>VZTX01018803.1:563-15744 GCA_013400915.1 Pardalotus punctatus | reverse complement strand
GCCAGCACCGCCCCTCACACTGGGGGTCCCACTGTCCCCACGGCCACCCCCACTGCCCATCCTGCTCTGACCACCGTGGGCCCCTGCTCCACCCACCAGTGTCCCACCACAAACAGAGCCACCTCTCCTGCCGCCACCCTCCTCACCACCCTCGTGGCCACCAGCAGCCCCAGTGCCACCTCTCCCAGCTCCAGCCCGGTCCCTGCTGTCACCTCCAGGGCCACCACCAGTGCTGGTGTTGGTACTAACCCAGCTGGTACCACCTTCAGCACTGCCACCCCTGTCCCTAATGCCACCTCTGCTCCCACTGCCACCCACAGCACTCCCACCCCCACCACTGCCACCCACACCACTGCCACCCCTGTCCCTAATGCCACCTCTGCTCCCACTGCCACCCACAGCACTGCCACCCCTGCTCCCACTGCCCCCGGCTCCTCCTCTGCTCCCACTGCCACCCCTGTCCCTAATGCCACCCATAACACCATCACAACTGTCCCCAATCCCACCTCTGCTCCCACTGCCACCCCTAACGCTGTCACCCCTGTCCATAATGCCACCTCTGCTCCCACTGCCACCCCTGTCCCTCACTCCACCTCTGTCCCTGCTGCCACCACAGACACACCCGTGACCCCCCCTCCCCATAAGCCCACCCCAATTCCCAACTCCACCACCCCCACCCAAAAAAGCCTCGGCTCTTCCACAGCCCAGCCCACGACCCTGCCTTGCCAGACCAGCTCCCCTCCAGAATTTCCCAGCCCTTCTCCCAGCAGCAGCAGGGGGACCCCCAAACCAACACCTGGGAGTGTTCCAGAGTCACCCCCACCCACATCCAACGGATACATCAACCTGCAGCCCGAACCCGGTAAGGTGGGAATGTTCGGAGCCGGGAAAGCTTGGGAATGATGGCGAGGCCAAAGCACTCTGCACTGAGTGGTGGCTGATCCCCCTCGTCCCAGGCTGGATTCAGGGCTGGGGGGGACAGCTGGGGCTGTGGTTCTGCCAGCTCACGTGTGCTGTGCCCCTGGAGAATCCCATTCCCTGTGTTCTCCACCAGGATCAGGATCCAGGCTCTCCTCCTGCCTCCTGCACGTGCTGGCAGCCATCGTTGGGAACACCCTGCTGGGGGGGCTGCTCTGAGCCCCCAGCTCAGCACCCCCCACCCTGCCATCGCATCCCTCCTTCCACCCCAACACAGCAGCGCTGGGAAATTCCCTGCCGGAGAGCAGAAACCCAGCAAGGGAAGAGAACTCATCCATTTGATGCCAGCACAGAATGTGGTTGTCGTTCTTGAGGCTGGGCAGTGAAGCAGGACGGGTTTTCCCGGCACAAAGAAGCCCCACAGATCCTTACTTGCAATTTACTCCCTGTAGTATAGGCACCAGCAATGCTGACTGCTCTGCCCAGGCAAGAACACTGGGCCCAGCTCTACCAGGGATTTCCTGTCCATCCCATCCCACTGGGATCTGTTAAACACTGGGACAACTCAGGGATTTGAGTCATGGATAGCCCAGCACTGCAGCCGAGAGATTCCCAAAATCATATTTAAATTTTTTCATGAACTGCTTTTTGATCAAGTTTTGTTCAAACCACACACAGACTGTTACAGGATGATTAACTGGAGATAATTTATCTTGATTACTGTTCAATGCTATACAATAAAACATCAATCAACTATTTTTTCCTAATCAAACATGTCCTGTGAGGTGTTTGGTGCTTTGTGGGGAAGTTTTTCCAGCATAAATCCAAAGTCTGCAGTGAGGGACAGACCTGTTCCCTCTCTATCAAGCTCAGACAATGAAGATTTATAAAATATAAAATATATAAATCCATTTTTCCCTCCCAGGTTCTCCTCCTGGGGGAAAGAGGGACGGCAGAAGCTGGATACAGGCTGCACTGAGCGTTTTTTTTGACCGATACTTCCTATGAGTGGGAAAAAATATTGAAAACCTTGTACAAAGTTTTTTTCCCCTCCACATGAGGAAGCTGAGAACTTCAAGGAAAAGTAACAGGCAAATCCTGGGATTCTGAGCACTAAATCTGGGGGAATTCCTGCAGACAGGATGGTGTCGGCAGCCTCAAGGAAGAGCAGAAAACAGTAACTCATCAATTTGCTTCTGACATTTTTACTCAGTTCCAGGATTTATTTACAAGCAGCTGGGAAACTTCACTCCCACCCTGAGGTCTTGGCAGTGTCACGAGGTCAGGCTCTGAGGAAAGTAATTTTTAACCTGCAGAACTCACCCTTAAACCCAGCAGTGAGACGTGGCTGGACAGTGGTTTGGGGCTGACCTGGGCTTGGGCTGTACCAAAGGCAAAGATCCTGCTCTGAGGAGTCTGGAATCTTCCCTTCAGACAGAACTGGGTTGTTCTTTTTCCCAAGGGATTCGAAAGCCAAAAGTACCTAAAAGTGAGTCCTGGGCTGATCCCAGCTGCCTGGAGCTCTGGGCAGGTCTCGGAGCAGGTCTCAGGCTGGTTCCCCTTGGCTTGGCTCCTCTTGGGAGGAGATGGTCAGGACAAGAGGGACATCATGAGGAAACTGAGGAGCAGGGCAGGCAGGAGGTGCAATGCCATGGCCACGGTCCCCAGAGGGGCTGAGGACGGTGCTGGAGGGCAGAGAGGGGATTAGAGCAAAGCAATCAGTGACAGAACCATTCCTCCATGGGGAAAACCTCCCTTCCTGCCCCACCCAGGGACTCTCTTTGCCTTTCTAACCCTGGCAAACAGCACCACCAAGCTGAGTTGGGGCTTGGAACTGGAGGATCTTTAAGTTTCCTTCAGCCCAAACCACTCTGGGATTCTGACTCTAATCCCAAACCCAACACAGCCCTGAGGAGGAAGGCCTGGAAGTGCTCACTCCGCTGGGCTCTTCAGCCAGCAGGGATGCTCCCGGTGGGATTCCAGGATTGCTCCTCACACTGGACCCAGATCTTGCCCTGCAGGGCTTCAGGCTCCTCAGCAGAGCTGAACTGGCTGCCCCAGTTTTAATCCTTGCTGCACCCCCAAAATAAACCCTTAAATCCCAGCCATCAGAGGCCCTAAACATACCTGGGAATCTGGGGGTGACGATGTTGATGTAGCCCTCCTGCGTTCCCCCCGTGAGGCCGATGTGGAGCTTGTCCAGCTCCGACTGTTTCTGCACTTGGATCCAGCCCCGGACAGGAGCCTGGTACTGCCACTTGGCCAGGTCGGGCAGGTTCAGCCCCAGCAGGCCCTGGACCTCAGCGGGGGTCAGGCTCTAGGAGAAATCACAGAGCAGGGATTAGGGCTGGGAATGTGGGGATGGAAAGGACCCCTGTGGCCAGGGAAATGATGGGGTTTCCATTGGCAGAAGGGGGAAGAACAAAGACAAATTCCTGGGAGTGGTTTCACTGGGACAACCTTCCCTCAAAGGCTCTTTCTGTTGTCCTCTGAGGCCAAATCTCACATTCAGCTAGAGGTCCCATCCCTGCTTAAACCACTGGGATTTCTTCCCAACCTGATGACATTATTGTCTGGAGTTCTGTGGCCTTGTGGGCACCTGTCCCCTGCCACTACAAGAGCCTGCCCTGAAGAAATTCCACTGGCTTTGCATCCATCCAGGACTCCAAATTATATTTTTTAAATAATTTCAGGCCGTTTCTCCACTTTCCACCCATCTGACATTGCTCGGATTTGATTGAATCACTCCTGATTTCTGTCGGTGGACAACACAACCAAACCCAACCACTCAAAATGTAAGGAATTAAAGAATTCCAAGGCCTGGCTCACCATCAGAGAGTCTCTTCTCAAAGTCACAAACGTGCTCATGTTCATGTTGACATTGTCCTTGCTGAGAGCCTTGAGATCCACAGCAGGAGCCCCCCCTGGGACCAAAGCAAGGAGAATTTTAAGGGATGGGAGACCCCAAAGGAGCTGTGCTGGGTCTCTGCAAAAAATGAGGATTTCTCCAAAATTCATTAGGCTAGGTCTGGCAACACGGTGAGATCCAGCTGCAAAATATATGGATGCTGGTCCTTTTTTTATTGGGAGTGTTTTTGTTGGGCATTAAAAATCTGTGGCAGTGCCAGACAATGGACAGAGGGGTGAGAAGAGTTTGGAAAAATTCTTGGCTTAACAGGGAGAGAAAAAAAAAAAAAAAATCAATTTTGTGACACGGAAAAGGGCTGTGAGATAAATTCTGAGTTTGATTTCCCCTGTGATCATCTGACAACAGATTTGGGCAACTGAAAGCAGGCATAGAACCCTTCAGCAATATTTGTCTTGCCAACCCGTGGATGGCATAAAACTTTTAACAACTTGGCTTTGAAAATTCCCAAATTTTAGATGGATTTGATACCCATTTGGTTTGTGGCTTAGAGGTCTCTTTCCCCACAACATCCCGGTTTTTTACGTACCCAGGTAAGGTAAAATCAGCTCATAGTAAGCAGGTAAACGGTGCTGGTCAGAGAAAGCAGCTTTGGCTTTCTCGTACAAGATGTTCTTCGTCTCCTGTGAACAGGCTGAAGGATCCAGAGATGCCAGCCTGCGGAAAAATAAAGATTTAGATTGAAAAAAGCTTTTACTATCCTCAGCCTCTAAATTTTTCACCCGTTCTGCACGGTTTTTTGGGATTCTCTGCACAGCACAGGTGATCCCTTCTTCCCAGATGAATAGAGAGAAGCTGAGAGGAAAAATAATGGCTCTGTTTCCTGCTGAGAATTTGTCTTTTGAGTGATGATGGCTCTGATGGTGCCCAATAAATCTGTGTGCTTACAAGACTGTAATTAATTAATTTAATTCACCAGTCTTTCAGAGGAATTCAGACTGGAAATATTCAATCCCCACAAGGATGTGGCACTTGAGGGCACAATTTAGTGGTGACCATGGTGGTGGGTGATGAGCTGAGGAGTCTTTCCCAGCCTCAACCTTACGAAATCAAATTGAATGAATTCTCCTCAGCTAAAAGCAGGCACAGAGACCAGATCTGCTGCCTGCTGAGCTGAAATAAAGCCGGATTGGAAATGTGAGCCCTGCCTGGAAGGAGGGGCACCCAGAAGGATGGACCCCAGCAGGTTCTAAACCCCAACACAGAGCAGGTTCTAAACCCCAACACAGAGCAGGTTCTAAGCTACTTCCTAAATCTCCTTTCCCTGAGTGCAGAAAAAAGGAAAAAAGCACTTGCAGATGGGAAAGGGCTTTTGCCAGAAGCCAAGAACATCCCGATTTTTGGCTCACTTGAGGCTGGGGGGGTCGATGGCGTTCAGCTCGGTGGCATTCAGCAGGCACACGTAGCGCGTGCCGATGGCGTCCAGGGCCGTGGCGTTCAGGGCATTGCCCAGCTCCACGTAGCGTTTAATCGCTGCTGAGGCCTGGAAACACAATTAATTCAAGGGATTTAATTGAATCGGAACTCACTGTTTCGTCCCCCAAAAAAACCTGCGCAATAATTACAAAAACAAAACGGGATCGTTTCAAAAGATTCATTCGGGACTCGAGGATGGCCCACCCCAACCTCACGGCACCACGGATGGTTTGACCACCTTGGAACCCGCTCGGCTCACCCTAAAGCAGCCCCCAATGCGGGAGAGCAAAGCCAAGCCCCTACCAGGGAATCCGAGGGCTGGCTTTTCAGGAAGGCAGCCAGCATGTCAGCCGAGCTCAGCTTCCAGGTGGAAACTTCCTCCGGGGTGATGAGGGGGAAGAGAGGGCTCAGGCTGGAGAGCAGGTTTTCGGGATAACCATCGGGATACCTCTGTGGAGACAGCGTTGTTAGGGCCACAGAGTGGGGCCGTGGGGCTGAGGTTCGCTCTGAGGGGAAGATGGAGGGATGATGATTTTAGTGCTGCCTTCGACTCTGCGATGGGAAGGAGGATGGAGCCCTGTTCCTCTCAGAGGGGCACAGCAAAAGGCTGAGGGCCCACAGGGAAGGAAAACTAATTAGATATGGAAATTAGAGATAATAAATAGATGTTTTCCCGGTAAAGGTGGGCAAACACCGGGAGAGGAGCCGAGAGACGCTGGAATTGCAGTCCTTGGAGATCCTAAGTTCACCAAGGCAAGTCCCTGAGCAATTTCATCGTAGGTAATTTAACATTTTCGGGCTGGTATTACCTGATCTATATATTCCTTCAGCACAGCCAGCTGCTGGATGCTGAAGGGGTAGGTGAGGATCTGGGAGAGGTGGTTTTCCAGGGACACGTTCCGCAGGCAGGCGCGCAGCTCCTCGGGGGTGTAGTAGGTGGGCATCAGGTCATCGTCCAGAACTACCTCTGTTATCTCCAGGTCAGCTGGGCAACCTGGGGAAGCCATGGGCGAATCAGGGTTCAATTAAATCCTTTTGCTCCGAGCTTTGAATTCCAGAATCATTTTGGTTGGAAAAACCTCTGAGATTGATCCGTGCCTGATCCCCACCTTGTCCCCAGCCCAGAGCGCCACATCCAGGCCTTCCTCGGACACCTCCAGGGATGGGGACTCCAAACCTCCCCTTTCCAGTGCCTGACAAGCCCCAAGCTCTAGGGCCAGCCCCCATCCCAGTGGGAATTCCTCTGGATCCCTTACCATCCGCTCGCTTGTGCCGGCGGGGCAGGAGCTCCCCGACGACGCTGGCCAGCTCTGCCCTGGACAGGCGGGAATCCCAGGCAAAGTTTCTCAGCCAAGTGGTTAAAGTGCTCTGCAAGGAGAAAGGATCATCAGGGGGATCTGGGAAACACTGGAATTCTGGATGTGCCTCCAGCACAACTCCCGCTGCTCATGCCCCAGGCCCTGAGCTGGGAGATCCTGCCCTGCTGAGCCAAAAGCAATTCCTTAAATGTTTAAATTCTCCGTTTCCCCAGCCCATCAGTGACTGCAGCTCCTCACAAAGCACCCTGTGGAGTTATTCCTGCTCTCCCCACAGTGATGGGAAGGGGTTGACAGTGACCTGGATTCACAGTTCCAGGCTGTCAGCTCGATGAACCCTCACTCCTCACAAACCACCATCCCTTTGGCACCAGGCTTCTTTTAAAAGCACAAACTGCTGGAAACAGACTGGCTCGACAACCCCCAGCACATTTCATCCACGCTCCAAGCTCCAGGAGTGCTTCCCAAGCTCCCCACCTTGGGAATCTGCTGCAGGATGCTGTGGTCCAGCACAGGGATCAGCCCACTGAGCTCGCTCAGGGTGAAGGCTGACCATGCTGCAGGAGGTCTGTGGACAAAAACAAGCAAAATGAGCAGGGATCAGCTCTCAAGGAGGAACAAAACACAAAAAAAACCACCTGAAAATACCCCAGGATTATATCCTTGTAACATTTAACGTTAGGAAAACACAAGGTTTAAATCCTAAAGCACCTCAATCACTTCCTGCTGCCCAAAACTTTGTTCCAGCAGGGCAGAAGTTGTCAGGGACATGAATCAGGGCAGCTGGGTGGGAAAACGGCCTTGAACAAAGACCTTCTTTTCATAAGCATGGAACCCAAAGAATTTTTGTTGCTCACTATGGCCCAGTTCAGAGCCAAGGTCTTGGGGCAACTGATACAGGAAGGAAAATGTTTTGCTTCCCTCTCTGTTAGAAGCAGGGATTCATCAGGCGTCTGTCACTGGACAGGTGGAGGCAGAATGTTTCCTGAAAGGCTGTGGCTGACAAACAGCTTGAACTCACCTGTGATCACCAGGGCCAGTCAGAGAAGTTTGGTTAATGAAAAATAGACCAGAAGAACACAAAAGTGACAACTTATTTTTCAGTAGAATTTCACCCAGGCCTTTCAGCTGAAATAATTTCAACTAAAACAGCATAGGAGACCCAAGGTAAAGCTCAAAAGCAACAGGTTTTTTGTGTTTTTCATCAAGAGGACTGTCTGGAGTTCATTCAGGTCCTAATAGAACAACGTGTTTAATTAAGGGAACAGTTTGGTGACATCCAGGAGGAAAATCCATACCCAAAGGTGGTGTTGCCACTGCTGATGACATCCCTGATCGCCTCTTCCTGGTCAGGCAGGAAAGATCCACACTGGCTCAAATCCTTCAGCAAACTCCCAGCAGAACTCCTGATGTATTCCCCTCCCAGGTCACAGACCAGCCGTCCCAGAATCTCGGCATTCTCCTCACTTATTCGTGTGCCAGGAATTTTCTGAAACACACGGCAGAAGCGTTGAGTGGGACTGGAGCATCCCTGGATCCCAATCCAAATCCTTCTCCACGTACCAGACATTCCAGAGCCTCCAGGAGCAGCTGCTGCCTCTGAGGGGCCTCTCGGGGCAGAACATCAACATTTGCCTTCCCAACATTGATAAAGAACTGGCTGCAGCTCCCTGTGGCTGCGTAGTCTGAGGGGCTGCAAAGACAAACACTCCATGATTTCTAGGGAATGAGATCAAGCTCAGCACACGCCGTGACCAATAAAACATCTGCCACGCCTGCAGGCTGAACTCCATGAGTTGTTCTTCCCCAGTTTTCTTCTATTCCACATTCTTTTAAAATTAATTTTCACTTTAAGGGAACTGTTGTGAGACACGGTTTAATATTGCTCAAGGTTTGGATGCAGAACCACAGTGGGAAGGTAGTGGAACAAGGGAATCCGCTTTATTCCCTGTTTTCTTGGATGTTGTAAGGGAAAAGCACATTCAGAGGCCTGAGAAAAACTTGGCCTTGGACACTTCCAGGGATCCAGGGGCAGCCCCAGCTTCTCTAGGCACCCTGTGCCAGGGCTCTCCACCCTCACAGGGAAGAATTTTTTCCCAGTATTCCATATGAACCTACCCTCCTTCTGTAATTGCTTTCTGCAATCCCATTTTTCATTCCCCACAAAGAGGCCTAAAGAGTTATAAAGGAATCCCTCTTTTTCCCGTTTAGGTCTAAGGCAATGACATGAAAACCACAGCACAGTTACCTTAAAAACAATAACAGGTCTTTAGGATAACTGTCCCAATCCTTGGGAATCCCACGCAGTGTCACCATCTTCAGCAGGCAGCTCAGCTGGAAGGACACCAGAGATTGCATCAAAGAGAGAAACCAGCGGGAAACATAAAAGATAAAATAATGTGAATATTTTACTCAAAGGAAGAAAGAAAATAATGGGGCAGGGTGGGGAAGGTGGAAATGAGAGGGTTTGGCTCCTGAGGACCAAACTGGGTTTGGACTTCTCCCGTTTTCAGGGAAATTCAGAATGGTGGGATGGACACTTGGGACATTTGCTCACAGGGCCCACAGGGATCATCCAGCCCCACTCCTGACCCTGCCCAGATCCCCCAGCAATCCCCCCCTGTGCTGTGTCACCCTCTGGGGAAAACCTTTCCCTAATATCCATCCCAACCCCCCCAACACATCCCTGTTCCAGCCCCTCAAGCTCCAAGTGCTGCTCTGGCTGAACGATCTTCGGAACCTTCAGGACAACCTCAAACCCTTGGACATGTGGGCACTACCTGGTCCTCTCCCAGCTGGACATTCTTCTTCCTCATCACTTGGGCCAGCTCCCGGAACCTCTCTGTCTCCACAGCGCTGGCAGCTGCACAGGTGAAGCCTTGGAGGACAGACTGGGAAAGCCTGGACGTTCCCAGAAGGAAAATCAGGAGGGCACGGTCTTTGTGAAGGCACATTCAGAGCTGATGCTGATCCCATGATTTTCCAAATACTAATCATGGTTTTCATCATTTTTCATCTCCGATATTTCAAAAGTCACGTCAGCCCCTCTAAATTAATCCCTGGAATTGCCCTGTGGAAGGCTGCATATTCCCTGATTGGAAATGCCTTCCAGAGGCAATCTGGAGCAAGATTCCAGGTGCAGCCTGAACCAGAAACATCATTTTAGAAAGAAAATGTGGCTCCCGGGTGTATTTTACAGCTGAGCCCTGGTAAATCTCAGTGTTCCATGCCTCTGTTTGGGTTTACATTTTATTTCCCATCTGTTTCTGTGGATTCAACAGGGTGGATGTGCCATATGTACCACAGGAAATGTGGGAATTGCCAGCAAAACAAACACGGAAAACGGAAAGAGAAGAGGAAAATCTTTACCTGCTGAAGTCAGGCTCTGCCTTTACCACATCACTAAAAAACACGGCAGCCTGGGAAGCAAAGCCAGAGGTCAGTGGTTTTCCAGGAGGAACAGCTCCGTTTCCAGGTGGATTTGTGGAACTCATGGCCCCACAGAAGCCAGGGCTGGCAGGGAGGGGAAGGAGGACCCCCCACCCCATTACCTGTTCTCTGGTCCACGTTTTATTGTTGAGATCCTGAACGTTTGGCTTCTCTTCCCCAAAAACCAGCAGGGATTTGGGAATGTACCTGGCCAGAACATCGGGAATGAGTTTAACCAGCTCAGCAGGGTGGGCAACACTGGAGGAAACCTTTAAAAAAACCCAATAAAACAAACCATAGAAATCTCTTAGTCCAAATCATGGCAATATCAGAACCAGAGAATCATTTGGGCTGGAAAAACCTCCAGGATCCAGTCCAACCTTTAATTAATTCTGCTCCGTTTATATTCTTTCCCTGGGAACATCTACTGGGAAGTGGTTTCGGGGACCACCCCAAAAACCAAATCACTGCTTCCCTTGTCCCCAAGAGGCTGAGCAGGCCAAGGAACTCTCCCCAGGCACAGTGACAGGACTGGGGATGCTTTTCCTGCTGCCACCCTGTCTGGGTGTGCAGGTGTGCCACCCCAGTGCTCCCAGCTTGGCTCCTTCGGGAGGCGTGACGAGGAAAAACGAGGTCACCTTTTCCACCACGGTCCTTTTGAGAGCAGAGGGCAGCGAGTCCACGTGCTGGGCGAAGCTGGGCAGCTGCAGGGCCTCCAGGAGCACCTCTGGGGCCAGAGCCCACAGCGTGCTGCTGTTGAGGCCACCCACCAGGCTCCCCAGCTCTGCCAGGCTCTGTCCATCCCGGATCTGCAAGGGAATCCCACAATCACCGAGGTTGGAAAAGACCTTTGGGATCATCCAGTCCAAGCTGTGCCCAATCCCCACCTTGTCCAGAGCACTCAGCGCCACCTCCAATCCTCCCTCGGACACCTCCAGGGGGGGGCACTCCAAACCTCCCTTCCCATGGGGAAATTCCTCAGGAATTTGTGGATCTTTGTACCTGGTAGCCAGAGCGGAGCAGTTTGTTGACGATAGCCCTGGACTGCTCGGCATTCCAGCCACGGACTCTGCCCAGGGCAGGAAGAGCTTCTTCCAGGTGCTCCTCAGGGATGCTGGTCTGGATGCTGGACACGGAGAGCCCAAGGGCAGCCTGGCCCAAGGCTCTCAGGGTTGTGGGAGAGAAATCCTCCAAGTTCCTCAGCAGGGAGGATGCGACCTGCAAACGGGGACAGAACAGAGTCAGAGGAACAGTGAGGGGAGATACTGGATCCCACAGCCTTTGGAGGTCTTAAATCCCTGGATTTCTGCCTCAGTTTTTTATGCTGAAGGCTGTTGAGAGAATTTCCACCCACTGGGAACGGTGAGGTGGTGAAAGCCAGCCAGACACCGCAATAAAGACACGAGATGGCCATGGGGAGTGTGACACAGGGGACACAGGAGCTGGTCCCCAACGCTCCCGGTTTTGTGCAGCTGAGGGAATTCCGGGGCTGGCCAGGGGCTCACCTGCAGCTCCTGTGCTGCCAGCAAGGAGGGAGCTCTCTCCCCAGGGATTCTCTTGGTCCAGGGGCAGCTCTTCCCGAGCCTCTGGGCCACGGCCAAAGCCTCCTCCCTGCTCAGGTTCCTCACTGCCGAGGGGCTCAGGTAGCAGATAAATCTGTCTGGGAGGCTGCAGGGACACAAGGACAGGCTGCCGGTCAGAGAGTGGCTCCATCAGACCTTTCCCCTTTTCCAGAGGATGCTGTTTCCCAGGCAGGTTTCCCCTGGCTCCTTTAGGCTCTGATGATGCCAATGCTCCAGCTCAGAGAGCACGGCTGTGTCCTGGAAAACTCTGGAAGAACTGCTGGCCATCAGGTGGAGCTGGCACTGCAGGGAAACCATCTCCCAAGAAACAGAACTTGGGATCTGGCTCTGCTCAAGACAGTGGGATTATTTGAAAATGAAACCTTCAAACAGAAAATTAATGGAAACTCTAAAGGGGTTTAATGAAAGCAGCCACCAGAATTGCCACTCAAACTCTCGCCATGTCAGTCCCATGCTGAGCCATCCCAGGAAATCAGATCCCATCGGATCCATACCTCGATAGCGGAAAACCCGGAGCAGAGGTCAGGAGGGAGGTGTAGTACAGAGCAGTCTCCCAGAGCAAGGTGAGGTTCCCAACCATCTCCATATTGACTGCATCCCTGGCAAACTTCTGAAGCTGAGGGTGAAAAAAAAAAACAAAAAGGAAAATAATTCAGACGGATCCTTCAATCCTGACAGTCACTGGGGACAGTTTGAACCAATCTCAGCATTTTTCATTTGGGTCGTTCTGGGATTCTAATTTTACTCAGGGCAGACTTGTGACCTCCCAGAGTCTCCATCCCCAGGAGGCTGCACTTACTGTGGGTTCATCCCCGAAAAGCTGCAGGTCCTCCACTGTGGCGTGCTCCAGAAAGGATCCAAGATAATTCCGGAACCAAGCGGTGGAATTCAGACCCGGAACGGCCTCACTGAAGCATTTCTGGATGGATTCTGCAGCCAGAAAAACAGACACCACCGAACTACAGCCCTGCACTGGGTCAGGAAATCAGTGGGAATTGGGGATTTCTGAGCATGGAAGAGGCTTCAGTCCATCAGGGAACTGGGAGAGCTCCTGGGGTGCCTCTGGTCACACCTTACCCTCAAATCCACACGTCCACACCACAAATTCCAAGGAACAGGATAAATGTCTCAGGAATTATCCCAGCCCCCCAAATACTTCATATCCCCAGCCTCTTTCTTCCTCTCTCCAAATCTGCCAGAAGCTTTTTCCAGGACATTCCATCTGTGCATGGAAGCTCCTGCCTGGGCAGGGCTGTCCTGCCTGGGTCCCTTTCTGAGCTGGATTCTTTCACTCTCAAACCAAACCCTGCACCTCCCTTTCCCACCAAAAGCAGTCAATGCAGTGAATTCAAATCAGCAAGGCACTGACTGTGCTGATTTAGAAAAATCCTGGGTTCATGAAGCCTTCAGGCAAGGAAACAATTCCCGAATCCTCTTATTACTGACATTCCTAACCTGTTTCTATTGGGAGAGTCTCAAAAACCCTGTGCCCTGTGACAGATCTCAGGAAAACCAAGTTATTTACCATCCTGGAGGAGGAAGTGCTTGATCCCAGAGTAGAGATTCCTCTGCTCTTCCACAGAAAGCTGGGAATAGATTCCATCCAGGGCAGCGACTCTGCACGTGGATAAGGAAGGCAAACACTTCAAACGCTGCTCAGGTCGGGGCTGGGCTCTCACAAAACTCGGATATTCTCAACTCCATCCTTTTTCAGAGCTCCCAAAGTGGCTCTGGTGACACAGAGGGGACATCCCACACTCACACCAGCCGGAATTCCTCACAGGACACATCCTTGGCACGCAGGCAGCCGAAGACCTCGGGCTCCACCAGGAATGGCTGCAGCCCCCCGTGGACCCACTGGGACAGCACTAGGGGGGTCTCAATGCCAGGCACTCGCAGCATCTTCTCCCACAGACCATTCACGAGGATCAGGCTCCACTCCGGGGAAAGGGGCACGTGGGAAAACTGGAAGCAGGAGAAACCCATGAATTCCAGGGAATTCTAAGCAGACATTGACATAAATCTGTGTGAATCTGAATTTTAAGAACAGAATACGCTGGCTGGAATGGGGCTCTTTTCAAAATCAGGTAGAAAATCAGGGAATTTGAAATAAACCCTGCAGAACAAACAGTTGGATTTGGGAATACCCACCCGCTGGCTGAACACAGTCAGGGAGGCCAAAAGCTTCTCAGCATCATATTTGGAAAATAAGAGAATGGAATATTCTGGATCCACAGCTGTGACAGGCTTAGAGGCCAGGCAGGAATACAAGGATATAAGGAAATCATCCTGAAGGTCCTGGAGCCAAGTTCCCTGGAAAAGAAAAGGGAAATGCAAATAAAGATGATAAACAATGGGTCATATTTAGAGATGGAATCACCTTCAGGGGGGCTCATCCACACCTGGGCATTTGGGAAGGAATTCTTCCCTTGAGGAGGGGGGAGACACTGGCACAGGTTTTAAAAGCTTTGTCCAAGAAAAAAGCTCCAAAAATTGATCTAACTAGAAACTTCCATGGGGAACTTTCCCACTCCCAAACATTTTTCAAGGAAACAGTCTACAAACAGTAGAACAAAAAACAAAACCAAGGAAAAAAAGAAACACCAAAAAAAGCCCTGAACCCCCAGAAAATCCAAAATAAACCCCACCAACAAATATTTGCAGAAATGCCTTTTTTTATTTTTGTTAGAAATATTTGCTGAAAAATACAAATTGCTGTCAATTTAATTGCAATTACTGGCAGCAACTTAAATGATAATGACAAAAGCAGGAAAGATAATAAACCTGGAATATTCCAGGTGGTATTTTCCAGACTGCAACCACTTTTATTTGTGTTTTCACCACTCCCAATTGTGTTTTTGCCCATTTTAATTGTGCTTTTACCACATTTAATTGTGCTTTATCTCAATGGCCCAGGGCAACTCTCCTGCAGAGATTTGTTCCAGCGCTGCAATGCCAATTTTTAAGAGCCCATTTGATTTGGAAAATTCTTTTGTCCCACCTCCCTTCTCACTTGAGAGGTTTGGAAAAGGGAAACCCACTTCCCGAAGGTCTCCGTGGTGGTTCAGCCACTCCTGCCCCCGGTGGCACAGAGCAGGTGTCCCTTGGGGGTGGCACTGCCACACTCGGGGCTCGAGGTGTGTGAAAACCCGGCCAAAGCTCTGGCTGCTCCACCCACAGCCACCACTGGGGCTGTTTTTAAGGCAGAAGTGACAGAATTCCCAAGGAAAACAAACCCCAGCAGCCCTGGGAGCAGGGGATTGTCCTTACCTGTGCACAGGCGAGTTGGCCAAAAGTGAGGCTGCACAGGGACCTTTGGCCTCGGGCCACCTCCAGGAGCTCCTCCTGGCTGGCACTGGGGGAAGCAAGGACAGCACTGGGAAAGCTGCCCCAGACCCTCAGCAGGATGGGCTGGGAACTGGGGGGAAACTGGATGAGGAGCTGGGGTGGACCTGGATGGGGAAAAACTGGATGGGAACGGAGCTGGTGGGGAGCTGGGGCAGAACTGGAAGGGAACAGCTGGATGGGGACAGAACTGGTGGGGAGCTGGGACAGAACTGGTGGGGAGCTGGGGCAGAACCAGTGGGGAGCTG
>VZTX01018789.1:0-25862 GCA_013400915.1 Pardalotus punctatus | reverse complement strand
CTGGAGAGCGCGGCGGGACCGGCGACGGGCGGCGCCTGGGGCAGCCCGTGTCGCTTCGGGGCCGAGCTGGTCCCGCCGGGTCCGGCGTCCCCCTGGCCCACCTTCTTTGCCGAGGAGGGGCAGCTCTACGGGCCGTGTCCCGAGCCGCCCGCCGGGCCCGCCGACTGCCTTGTCGATGCTTGGTACCCGCCGGGCCGGGCTCCCTTCACCGCCCCCGCCGCCGGCATCAAGAGCGAGCTGGAGCCCTGGGTTGAGGGCTATGCCGGCGCCTACGGCGATCTCCGGTGAGTACCCGCGTCCCGCAGACCACCGGCATGCACAGCCCGCACCGTGCTTCCCGCCGGCGCCGGCATCCTGCATCCCACCTCCCGCCAGCACGGGCGTCCTGTGCCCGCATCCCGCATGCCGCCTTCTGCACCCCGCATCCCACCGGCACACCGCGACCGCCCCGCCGCCTGCCGCAGCTGCCTCACGCTCACCGCGTGTCTAACCCCGCTCTGTCCTGGCTGTTCCCGCCTTGGTACACCTCTCCGCTGCCGAACCTTCCCTTTTGCCAGGACGCTGTCATTTGGGACTGACTAGGCGAGATCGTGCCAGGAATACCGCGGTGTACGGCTAGTGTCCCCGCCGTCCCGTGAAGTCGTTACGTTTATCTTGTTTCCTCACGCATCTGTTATCCAGCTGCTCCCGGCGCTGGGAGTGGGCAAGATCAGGATGCTGTGCCCCAAAGCACGGACGGATCTTGAGATTGAGTTAAAATCTTCCCAGCTCCTTGTCCCGCCAAGAACTACCTGCTGGGAATGCAGTGTGCAGGGCAGGGAACCCCGAGTGTAGTGGCAGAGAAGCATTACCTGTGCTTCGGGGCTGTTTTAAGTACAGGTAGAAAATGCATTTTAAAGTAGTGCTAGAACAGGTTTTGGGAATGCACCAGGGGAGGGGAGATTTGTTTGGGAAGTAGGATTTGATAAAATATAATTTTTCCTGGTGGATTAACCTCAAAAAAAGGAGATGGACCATCTCTGTAAAACACATGTACAGCATCTAAACCAGTGGGCACCTGCATGCACAGCAAAATACAGCCGAGCTGATGAAACAGAGACAGGTCTGCCCAAGGGATTTTCTGCTGGCTCAAAGGCAGCCCCATCCAAGAGTATGTGAGACCTCAGCTGGAGTTTGCATGGTGGGAGTCCCACATCCACACAATCACCTTGTGATTCTCGGGATGCTGGGAGCAAAGGCTGAAATGAACAATTCGATTTTACCTCTAAATTAGCACTGGGCGACTGTGCTGCCTCTAGGTTTGTTTATGCTATAAATGCTCACAGCTCCATTTGGGTACTGTGGTGGTTTCCATCCACACAGTGATTTGCTGGGGGATTCTACAGAGATGTCGAGGGCTTGGCAAAAGAAAAAAAAGTAATGACAGGTCAGAAGGAGTGCAGCTGTGAGCATCATCCAGCTGTGAGCTTTGTACGTGGCAGGAGCTATGCAAGCTCCGGGTGTGCCTCTGGAGCCTGGATAAATCTCTGCTGGAATCAGTGCAAGGAGGGCAGGGAGGAATCCAGTTGGAAAAGTTCAGCGTTCGGATGCTGGTGATGGCAGTGCAGGTTTGTTCCGTGCGGCTGTTCTGCCTGCGGAGCCTGTGCAGCAGGATCCTGCACAGACAGGGAACATTGCACTGAGGAGAGCAGCTGTGGGCTCCCATGGAGGTCTGCAGGCAGTCTTGGGGGCTGGACCAGGCAGCAACAGGTACATTTTTCCTGGGTCTTGCCCTAGAGATAAGAAACATCTCCCTCATTCCTGTGGGAAGTGCTGTATACTCTTCTTCCTTGCAGCTCTGTAGCGTGTGCTGTGCCTGCATCCCCTATCAGACTTCTGTGGGATCAGCAGGGTTGGAGCTGGCACAGAAACCTTTACAACACCAATATTCTTGTCCTTTGAACATCAAGGCTTATACAGCACTACCCTGCTGCTGTGAAGGTGNGCTGGCACAGAAACCTTTACAACACCAATATTCTTGTCCTTTGAACATCAAGGCTTATACAGCACTACCCTGCTGCTGTGAAGGTGTAATGGGCTGACTCTGTGTTCAGCTCTCTGTGTTCAGATGTAGTTTTCAAACACCTTAAGGAAAGCTAAACACTCACTGTGGTCTGGCTCAGGCCATATGTGTTAATCGCTTCCAGGTTTACATTTCATCCTAGTAAAGTCTCCATTAGCTTTGCAACGTGCTGCTGGCCCATTCCTGCAGCTTTGCATTTTCTCCTGGATCTGTGGGTGCCAGCACAGGAACAGCCTCTGCTGCTGCTGGAGCTGGAGTGGCAGGTTGTGTACCAGCATCCCGGGCAGCAGTGGCTGTGGGAAGAAAAGTTCATGAGAACTGAGAGGCTCTGTAATGAAATTCTCCAATGGAAGGAGGATTGGCTTTTGGACCTGCACCCCTCGGCTCTCTGGTGCTGGGTCTGATCTCTTGCCCTGCTTGACCTTGCACAGAGAGCTTTTCCCTTGTAGCCTCAGAGGGTGCAGCCTCAGCGCTCTGTGAAGATGGTGAGGGGCACTCCTGGGGCTCTACAAGCCTGGGGCGTTGGCACCTCAGCACCCTGTGCCTGGGGGTGCTGCCAGGGCCAGAGGCACACACAGCCCCCTGCTTTAGGGAATAAAGGAGCATTTCAAGGTGTGCTGCTCCTGCTTTCTTCCCTCTCTGAATGGTCCTGCTCTCTGCCAGTGGGATCATGGCTCTTCCCTCACAGATGAAGTTCTCCCAAGCCCCAACTCTACCTTGCTGCAGTTGGGACCAGATATGGATAGGTATTTTTTGAGTTAAACACATCCCATATGACACTAAAGCGTGAGCAGTTTTTAATATTTGGGGGATGTCAGAGTTTAGCGGTGCTGACACATCTGACAAACATTGTGGGTATTTACACAATTTGTTTTAATTTAAAGCTTTTGGTGCATTGCCCCTGACTGCACCAGTCAGGTTTACGTGTAATTAGCAAATTAATCCCAGGTTTTATTACTCTGTGGACTTGGAGCTGTTTATCTTTGTGCTCTGGTTGTTGCATCATTATTAGCAGCAGTGCAGTCTTTGAGGTGACTAAATAACCTGTTTCAGGAGCAAGATGCAGCGCTGTCAGAAGAAATCCAAGGTTCTGCCATCACATGAAAAATTCCTGTGGTGGGTGGGAGGGGGTTGGCCTCTGGTTTAGAATGAAATGGAATCAGAGAAGGGGTTGTTACTGAAGCAATGGAATCAAAGGAGATAAAAGGATTTAAGGGGCTTTCGGCTCAGGAAAATCTGCTGTCCGTGTAGCTTCTAATGTTTTTCAGTGGCATTTACTATCACTGCTCTTATCTGGTGCTGATATTGATTGGAATCCCAGTGTTTGCTGGTTACATCTACCTTTGGTTCCTTTCCCCAGTCTAGTTGTGGTCAGTTTGGGCCCATGCCACGTGTTTATTCTTCACCTGGCTCGATGGCTCTGTAATCGTTTCAGCTCTGTAATTGTGATAGGCTTTACAGATAACACCTGCAGTAATTCCTGCCTATGGAGGGAGGAGATAAGACTGACAACGAGATGAAGAGATGAAGGGCAACTGTTAGACAGAGAGATGGAATGAGGAAGGAGGTCACTCTCAGGGTTGCCCTCACTCCCAGTCGGTGCCCAGCAACAGATGCTCTGGCATCCCTGTCCCAGGAGGGCTCTGGGGACCCCCTGGTGCTGTGCTGGCAGAACTCCAAAGCCCTTGGGAAGGGGCTGACGCTCCTGTTGGCTGTTGTCAGTGTGACTTTTCTGCTCTGGCGACTGGCCATAGGATGTAAATATTTCTTTAGAAGATGAGAGGACTGTGGCAGACTGTTGTGTAGGCAGCTGGTCCCTTCGGCCCCTACAGACACACGGACAGGGATCCTCCGGTGGCCAGGAGAGTTGGGGATGTGCTAAAGCTTGTTGTTGGTTCCTGATAAATGGAGAAGAGAAAACAAAAATAAATTTCGTCCTCAGCACCTCTCATCCTTTCCCTGCTCAGAGACACAGGATGGCTGTGGTAATCCCGCTGGAGCTGGATTAGAGAACTCAGGGCTTGGTTGAATGTGAACTGGCACGATACCAGGCTGTGGCAGGGTGCATGTCTGTCATGGCTGGAACTGAGGTTGTGAAACAAGTGATATTCTGAGGCCGGGTAACTGGAGCTGCAGGGATGTTGGAGCTGTGCTCAGCAAGGAGAGCCCCTCAGGACTGGGGGAGCAGCCAAGTGGGCGCTGCTTGGCACTGTGCTGGAGCACGACACTGGCGGCTCCTTTTCCTCGCTCCTGAGCATATATCAAATCTCATAAAATGGTCTCCTCCTTTTCCCCTCCCTCCTCTGTCTGTCCCTCCCTCTCTTCCCTGCCCTCTTGTGCTCCAGCTCTCCATTACCACTGGGAAATAAGAGAGAGATGGGTCACCTGTCAGGGGTTGGGCTGTGGAGGGCAGATATGTGGGGTGTCTGTGTGGGACCTACCCAGCTGCTCTGAGGGCACACAGCATCTCTGTGCCTCTTCACTGCACAAAGGCAGACTTTGCCTCATCCTCTTCCAACAGATGCTCTGGCATCCCTCTTTTTTCCCATCCTCTTTTCCTCTTTTTGTCTTGAGTTTTTGACCTCTTACACCCTCTGGAAGCTGATTCCACGGTCTCATGCTTGGTATTGGCAGTGATTATTCCACCCTGGTTCCTCTCAAGTGCTGGCTGCAGTGGAAGGACAGGGTTTATGTGGCACTTGGTGTCGGAAGCAGCATCTGAGAAATCAGGAAATTTTGCCAAAGATACAATCCACAAAAAGCTTTAAGAGCATTGGTGGGTTGGAGTCACACAAGTATTTTGTATGCTCTCCCGAGGCTTTAGGGCAGGAAGCTGCACCAGATCTGACCACAGCGGCTCTTGTTCTGCTTGTGCATCTTTTACAAAATTCTTAGAGTTGTTTACAGATTCCCTGGTATTTATTCATTGCATGGGTGAACTATGCTTTGCACCACTCCTTGCAGCCAGTCTCTGGCATAACCATTATTTTTTCTCCTAGGAGAACTTAATTCCACACTGAGAGCCAGTTAACAATGGGAAGTGCTTTGGTCCTGCTTGTGAGAGCAGAAGAGTGTGTCAAAATAGTGATTGGCAATGAGAAATATAGTGTGCTTTGTAGCCCATGGGACAGGAGTCAGTTCCAGATCAGGATTCCCACTGCAGAGATAGGTTTTTTTCCTGTTGGGACAAGATCCCTACCATGGGCAGGGGTACCAGCCCTGGGGCAGGATCCCCACTGTGGGGACGGGCATCACTGGGTGCTGGAGTTGGGATCATGTCCCCGTGGCACAGAGCCGACCATTCCTGGAAGTCGCTGCCTCTGGCCCCTTTCTCAGAGCGAGGAAGGTGTGGGACCGTCCTGGGAAGAATCCAAGCAGAAACACTGTAGCAAGGCAGCGAATGTGAGCGGCATCCAAGGGACAGCGCCAGCTCTGCTCACCCCCACACCAGGACCCTCCAAGGCCACGCTGGGCTCCAGCAGGGACAAGAGCCTGCTCTGTGTCCGTGCCAGGGGTCACCCCTGGGTCCCAATGGGAGCTAAAGGCAGATGGCAGATGGGCAGTGGGAGGAACAGGCACAGCGGAAACTGGAGCAGATCAGAAGTCAGACTGTGAATGGCAAGGGGGGCGTGATCCTGAGGAGGGGAGGAAAGCTGGAAACGGTGCCATGTATTGCAGGAAGAAATCACAAAATTTCCTGAAGTACTGAAAATTTTGTAGTCGCATTTTGTGGTCTTGTTTTGGTGCACTGAAAACAGTTTCATTACATGGAGTTAAGAACGATTTGTAGTAGAGAGCAGTTCTTTGTGTTTTTCTGTCATTCCCATGAATTCCACTCTTGGCACGGACCTCCATTCATAATTTATAAATTGCTTGTTTGGAGGTGGCTGTCCCAGTTTGCCAGTTCTCCATTGCTAGTTGCTATTAGACTCTGAGCACTCGCTGGAGGCTGCTGGGTTGGTGTTTGCAGTGGATACTTTCTGCTAGTGATTGTGGACTAAAATTACAAAAGAAAGAAATTGTATTTATTTTATCATCCTGTGGAACATTTTAAGTTTATCAAATGAGTGTTTACTGAAAGAAAACTATTCAGTGGGAGACTTTCTATGACTTCTAGTAAAAACTGTTTGTTTCTGACAGCTGCCCTGGAAGATCCTGGAGACCTGTGCAGCTGTGGATGGCTTTGGAACATTTGAAATATATATGAAAATTAGGATTCCCCCTTGCACAGCTGCTCAGCCTCATTACTTTGTGCAAGTTAATTTTCTTTTTGAAAAATTTTCTGCAAAAGGCACATCTGCACCTCAGACTGATGCAAAGCAAGTGCCACAAAGCCACCATGGACAGCCTGGGCCAGCTGGGGAGGGTGGCTTGGTGACACCATGTGCACACAGTGATGTGGCAGAGGGGGCACAGGCACCTCCTGTGTGCATCATCATTGAGTAAGACATGAGCATTGACCAGAGTGATCTGCTCTCACCTTGGAAGAGCCCAGCTCTACACCATGTCCATAGGAAAACAGCAATGGCAGTGTTTCCTGTGGGAAACCAGATCCTTTCCAGCTCTTTCTTTTCCTCCAGAGATCCAGCATACAGCGCACACAGGAGGCAGATATTCCATCTCCCATTGCAGCAGAGCACTTATGCCTGGTAAACAATTAAGAGGCAGATACAGTCACATCACCCTTTAGTGCGTGGCCGGTGCAGGCATGCCTGGTGGTGGCCTTGCCAGTGGCTGGTGTCCCTGGTATTGAGTGTTGCTGCACAGTGTGGAGACCAGAACTGTCCCTGTTTGTTAACAGTAACAGTGGTATGAGGGAGCTCATTGCAATGAAAAAGAACTGGCCCAGTTGTCATGGCAAAGACTTATGACAGGTTCTCCATCCATGTTCTCTCTTGCTGTTGCCACTGCTGTCTGCCTTCCCTGATCTGCCTGCGCTCTCATCCATGTCCAACCACACTTAATCCCCCTGCCTGCTCTGAGTGAGGGGCAGAGGGAAGGAGGAACCTCCTTGGGAAGCCCTCGGAGTCCTGCTCACCCTGGCCAGGTGCCTGCAGTGGGCAGTGCGTGTGTGTAGGGCGGTGTGTGCTTTTGCTTTGTTCTGTTTTCAGTCTAGCCATTGCAACCCTGATTCTTCTTGCCAGTATTCTTAAGTGAGGTTCAAAGTATCCTCTAACAGTAACAAAAATACTCCCGATAGTAGTATTTTACTTCTGAAGCACTCACGAGCTGTGATTCATTCAGCCTCCAGGCAACAATGGAAAAAGGAATCGTCCCTTTTCTGCAGGCAGGGGCTGAGGTTTGGCAGCAGCCCCTTGCTGTGTGTGAGTGGCTGCAGCCCTGTTGGCTCAGCGCTGGGGTTCTGGGGGGCCAGGCTGGCTTTGTGCTGGGGTCTGTCCTGCAGCAGCGTGCTGGGTGCTGGACTTTTGCTCTCCATCCATTGGCCCGTTCACGTCCACAGGCTCCAGTGCCCCTGTCCAGCTCCCTGGGACAGCGTTTGCAGGAGAGGGCTTACGGGAGTGCATCACTGCACCTCGGGATCGCGCTGGAGCTGCCACTCTCCCCAGGGACCTGTACGGCAGAACGGGATGGGGCAGGCTCAGTTTGGCTTGGCTCAGCTTGACTCAGCTGCTCTCATGGTGCTGCTTGCTCCCTGGTTAGTGCAGTCTGAACAGAGGCCAGAAGGAGCAAGGTCACCTGCTGCGCTCTGGCTCTGAGCTCCCCAGCCCCCGCCCGGGGACACCTCTGCAAATAGTGAGAACAAAGTCAGGTGCTGACACGTCCTCAAAAGTGATGGGATTGCTTTGTAGGGACATGAACCTCAGATTAAGTGATTTGCAGTAGTAGAAATAATCTTAAAAGTATAAGCCAAGTTCCCCAGGTATTTATAGCTGCTGCCCTTTTCCCGAGCCGCCTGGCTCCAGGCAGCTCGGGTGTCTGCAGGGGTGGATTACACCCCTGCTTTCCACAGGTGTCCTGGTGGCTTCCCTCTGCCACCCAAAGGGGAAGATGAACCCACCCTTATAAATAAATAATGATTCCCAGGGTGAGCCCATGTTTCTGCTGAGGGGGCCGGTCCTTTACATTGCCGGGTGTATGGGGCTGCTGGGGACTGGGTGGAGCATGCAGAGCTCCTCAAAATGCAGACAAGTCATCTGTCACTTCCCAAACAACTCTGGGAGGAAAAGAGGTGGCTTAAGTCAGGATGAGGGAGTCAGTGCAGACCCATCAATATTGGGACACTGACAGTGCTGGTCCGGGACACCCTTGGCATGGGGACAGAGCACTCTGGGCAGCCTTAGCCAGGGCAAGGAGCAAGACACAGGCACAATCACCATTTGGTGTGCCTGCCCTGAGATCTGGGTGCTCCTGGGACATATTCAGGGTGTGCCTGGGCAGGCAGAGCCCTTCTCAGGCTGTGCTGAGTGGGAGAGCTGCCCAAGAGCTCCATGCAGAGCCCCAGCCACCCTTCATGTGTCTGTGACAGGCAGTCCTGGGAGGATGTCTTGCATGCTGGATGCCTGATCCAGTTCTTGCTGGAGCCTGGGGAGTCTGGTTGTACACTTGAGGAATGGTTTGGGTTGGAAGGGGCCTTAAAGCCCATTTAATTCCAGTCCCCTCTATGGGCAGGGACACCTCCTACTAGACCGTGTTGCCCCAAACCATGTCCTGCCTGAGGATGGGTGCTGCATGCTGCTTGGTGCCCTCTCTCCATATCAATATGCTCCAGCAGGGACCACACATGGGCTGGCTGCAGCCAGTGGCTTTGGGAAGAACCTCAGGGCAAATCCTTCTGTGTTACAGCAGCATCTTCATCTGTCAGACTCCCACCCTGCTGAATGCTTCTGGAATTGCTGCCAGCTGGAGTAATCCCTACAAATGTCAGAGAGGAGGCTGCAGATCTCCAAAATACGTTTTACAGAGGATGTGCTCCGTCCCTGGGATGAAGTGGGAAAGCCCTGGAGATTGCTTCCTTCCCCTTATGCTCTCACTGACTGGGGATGCATGGAGGGGGCTTTTTGTCTCTCCCAAGATGACACAACACTTCTTTCTCTGGTGTTTTTACCAGCCCTCAGCATTTTGTCTGCTGTTACATATTTTAGCTGTGTTTGCTTCTTTGCTGGTCAGAAATGGCAGAAAAAAATGCTTTGACCTTGGCCTGTGTGCTGAGAACAGAGCCCAGGCACAAGTTTCTGTATCACAAATTTCCTCTTGAAGGCTCCTGCCTCCTCCCCCTTGTGCCAATCGGCAGAGCAGCATCCGCACATCTCACCTGCTGTTGGGAGGGCTAGAATGGGATATCTCAGCAGCTCCACTTTCCTCTTGAAAGGGGAATACAGGGAAGGAATTTTTGTTTGGATTGGGTTAGTTGCTTTCATCTGGGATGCAATGAGGCGCAATAACTAGAAAATTAAATCCTCCTCCAAAGAGAGCTAGGATGATTTACTGTTTCTTTTGAATTGCATGTGTGCCTGTGCACATTTGTGGATGTTCATCATTTTCCTGTGAACACCACACACGAATTATGTGTGTGTTCTCCTCTGTATGAGGAACATCCTCATCCCTCACCCCGTGGCCTGCAGCGTTGCCTCTGCAGACATGTCCCTGGAGGATGGACACCAGGCCCTGTGCTGCCCACAGGAAGGAGAGGTGGCTGGAGCTCTGTGAGCCCCTGAAGGTGGCACAGGGCTTGGTGTGGGATCAGCATTGCTACTTCTCTCCGCTCAGACACTGAGAACCAGCCCCCCAGCTCACCCCCATTCCTTCTCCTACTGTCTGTTAGCAGGGCAGGGCTGGGTGACACGTCTGGAGCCATGGCTCCAGTGGGCTCCCTGACTCCCTGGGCTGGCTCTGGGCTTTGTCCCTGTGCATGCTCCTGTACTCCAGAACATGTGAGGTCATCCCAATGAACTCAGCCTATTCACATGGATTTCGTTTTTCCGGCTCTCTGCAATTGGCTTTGTTTTCACGTGTCCCCTGTGGTCAAAAAGTCTTTTCCCTGATAATAGGATCTTCCCCTTACAAAGAAATCTATTACTTCCCAGTCTGCTCCCCAGTCCCTGGAGCATCTTTAAATGGTTAGAAAAACAATAGCAGCACAGGGACTTTATTCCCTTTCTTGTTTACAGCACAGCCTGTGCCAAGGGCTGGGTCCTTGATTCTGGGCTGTGTTGGGGGTGGATTTGTAAGAGGAGCAGAGCACAGTGCTGGGGAGCCTGCAGGATGAAACATCCCGCTGGAGCTGTGCTGAGGGTTGGACAGAGCTGAGCTGGCATGGGAGCTAAGGTTCCAGGGGGCAGTGGTTCTCTCCTTGCTCAGTTCACCCTCCCTTTTCCATGTGGGTGTTTAAACCCTTGGATTATGGCCCGAGTTGGAGCAGTTGTCACATCCAGCAGGGATAAGGTGGCAGCTTGGGGTTAGTAGGGTGGCTGGCCAGTCCCTCTGCCCTAGATTTCAGCTAATGGAGGGGACTCAGTGTGTCCTGCAGGATCCCCTGGGATCAGCGGGGATCTGTCAGCTCCTGGTCATGCTGTGCCCTCCTGCTATGCCCCTGCCCTCCTATCGTTTCAGAGTTGGGGTCAAGGCGGGTGCACAGCCGTGGTGTGTCCTAATCTGACTATCTCACTGCTCACTCAGAGACTCGAGAGAACACTCTCAAGGCTGGGAGGCCTAAAATTAGATGTGGCATCTGTGTTTTGGTTTGCAGGCAGGCTTGAAATAAAATGATTCCTGGCTGCTTTCATTCCTCGCCTGCTTGGAAGAGCACGGCAAAGGAGTAGTGGGCAGGGCTTTGATCCCCGGCGTGCCACAACTCTCTCTGGACATCACTGCCCAGCAGGGCCAGTCTAAGCTCCAGCGTGGGTCTGTGGTGATGGAAGGACCCCCCATGCCCACGGGTGGGCAGGAGGGTCTGGTGGGTGTCAGCCAAGGGCTGTGGGTTGCCAAGGGAATTTGCTCCTATGTTGCCTATTCTGCTGAGACTGCGGCTAAGAGTGCCAGGGAGACCTGGCATTAAATATGTGAAACCTTGAGTATAATTAGCGTGTTTATGCTGTCTGGGATGACTCACAGCACGATCCGCTTGGAGGGCGAGGGGAGATGATACTGTTACACAAGTCAAGTAGTGAAGTCTCCTCTAGAAACTCATTGCTTTGCCAGCAGAACTGAAGGGAAATTTTTCAGATAGAGCTTGTATCCACTCCCAGACATAATAAGGCAAAAGATTTTTATGCCCCTGCAGCTGCATCTCTGCAAAGGTTTGGTCTTGGTATAAATGTGCCTAAAAATAACCCAGTTCTGCTGGTAAGTTGTGGGACCAGCGCTGCCGCACTGCTGCGGTGATCGCTGGCATCCCCCACTGCAAGAGGGGTGGGAGGGGGGCTGCTCCCTGAGATCGGGGGGTTCTGCTTCTTGCTCCCATCCCCGTCCATCCCCAGGGCTCCATGCTGTGCTGGAGGGAGGGTGCTGGCTCGTGCCATGTGTCTCCCCGGTTGGGTGCCAAATCCGTGGTATTTGTGGTCTCCTCATGTTTCCATGCCAGGTCCCGCCCTTGTTGCCGACTGTTTTTTCCTTGTGCTTCCTCCAGTGGAGAAATAAAAATGCAGAATTTGCAGTACTGGTTTCCTTAGCAATAATTCCACTGCCAAAGGAAGTGGGGAAAATATTTTGTGTTTTAAATATCTGAGTCTGGGAATGAATCCTGGCATCCCTCAACCATCCAGCTGGGAGCTGACCACTGACCTCTGGCCACCAGCACCACTTGGTCCTTGCTGCCAAGCTAAATTCCAAACACATTTGGAGTTCCATGTGATGCTGACTGGAATCACTCTACTTCGGGTTTCTCGTGGTAGGACCGTACCAGATGCTGTGGTTAGCTGGGGCTGCTGAGGGACCATGGTGGCCTTGGGGGCCACATGGCCGGTTCGCCCGAGGTGCTGTGCCCCATGGCTGGACTCTGGTACAGTGCTCTGTTCCTCTGGAGAGCCACCTGGCACACTCACTGTGAGAAAAGCCACCAAGAGCTTGCATCCCCTCTTCCAGAGTGTTTTATAAGCATCACTGCACTTGGTTTTGGGAGAGGGAAAGGTAAAAGTTCTACAGGCGAAGATGTTGGTACGTGGCACTACAAGTCTGCACTACCCTGGGTGCTTTTCTGGGAGCTATAAGCCTGTACTTGCATCTGGTATTCATGGCACTGTCTCCTGGAGCATGAAATATATGTATCAAGAATCTCATTATTTGTGATTTTCTATACAGGCACATTTTCTTTTTGTCAGCAGAGGAGATGGGTTCGAAAATGGAAGATTATGGTCTGGCTTAAACTAACTGCATAACTATTGGTGAGGACAGAGCGTTTCCTTGGGAAATAAGTAGGGTTCTCCATCAACAAGGATACCAAGGTCCTGTCCTTGGTGACTCCAGGTGACTCTGCAGTCACCAGGAGGATATGGTGTAAGGCTCTGATGACCTTCGGGTGCTCCTCAGGGCTGCAGCCTGCCTGCAGCCTTGCTGCTCCTCGTTTGCTTTTTGTCCCCTTTGTGCTTTTTAATCAGGTGAGTTCCCATCTGAAATGACCTTGTGATGCACTTTTGCCATCTCTTTTTGTAGGTACCTGCTCTGGCTGGGGGAATCAGTGTATCATCTTCTCTAAGCTGATTTATTTAAGCTGCTCCCTGAGCCCCTGGCTGGACATCAGGCTTTGAGTCAGAAATTTTGATGTCAGCTGTACCAAATGCAGGCAGCAGCCTCTGCCATGGCCACTGGTGAGGTGCAGAGGCTGCAGGGTGGCTTTGCATTCCAGGTGTAACAAACCTGCCACCTTTCACCTTTTTAACCTCATTTTCTGCTTCTTGCTTATGGATGATTGGAAGGTGGGAGCCCAGGATGGCCATTACAAGAGGGGACTCGCCAGAAATATGGATCGTGCTGTGGCTCTGCTCTCCCTTTTATTGGTGTGCAGTGCCTCAGCAGGTCAGGTGGCAGGTTGGGGCTGTCTTCTGAGTGCAGGGACAAACAGTGGCTGAGTCCATGCAGCTCCAGGCCTGGAGCAGCCTTCGTGCACAGCAGAGGAGTACAGGAGGAAAGAGCCAGGGGCTGGGACTGCACAGGCTTCAGCTGCAGTGGAGACCTGCTGTGTGAAAAACAAACTGCCAAAATAAGTAAACAGAGTGTTTGACAATAAAAAAACCAGAGTTTAATTGGGAGATTTGAGAAGGGATTTGTGCAGCTGTGCCTGTGGAAGCTATGTGTGCCCCCCAGGATCGGGAGGCAGTGCCAGGGCTGGAGAGTCAAGCCTGCTACCCTGGGAGCTGCTGGTGGGAGGACCTTCGCTTTTCTCTGAGGTGTGCCAGCCTGCACTGCTGGGATGCTTGGAAAACCCATTGTCATCTGCTAATATTTATTTAAATATCTGGTGATGATCCAGTTCCCGCATGTGTTTACCAGGCCTGGGGCTCACACTGCACCCTGCTCTGCTCCCAGATGCTATCGTGTCTCTGCTGCCATCACACACAAAAACAAGGCACAGGAAGATCGGAAACATACTCAAGGCTATTTAGAAAAAAGGACATTAATTCAGTGTACAAGGCTGCATGTTTATAGATTAAATGGTTCAAAGCATTTTAACAGATGAATGCTTTAAAATTTCTGTGCAGTCCTTCTTATCTGGATGAGTGTGATGTGGTGGCTGTGAGTGCAGGCTTGGCTCAGCTCTGGCTGGAGCCAGTGGCAGACAAGTGACAGTGCAAGGGAACACGGGGATGTGCCCAAAGTGAGCAGTCATGCCCTTTGCTAAGCATGGGTCTGGCCCCTTGGTGGGAGTCACAGATCTTCATCCAGGCAGGAGCTCCACAGCTGCACAGAGGGGAAGTCAGTTAGTTTTAATATTGCATTAGAGAATGTCATGCACAAACGATGCTGTTTTAAAGGCAGAGATTCCTCCGGATAACATCAGAGTGTCTCAGAAATGACAGTACTTGAAATGACTGGATAATTCTGTGTCACCTGAACTCATGTGTGAGTGCTGGCTCAGTTCTGGTCTCAACACCCTCCTGAGCATCATGGACCTGCAGGTTTTGGACCCAGCACAGTGAAGGTGCAAACCCCCTACCCCTTTCCTCAGGGAGCAAGGTGTGGGAGCAGGGCCCTCTGCTCTGGGGTTCCCGTGCTGGATGAGCTGAGGCTGTGTGGCAGCCACCGTCACTTTGTCCTGGTCTGGCTTAGGGGTGGGAAATCGCGGGCAAGGGGAAAGTTGTGCCTTGGGCAGTTTTGGACAGCCTGTGCTGGCTGTTGCCGAGATGGAAACTTCCTTTGTGGGTTGGGAGAAATGGCTGGCTCCTCTGTTACCAGTGCTTGGTCTTGGCTTTCAGGGGGTGTTGTGAAATATGGCTGTTTGGTGAAATTTAACTTATGACAAACAAGTGCTTGCATTGCAAAATTATGTTTTCTACTCCCCAGAAATATTCGCATGTGACAGAAGCTCAGTAAAGCCTCCATTTCCTGACAGAACCCTTCTGAAATGAGAGTAAAACTCATCCTAGAGCCGTAGGAGAGATACCAAGGTTGTTTTTCCCTGCCCCCAAAAGCCACTTAACTCCTTTGTGGCAGTGGTGACCTTGGCCTTCGGGGCGTGTGCTGGGTCTGGCATCGCCGCCGCCGTCACTGCGTCCCTGTTGTGTCTGTCCTGGCATGCTATCGCCCTGCTTTGGGCTCTGCAGCTGGGCTGACCCTTGCTATATATTGTACCACCTGTGAGCCCCCCACGGCGCACTCAGGGCTTGTTTTGGTCTGACCTCAGCACTCCTGTGGCTCTGTGGGCCAGCAGTGCCCCACAGAGTACAAACTTCCACCCAGAGCAAAGCTTTGGTGGCACCCGTGGTGAGCTGGTGTCTGAGCCACCCCTCCTGTGTGTGTCCCTCCTGTGTGTGTCCCTCCTGTGTGTGTCCCTCCTGTGTGTGTCCCTCCTGTGTTTGTCCCTCCTGTGTGTGTCCCTCCTGTGCCCTGCTCAGGGGCAAGGGGCTGTGGCACTGCTGGGCACTGGTGTCCTGGTGCAGGTGGCACATGGAGCTCTGCCCAGTGGCTCTGCAGCTTCTCCAGACACCTCTTTGGCTGATTGGCCACTCTTATGTATTACCTGCACATTTTGAGAATACCCTGTAAATGTCCCTTGGAAACTGGAAAATGGATCATTAAGGGAACCATTAGCATAGCTCACTCTGAGTTGCTAAAACATATTACATTATTATTTTCTTGCCATTTTCTCTCTAAAAATAAAAAAGAAAAGGCAAATTGGTGTAGTTTTAAAGTCAAGGGCACTCCTGGGCAGATGCTTCCACTCTGTGCAGAGGCTCCTGGCAGGGAACCACATCAGTGCTGCAGGGCCTGTGGTCAAGGTGCTCCCCACCTGCTGGAACACCATCTCCCACCTCTCTGGGTGCTGGGGCTGTGCACACACTGCCAAGCCTCACCCCAGGAAGAGCCTGTCCCATGGCCAGGAATCACTTCCCATGTCTGCCAGCATCCTCCAGTCTCCATCCGTTGGTGGCAGTGGGGACAAGGGTGGCTGAGCACGGAGGGGTGTGTGGGGAGCCCTGCCCAGCCCCAGCCCTGGCAGGGACATGTGTGGGGTACTCTCATTACACACCTGCAGGAAGGTGTTTCTGTACTTGCACAACTCTTCCCATACAGGAACAAGGCTCTGTTTCACAAGCCACTGAATTACGAACCAGCCTTGCAGTTTTAGATAGTTAATCCTCAAAAACAGCCCGGGGTCCTGTGGGGGTCCTGTGTCTGTTGTCACGACACCTGCTGTGAGGGGCCCTGCTGTTCATGGCACACACAGTGCTGAGTGTGGGGAAGACAGTGCGGAAGCCTTATGGAAACAGGGAAATGAGCACTGTGAGATTTCTGACTGCACAGAGAGGAGAAAAGAGGTGTTGGGTCATTAGCAGAAAAGGCTGTTGTGTGTGAATCTAAATAAGATATTTTTAGCCAAGCTTTTCTATGTGCTGCTGGTATTCCTCAGCAGCATCTGCTCTCCAGCAGCCCCTTGCACCCAGTGCCAGAGCTCTATGGCATAAGGCGTGGGGGGATGTGGGAGTGCCCTGAGATGGGGTGGTGGGATCACACCAGGAGAATGGGTGGGATTCCACGTAAGCCAAGAAAGGGACATGTTGGTTGCATCAGGACTTGACTGTGTCAGGCATGGTGCAGCCAACTGTGTCTCCTCCATTTAATCAGTAATTCAAGAAAAGCCTTGGAAATGGAGATGGTTGGGGAAGGGTGGTTGAGCTACATCTATAGATGAGTCACTGATTGCTCCTGCTAAAGAGATGAGACATCACTCAAAAGGTTTTTGCCATAAGAACTGAGGATGAAATTGCTGTTCCAGTTACTGACTTGAAGCTGAGGTGGGATCTGCACAGCTCCCAGGTGAGGACAGTGGGGCTTTTCTGGGTACAAAGTTTTTGCCTAGAAGCCCCATCTTTGTCACACTCATTGTTGATGTAACCTGATTTCTCAGAGCTCACCTGCTAGCAACAAACAATGTCAGAAATGAAAGGGGATCTAATTTTTATCCAAAAGTTGCAGTGACCTGCACAGTGTTAAAAGCTAATTATCTCATCCAGTGGTTGCAGAAGAAGTGAGTTCTAGTAATTGACTCAACGTGCTGCCCGGACATGTTGGCTCCTGATTTGGATAAGCCACTCTCCTCCTACCACGCCTTCTGGAAAAGCAGTTTGTCAATGGATCTGAGGAAACAGATCAGATCGGTTTGGGGAGGGGATGGTACCAGCTGAGAGGGGAAGGTCTGGGTGTGTAGAAGGGTGAGGGGTACATGGCTGAAGAAAGAGAGTCAAGCTCTCGGGAAATCATGGCATGGTGGTTAGTTAATGTGGCATCACGTGGTTGGCAGCACCACACTCTGCTTTTGTCACACTTTGTCACACACTGCACACAGTAGGCAGATGGAGGGACATCCAGCATGGTCTCTGCGTGGTCAGGGACACATTTGGCTCAGCTGTTGCTCACCTGCTCGCTGCTCAGTGCTTGGCTGATCCATCGCTGCAGGTTTGCGTTTGCCATGACGGTGCCTCCCCAAAGCTTGTCCTGACTGCGTTTTCTGACCCTTCCCTTGTTCTCTCTCTGTTTTATGCTGAAGGTTGGAGACTGGCCGTGACCATGTCCTGCCCATTGACTATTACTTCCCACCTCAGAAGACCTGCCTGATCTGTGGAGATGAAGCATCTGGGTGCCACTACGGAGCCCTCACATGTGGGAGCTGCAAAGTCTTTTTCAAACGGGCAGCTGAAGGTAATGGGGACGGAGAGGAGGGAAGGTCACTGACACACTGTGGTGGCATCCTAAGATCTCTTAATCCAGGAAAGGAGAAAAATCAATGATAGATTTATTTCTCTGTCTTGTGTTTGTCATTTCACTTTACAGATTGCCCTCAAAAAGTATCCAAACCAGTTTGGATGCAATTCTTTCAGTGGCATTGAGCAACCTGGTCTCATGGAAGGTGTCCCTGCCATGGCAGGGGTGTGGAACAAGATGGTCTTTAAGATCCCTTCCAACCCAAACCCTTCTGTGATTCCATGATTTTCTTAGTGAGACCCTGGAGCAGTCAGTTCCTCCTTCTCTTCTTGGTTCTCCAGAGTGCTGTAAGCTCCCATCAGCCTGCCTGCAATCTCAGATGAACAACTCCCACTTCCAGGGAGGCTTTTCCTCTCCTGCATCCCTTTCAGTGGGTCACTTCTGTGACTGCCCACAAAACAGCACAACCATCTGTCCCTCAGATGCTCTGACCTTGCTCTGACCTTGGGGTCCATGATCCTTCTCCCCAGCCCTTGAGAAAGCAATTTCTCCTTCATGTTCAGCTCTGTAGTGCCAGGGTCTCCAGGGATGTGTGAGTCCAAATGTTCCCTCTCAACAGCAAGGTCTTTTCACCATCTTTCCTTGGGAATGAACATGCAGAAGCACCTAGCCCAGCTGTTTCCTTAGGCTGTGCCTCAGCCATGTCTGGTTTCTACGTGCAGTTCAGAGTTGTGGTTCTTCGGCAGCAGTGAGAGTCTCTGTTGTGGAAGATGAACTGTCTGGCAATGTAATGTGCCTGTAGTCACTCATCAGGATTGTTGTCAGGAGAGATGAACCAGCACAAGCCATTGTTTCTCCTCAGTGCTAACACAATTTTTGTGGTGCATGGGCCACCACTGGAAGCTGGTGTCGCCGGCTGTGGTGTCCCTGGGAGAGGGCTGGCAGCAGAGACAGGGATCGACTCACCATGACATTCCCCTGTGCCCACCCTCTCCATGAGCAGAGATTCCAGGGTAGGGGCGCTCACCTGCTGTTGTTAAAATCCTGCTTCTAGATCAATTATCATTGTCCTGCCTCTTTTTGGAGCTGTGTTTCCCTCATTCCTCTGTGCCAGGAGACAACTTGCCAGTGTTGGTTCAGGGAAGAATAGGAACTGTGCCACAGGGCACATCAGTGTCCTGTTGCCAAAAAGGGCAGACAAATAATAGTTAATAAATTTAGCATATTTCTCCCAAGTAAATCATTTGCAGATCTGTCTCTGCTGCACACCAGCTCTGTGTCAAGCCAAGTGGGCTGGCTTTTCCAGCCAGAGTAAATAACAGATGCTTGTTTAAGTCAGCAAGTTATTGTTGATTTATAGTAAGTGGAGTCTTGGCTCTCAGTCAGATAAACTGCTGCTGGAACGCCTGTGTCTGTGGGCGGGCGTGGGAGCCGTGCTCCCCCGGCACCGGACTGGGCTCTGTCCTGTGGGTGACAGGGACTGGAGGTGCCCATGGGCACAGGGGCAGCCTGGGCTGCTTGCACTGCTCTGAAGCACGTCCTGTGGAGTTTTTGCCTCTCCTGATTGTGTTATATCATTAATTTAAATGGTATTTATGTCTCTTCCTGGTTCTGCAGCCTTGCAGTGTCGCAGAGGGTTGGGAGTGTTTGGTCACGTTGGGATTGGGTGGCAGCCCTTTGCCTTTCCTGAGGAGCCATATGTGTGCACAGGGAGGGGCAGGGGGGGCTGCCAAAGTGTGAGGTTTCATCTTATGTTACCCTGAGGTACATGGGTAAGTCTTTATTTTGGGGAAGTGGCAATAAATCCTACTCCTTTATAGGTACTGAATGCAGGGATGGCAGGTGATGATCTTTGTTCTAATTTTTGGTGAGTTTCCAGACATATCTCTTCCTTCTTAAACCTGAGGAGCATTACTGAAAGCTGATATTTCAGCACGTTCTCATGTCTTAAAGTCCATAAAATGCCTCTCAGAAAACCTTAGATCACCCTTGGAGACTTTACAACAGCAGGTCAAAATACTTCCCCATGAGAAAAGAAACCTGTTACCATCCTGGTGCTGGTGTGAAGCTGCAGCCTTTGGCAGAAGGAGCAGCAGAGGTCTGGGATTGGAGCAGCACAAACAGCACCTTGGAGGGCAAGGAAATAGCTGGGAACATAATTTATTTTTTATTATATTCTCCTAAGATAAGAGTGAACTTACCTGGCGGGGCTTCAGGGATATTTAAGGAGGTTTTATAGATATGCACTGGCTTCTAAAGAGTGAGAAAGGGGAAAGATTGGGAAAAAAAGTTGTGACACTGATTCCTCTTCCCTTCCAATACACTGCTTTGATAAAATATTTGACAGGTTTGAGGGGTTTTACAAGCTCAGGTTCAATTGCTTCTTCCTGAAAGATGCTGAAAGAGTTAATGGAAAATACAGGAATGTTGTCCTGATCTTGTTTTGCCAGCTCTCGTGATTCACAGACTCTCTGAAGATGTCCAGGCTGTGTCTAGGCCAGCACTGAAGCACACCCTGCAGATTCCCCACGCTGGTGTGGATCACCTCGCCTGCAGGGTCACCACCCTCGTTTTGTGACCAAGCTTTTCCTTGCAGTCACCTTCCCAGGGATCCCAGCAGGAGAGCCTGGAGGGCTGGGTGGCTGCCCCGTGAGCGGGGCTGCTGCTCCTCCGCTGCCCACAAAGGAGGGCTCCCCCTCCTCATTTGGTGAGCAAGAAGCTCATCCAGCTCAGCACGGATGTTGTTTTTCTCTACACAAGTAGGCAGGGCAGCGTGTTTAGGATGGCTGGGATGGGTTGAAGGCATCAGAGCTCAGTCCTTGTGATGCCACCCTTGTCCCTGAAACAGAAAAATGCTCTAAACAAGGCAGCTTCTGTCTCACTTGGCAGCCCAGGGCTTCCTGCTGTCCCATTCTGTCCAGGAGGGGGATCATCGTGTCCCTGCACATATCCCTGGAGAGAAACAGACCTTCCTTGCCCCTCTGAGGTTTCTGAGATTTGGTGGCCACCTTCACCAGCCCAGAGCTGCTTCTGCACAGCATTTCTGGCAGCGCAGGACTGGGATGCTTTGGGCTGTGTTCCTGATGGGGCTGCCTTTAAATACAAGAGAGCTAAATGAAAAAAAAAAAATAGCACAGCATTTGGCCATTTTCCTAGCAGGCACCCAGCCAGCCGGCTGTGCAGGCTGCTCTGAGTGCCTCCATCATTCTCTGTATGGATTAGTGTTCTATGTTCTGACCTGCTGAGGATTAGCTTTACACCAGTGAGATGTCTCTGGGCCAACTCAACTCTTTCTTGCCGGATTTCAAGATGATGCCAAGTTAAAGTGAATGTTTGCAAAGAACCTTGCCATGTTATCAAATGCTTTCTCCTCCTTCCCAGGCTGATCTGACGCACAAAGAAATTGAGTCTGCAGAAGATTCAGTGGTGCTGCAGCACTGTGATGCTCCAGTAGTGGGTTTCTCACAACTGTTTGGGTGTATTTGCCTTTAAAAGCCATGGGGAGAGCAAAAGGTGGGATGACCAGAGTATAGCCAAAGCTCTGGGTGCTTTCCCTATGCTCACTGTAGCCATCTGGTAAATACAGAGGACTATTCAGAAAATGACTTTGCAAAGGTAGTTCATCAGCCATGGCTTAGTGCTGGCTCCTGGCAGCCTTGTGGCTGAGCCTTCTTGAGTTATTAATAGGAGCATCACATGGGAAGTGTGCAGCACCAAACACACAGGCTCAGGTCTGGGCACGGCCCTGCTGGTGAGAGCCCCAAGACCCAGAGGCTTCCCAGGACAGCGCTGGAGTGTCCATGGTTACGAGACCCGGGGGAGTTGCTTTCACAGAAAGCTTGGCCTTATCCCCCAGCTGTTAGAATTCAGTTTATGCCCTGAAATATGAGGATCTCTCTCTTCCAAAAGGCATTTACTGCTTTTCACATTTACAGTCGTATATCTTGCTCCAGATGTTTGCACAAATTACTTTGCTGTCTGGAGGAGAAAGTTAGTCTGAGCACAACAGCTCATGTGGCAACAGGCTGTTAGTTAGATGGTTCCTCTGGACTGAGCAACTCACCTCCATAAATTGTTATTTTTAGTTGAGAACTGGAGAGCAGTTCTTCCCCTTGGCTCCCAGTGTGTGCTGTAGACCCAGGAGATGAGTAGGAGGGCTGGGAGGTGGTGGAAGCATCTTTCTGCCTGGTGTGAGGTGGCACAGTGGGCCCCAAGGTGGTGGAGATGTTCCCGGTGGAGGGGGCACTGGCACTGCAGTGTGTTCATGGTGGGGGCTGCTGCACTGGTGCTCTCTTGGGGTGCCTGTGCTGGTCTGGGAAAGCAGAAGGTGCTGGGTGTGACTTCCCTCCTCACCTCCTTCCCTGGTGGATAGAAGGGGAATCCCTGCATTCCCAGGAATTAGGGTGAGGTGAGCTCTGCTCATTCGCACGCTGAGCAGCAGCAGTGGCACCATGGCCAGATGTGGCTGTTTGGTTCTCTTTTTGTTACTGCCGAGCAGCATAAAGCAAACAGGGCTGACTTGTGCAGGCCCAGGCAACAGAGATCAGTTTCCTGCCCCAAAGAACCTGTCCATGAACCATGAAGCTGCCCCGGCCATCGCAGCAATGTCACTGTACCGTGACCATGGGGGGTGCTGCTGGCTGCAGCTCACAGCCCGTGCTGCTCTGGGGTGGCACGGCCATCCCGCAGCCTCCTCCAGGGCACTCTGCCTGCTCCTGGCTCATGGGACAGGCTCCCTCTCCATGTCCCTTCTCAGCAGTTCTGGAGCTGTTTCTGAGGAGCGGATGGGAAACAGCACAGCAGCCTCATTGAACAAGGACCCTGCTACCAAACCTCATCTGTTCTCACGCTCCCCTCCCGTGGGTGCATAGTGGAGACAGAGTGGAGTGGGGGATGAGCCCACGTGTTGGGATCTGTCCAGATCCCGGGGATGAGGAGAGGATTGGGGCTGGTGGCTGCTGCTCCTGACACAGGAGAATTCAGAGGAACTGTGCCAAATCCTGGAGTATCCTTGGGGGGCTCAGGAAGCCAAATCTCCTTCTAGCTCTCCATTCCCTGGAAAGTAGGGCACCCATTTGTGATCGATGTGAACACCTAAAAAGGTTGAGTAGAGGGAGTGTGGCCTCAGTGCTCAGTGCCCCTGGCTCAAAAATAACTCCAAGTAACCCAGTTTCAGCTGAAGTTGTTTATTACTCATCCTTCTCCTCAATGAACTGCTGAAAGGGAGGATGATGCTTGTGCTCCCTGGGGTTTAGGTGTCATCGAGACTTGCCTGAGTGTCCTTTTCATGGGAAATGAGCCAAGGATGGGGTGAGAAGAGCTGTTCTGAAGACAGTGTTAAAATGATTTAACAGGTGTGAGGTGTGGTGGGTAATGCAGGTAATGATCCACTTTGAAGGGGAGAGTTCTGAGAAGGTCAAACATGGGGTGTTTGTGCAGCCCCTGGGGGCTGTGAGAGGAGCGGACTGGGTGCTGAGCCCTGCCAGGGGGGTCTGTGGGGGTGACAGTGGCAGCTGATCCTGCCAAAACTGCGGCCAGGCACAAGTGGAGGGACCTGGGAGGGCGCTGGCAAAACCCCAGGCAGTGCCAGCGAGGGCAGCAGTGGTGGAAGTGTGGGGGATGTTAAATCCATGCACCAAAATTGGTGCATCTCATGCCCAAACTGGTACATTAAGGGGCTGGATTCAGGCCTCATCCTGTTCATAGATTTCTGATGACTCCAGAGGGCTATTCCTATAAGAATGCAGAAAGCAACCCCTTGCAGGATCAAAGATAAAGGCTGTGGGCTGGTTTCCCACATGGGCTACCCATGGGTCTATAAGCTGCACCTCTCTGTTGTGTGCTGTGCCCAGTTTGGTTTTGAATAGCCTGAAGAACATCAGGTAAATCCTGATCCAGTCAATGTGTTAAGACTTGACAAGGAAAGTGATGATTCAGGATGGAAATTCTTTCTTGGCTTGTCTAGCAAATGGGACAGTGAAGAAAAGAGCTGTGGCCTGGAGCTGTACAGGCTGCTTTCTGAGCAAGTGGAGGGCAAGGCTGAGGTATGGGTTAGTCTGACCATAAGCAACTTCTGAATTTTCTGCACATGCCCAAAACCCACAGCTGCACAAGGTCCCTCATGCAGGGAGTCACTGGTCCCAGTTCCCTCCTGGCTGACAGCAGGTACAGCCCAGGGTATGTTGGGTGGCATCAGACCCAATCCCAGTATCTGTAACCTGGAGACAACAGATCCAACTGGTATTAATGGGTTGCACAAAAAATAATTCAGTCCCAAAAAGATCTGTATGGGGCCATGGTTATAAAGGAACTGGTAGTTGAGTATAATGGCAGAAGGATCAAACTGTGGGTTTTGGTGGCCTGGGAGAAAACCACCAAAAGCCATGTAACAGATGGATGACATTTAAAAAATGAGAACCAGACTCTCCAGACTGCCCTTGGTGATACCAAAAAAGCCCAGCCTGTGTCTCTGTTGGTACCCAGCACCCATGGTCCGTTTCTCTGATGTTTCAGGTAAACAGAAGTACCTCTGTGCCAGCCGGAATGACTGCACCATTGACAAGTTCCGAAGGAAAAACTGTCCGTCCTGCCGCCTGCGGAAGTGCTACGAGGCCGGGATGACTCTCGGAGGTACGGCCGGGGTCCCCCCCTGGGTCCCTGCACATCACTTGGTGTATGAACAGTCAGTAAGGGGAGGAAAATGAGGCTGATGGAGCGTGATGAAATGCTCAGGAAACATTTGCGGGGTTCTGATACCAAAACTGTGAATTTCAATAGCTTCTGGTTGTGTTTCAGGAAATATACTTTTTGCTGATTTCAAGCCTTGTTAATCTAAAAAAAATATAAAGAGCAGGGTGAGTTGGTTCTGGCTTCTGGAGCCTCAGAGCAGAGCACTCCCCTCATTGATGGGATTATTCCAAGGCAGAAAGGGGCAATTTCTTGGCGAAATTACAACCTCAGGGTTTTCCTTTGCTGGGTGGAAGCTGTGCCTGTGTCCCTGGTGAGGGATTTAACAGGTGTGAGGTGTGGTGGGTAATGCAGGGAATGAGCCACTTTGAAGGGGAGAGTCCCTGTCCCTGTCCTTGTTAGACTTTGTCTCTGTTCCCAGACCTGTAGCCCTGCCAAAACTGACAGAGTGCCCATACCCGAAATCTGAGGTTTTCTGCTCAAAATCTGTAAACTACAGTGTCGATCACTGGGCATCTCCTTGTTGAGTTCATTTGATGAAATCCTTCCCTGTGTGGTGAGGCCCTGGCACAGGTTGCCCAGAGAAGCTGTGGCTGCCCCGTCCCTGGAAGTGTCCAAGGCCAGGCTGGACAGAGCTTGGATCAACCTGGGACAATGGAAGGTGTCCCTGCCCATGGCAGGGGGAGGAATGAGATGGGCTTTAAGGTCCCTTCCAACCCCAAACATCCTGTGATTCCATGATGTTAGAGTGAAGAGGAAAATACCCTGGAAAAGGGGACAGACAGACCTGCCCCTGATGGGATGTCCTGGCTTGAGGGGGCTTCTGGGGCTGCAAAGAGGAGCCCCAGCAGTGCCAGGCACAGTGTAGGGGGACAGGGGGAGCCCAGACTGGTTGGGTGTGCCAGCATTTTGGGTTAAATCCTGACCCTATTGCTGGGATGGGCTGAGCCTCCAGAGCTTGTGGGCTGGAAAAACACTGTGTTGAAGGACTTGTTACTGAAGTGGTTCTGGTTTGTGGCTCACCAAGGAGCAGAGGTTTTATTTCTCCCCAAAGGTCCCAAAAAGCTGTGCAGTCCTAACCCCTTTTTTTAAGCTTATTTTTCAGGGCTTTTTTCTGGTGAAGTTTCCTTAAGTAAGAGAAGACATACATCAGTGTAGCCCTCTTCTGCAGGACACACTGACAAAATTAATGCTAATGTGGATACCCCGCTCCCTTCTTTTTTCTTCAGCTCTTTGGGTCACCCTGACCTGTTCTGCCTGGTCTGTTTTACATTTGGTTTGGATGTCGGTATAAAGGCAATTGTTGCAAACAGGCAAGCTCGTGGTTGCCCACAGTAACTTCTCCCACAGTGGAGGCAGAGCATTTGAAATCACTCCCAAGCTCCAACCACTTGTTTTTAACTGGTGGTTAATTACAGTCACTGGTGGGGTACATCCCGGCAGCCCTGTGGCTCTCGTGGGGGAGGAGAAGGAGGAGGAGGAAGAGGAGGGGGTGGCACACTGAATGCCTTCTGCAGGCTTTGCTCTGGAACAGGATGGCAATGTGTTGAAGCACTTCATTATTGATTGAGATCACAGTGACCTGCAAGCTGGTATCCACTAACCAGGATCTTCTCTCCATAGAGAGGGAAAAGACTTTGTAGAGAAGGAAAAGAAAAAAACAAACAAAACACAACAGAAAATGGTGATAATGCCGTTTTTGTGTGTTGGGTCCTGCTGGTGTGCTGACCTGTGCCCACCATCCCTCTGCACCTCTGCCTGCTGCCAGGGAAGATGCTGCAGGGATCCTGCCAGCCCT
>VZTX01018761.1:11345-23534 GCA_013400915.1 Pardalotus punctatus | reverse complement strand
GGGCAGGAGGTTTGGGGCGCGGGGGTACGTGCGGCGGGACGCAAGGGATGAACTTGGAATGCGTGTGAGGTACGCGAGCCGTGGAATGTGGGGTGTGTGCACAGTGGGGCGCGTGGGAAGGGAGCACGGGGGTGTGCGCGGTGGGTAGAGGGGCTGCGGGAATGGGGCGTGGGGTGCGTGCGGCGAAGCACAGGATAGGGTGTCGTGGGGCAGGGGAATGAGCGTGTAGTGGGCGTGAGGTACCCGAGCAATGGGATGTGGGGTGTGCACGCAGTGGGGCGGGGGGCAGATGAGAATGGAGCGCGGGGGTGTGTGCGGTGGGCAGGGGCGCTGGAGGTGTGAAGCACGGGGCTCTGTGAGGTGCCGTGGGCAGAGGGATGAGCTTGGGATGGGTGTGAGGTGCACGAACAATGGGATGTGGGATGTGCACGCAGTGGGGCAGGTAGTGGGTAAGATGCAGTGGGCAGAAGGGCTGCAAGTGTGGGGTGCGGGGGTCCGTGTGGTGAGGCACAGGGGATGAGATCGGGATGAGCTACATGAGCAATGGGATGTGGGGTTTGCGTGCAGTGGGGCAGGGTGCGGGTGAGAATGGAGCACAAGGGCGCAGCTGTGGGGAATGTGGGGTGCACATGTGGTGGGACGCGGTGAGTGTGGCACAACGGATGGGGCAAGCATGCCGTGGGGTTTGGGGCGCATATGCCCTGGAGTACAGAGGTGTCCCCAGTTGCGTGTGGGGTATGTTTGCCATAGGGCACAGGGTGTACATGCAGTGGGACGCGAGGTGGGTACGATGGGCATAGAGATGCATGTGCAGGGAGGTGTTTGCATAATGGGATACAGGGATGACTGTGTAGAGGGTACCGGATGTCTGTGGAATGGGATGTGTGCATATGCATGCAGTGGGGCACGGTGATGAGCATACTGTGGGGCACGGCATATCCGTGCAGTGGGGCATGGAGACAGATGTGCAGTGGGGCACGGAGTTGTGCAAGTGAGGAGGAGGCAGGCAGCGCACAGGCAGTGGAACACCCGGGGAGGAAGGCGTATGCGTGGGCAGTGAGTGGGCCCGGGGGCTGCAGATGCAGGGCAGAAGGCTGTATGCGTGCAGGGGGCAGCGGAGATAGACAGCCCGTGTCCGGCGGGCCGTCAGGATGCGTGGGGGACACATCAACGAGAGTATGTGGGGCCAGGAGCGGGCTGTGGGGCAGAGAGCTGGCTTGGTGGCCGGGATGCGGAAGGATACTTGGGGGCTTGGAGGGGGCATCCTCTGGGAAGGGGGGCAGCTGGCCGAGGGCTGCCGGGGCCGGGGTGCCGCGGTGGGGCGGCAGCGGGAGCTGTACACGGTGCTGACCGCCGGCCGCGGAGCTGTCCGCGGTGCTGACCGCCGGCCGAGACCGGAGGCTCTGGTACCGAGACTGGGGTCCTGCGGCTCCGGCCGCTGACCTGAAGCAGTGGGGATTTGGCTTTTCTCCTTCCATCCACTCCGCTTCCATGAGTAGCAATCCCGTTTTATCCTCCAGCACCTCTTCCGTGCTCTGGCTGCACTGCCACGGTGCCTCAGACTGACCCTCTGTGTGCAGCCAGTTCCCTCACCTTGCCGTGGGCGAGTGAGCATGGGGAGACTGTGCTGGGACTGGTTAGCCCCGGGTCCCTGCCCCAGCTTCCCTTCTGGAGTTGTGTTCAACGCCCTCCCGGGGGTCCGCTGCCAGGTCACTGTCCCCAGGTGGGGCTGTGGAGTGTGTTGGTGGTTCATGGTGGAGAAATTGGGATCGGGTGCTCTTGCATTGAGGAGACAGGTGTTTCATGCCTGGCTTGTGCCGGCTGGGAGTGAAGGGGAGGGGGAGTTGCCTTTGTTCCAGACAAGGGAGCAGATGCATGTCAGTGTACAGCCTGCTGGGGCTGCACACACGCAGCACAAACACACGTGCACACAAGCACATGTGCACACTTCCAGCCAGGAACATGCCATGCAAAGCAGACCCTCTCCTCAGCTATCCCACTCCACACTGGATGAGTCGTCCTGGGCACAGACCTGCTCCCAGCCCACCCTCTGCCGGCCTTCCCCTTTCCAGCAGCTTGTGAAGAGGGGCATCTCATTCTTGGTGCATATTATTGGGGAGTAATGCATGGGTCTCTCTGGCTGGAACTGGGGTAGTGTGGTAATGGTAGGTGAAGTTATGGCTGCTGTCTAGAGTCCTGCTCTACCTTGTGACAAAGAAGTGTCTGCCTCTCTGCTGCTGGGGCTCCTGGAAATCCCTGAAAATCAAACTGTCAGGCAGCTGGTCAGGGGGAGGTGGCCCCCACGTGTGCTGTGGGCCTGCAGGAAATGTGTTTCAGACATGGGGCTGTGCACAGGCACACCCCCCATGGACGTGGGCTTGCACGCCTCCGCTCTGCTGTGCATGCAGACAGCACCCCCGTGTGCATATGTGCACACATATGTGCACCGTTCCTCCTCCACAAACCATGGGGAGAGCTGGGAGGCTGTGCAGGAAGTGCTCTGCTTGCTCCTTCTTCATGTGGCTCTAGGGTAAAACTCTGCACTTTACGATAGGCTCAGAGCTGAGCCTCCCCAGGAGGCAGATAAGGGGGAATTGGTGTTCCTGTGGGAGCTGACCTGCTAGGGCATGGCTGAAACCATGAAGGATGTGCCTTTATTACGGGTAAATGCAGGGAGCAGAGCATGAGCAGCCAGGGCCATGGGCTCCTCAGGCTACAGACGGTCAGTGCCCACAGCTCAGTGAACTGGGCTCGAGGCAATGCTGAACCAGGAATGATGCAGACTGTGCCAGGGCTGGGAAACACAGCTGGGGACAACTGACATCAGCCCTAGGGATTCACTGAAATGTCACTGTCTCAGCCTCTCCTGCCTACAGGCTGCTGGATTTGGGACATATTCTGAGCCTGGGTGGGCCTGCTCTGGCAGGGGTGCTACACAACCGCCTCCCCAGTCCTTTACCCTACTGAGAGCCCCTTGGGTCTCCTTTGCAGATGGGCTCTTTGTGACTGACTACTTCACCCGCACACCACGCAAGCTCAGCCCCTTCCGCTCCTTTGCCAGCATTGAGCTCTTCCACTTCCACATTCCCGAGGACACAGTCATTGCCGTCTGGAACCTCATCACCTTCAAGGAGCAAGGTGGCACCTTTGGGGATCAATGCCCAGACCGTAGCATCACCGTGTGAGTAAGCAGCCTGCCCTGCCTGTTGCCCCCTGCCTGCCTCTGATGCTCCTTCCTGGATTTACCCCACAGCTTGCCTGCTCTAGCCTGCTTTTTGTTTCCACAAGCACATGTACATATAGAGTCAAAGAATCATAGAATCACAGAATGCTTTGGGTTGGAAAGGACATTAAAGATCATCTTGTTCCAACCTACTACCATGGGACATGTTCCACTAGAGCAGGTTGCCAACTGAGTACCACGCAGCTGCTCACTCACCCCCCCTGCTCCCTGGTGGGGAGGAGAATCATGGAAAAATAAGTAAAACTCGTGGGCTGAGATAAAAACAGTTTACTAATCAAAATAAATATGCCAATAACACTAATGATAAAACAGCTACAACAATAATAATAACATTAATGAGAAGGAGAGAGAGAAATAAAACCCAAGAAAGATGAGTGATTCATCGCACAATTGCTCACCACATGCTGACTGATGCCCAGCCTGTCCCCCAGCAGTGGTTGGTGGCTCCCTGCCAACTCTGCCGAGTTTATACACTGGGCATGATGTTCTATATGGAATGGAATATGTTCTGTATGGTATGGAATATCCCTTTGGCCAGCTTGAGTCATCTCTCCAGGCCATGCTCCCTCCTGGCATCTTATGCACCTGCTCACTGGTGGAGCATGGGACACTGAAAAGAGCTTTAGAGTAAGCACTGCCGAGTGCTAATAGCAGTGTGTTATCAACATTATTGTCCTACTAAATCCAAAACACAGCACTTAGTACCAGCCACTAGGAAGGAAACGAACCCTATCCCAGCCAAAATCCAGACAACATGTACGCTCCCTCCCCATGATTCATCTTCCCAGGACCATTGCAGGCTCCACTCTTTTGTGCATGTCACAGATGAACTGTTTTGCTTGAACACCCACTCAGGAAAGCTCACAGTCTCCAGAAAGGTCCCAGCTTACAGATGGCTTCCATGATGTCTTTAAGCACAGAGGAAAGACGCCCACGTATAGGACATACTGGCCCTGCCGCGATGCCCAGCCTACACCCTGCTGACTGCTGTCTCTCCTGCAGGTATTTCCGCTCAGGGGCTCCCTCCGTCATTAACCCGCTGCACACGCACTTCCCCAGGGACACAGCTGTCCCTGGCTCCTTCGCACTGACCCTCACCTGGACTCTGCCCAACCGCACCACAGGAGTGTTCAATGTCACCAGCCCGCTGCCTGGGGACTGGTTCCTGGCTGCCCACCTACCCAAAGATGAGGGCAAGATCTCCGTTAAGGTGAAGGGCCCGCAGGGACCATGGGGTGGCAGGGCTGGGCTCTGACTGCTCTGGGCTGGCAGTGCCCAGGGCAGGTGTCCCCAGTAGGGGCAGTGCTCTGTGCCCCTTGCCCTGTGCTGACTGTCCTCTGATGCAGGGGCTCTACGAGGAGTGCCAGTATCTCTTCCAGCCACAGCTCATCGTGCAGCGCCTGGTGAACATCGCTGTGCTGTACCCTGGTCATGTCACCGAGCAGAGCATGGCCCCGCACAACCGCTCCTGCCTCTACAAGTGAGTGTGACATGGTGTCCTAAGGAGGGGGAATCCTCAGGGTGGGGAGATGAGGGTGTCCCATCCCTCTGGCTTACCTCCCCAGTCCTGTTGGTCCATAGTGATGGGCACGACCTGGTGCTGCTGTCCCCACAGGGTGTTTGTGCCCAGCTACACATCACGAGTACTTGTGGAGGTGCTGCGGTGCCGTGGGGCCGAAGGCTGCCCACTCTGGCTGCGTGTGCGGGCCAAGGCTCCCCCCCTGCACAACTCCACAACACTGGACTGCCGGGAACACACTCCCTGCCAGCTGGCACAGGACCTGCCCTTCTGGCAACACTGGTACTATGTGTTGGTGGAGAAACATCCCGGGGTGCCGGGCACCGTCTCCTTCCAGGTCACCGTACAACTCACAGGTGAGGGTGCATGTGGAGTTGTGGGTGGACGTACGGTCTTGACTCTGCTTTGGTGTGGGGGTTAAAGGATGCTTGTAGGATCTGTCCCCAGCTGGGCACAGGGTTATGCCCAGCTCTGCTGGGATGGGAATGCTGGAAGGCATTGGGGCTGGGTTGCAGATGGAGATGAGTGGTGGGCAAAAAGAGAAGATGGGAACCAAGAGAGGGCTGGAGCTGTATGGTCCCCAGGCTGATGTCTCTGTCCCTCCAGACTGTTCTCGACCCAGCTTGGCCCGGCCACCTTTCCTGCCCTCCAGCGCCTCCATGAACATGCCCCACTCCTTCGGCTCCGCGGGTGGGCTGGCGCTGGGGGACAGCCCTCCACCCACCAGCCCCAACGATACGAAGCACCCGGTCCCCATCTCTGTCACCTCACACGCCGGAGAGAGGTGCTGGCCTGTCCGGCCCACACTGCGCAACGAGCTGGACACCTTCTCCGTCCACTTCTACATCTTCTTTGGGCCCAATGTGTCAGTGCCGCCTGACCGCCCTGCTGTCTTCGTCATCAACCTCCTCCCAGTGCTGGACAGTGGTGGGGTGCTCAACCTGGAGCTGCGGCTCAACGTGGTGAGGTGGCCACATATGCCCTGAAAGGGGCAGGGTACCTTGGGACAGGGGGCTGAATGGGAGATGGGTGATGTCAAGCTTGCAGCAGGGCAGGGAACAAGATTTTGAATGCTCTTGGATCATGGGAAATGGTTGTGGAGTTTTTGGGTGATGGAGGACAGATTGGGGTGCTCCAAGGGCAGGATGATTGTCTGGGTTTGGGGTGTTCTTGGATGAAGGGCAGTGGGTGAGGGCACTGCTAGTTGGTGTGCTGTGATCCAAATGCTGTCAGAGCAGGGGACATCCCTGACACTGGTTTAAGGCCATCTCCTCTGCCGTCAGAGCTCCCTGTGTGGTGAGAATGTGACAGTGTTCGGGTGTCTAAACCACGAAGTCCCGCTGACGTCTGCTGACAACACCTCGGTCACCTGCGAGACAGGTAGCCTGGGCTGTGCATGTCCATCCTGCCATGGCTGTGGGGTCACACCCTCCTTGTGTCTGGCGAGAGGTGGGGTGGGGGAAGGCTGTAGAGACCATGGGGGCATGTGGCCCTGGAGCCTGGCACAGGGCATTCCGCCCCTGTTCCAGCTCTGCCCAGAGCAGGGGGCTGCACCTTGTCCTGCTCACCCAGAGCTCTCCTGGCCCACAGAGTCTCTGGCAGGCTTCCTGCTCTCCGTTAATGCCACAGCCAGCCTCAGCCGCCTCCGGATCCCCTACCCACAGACAGGCAGCTGGTACCTGAGCCTGCGCTCGCTCTGTGCCACAGAACACGGGTAAGAGCCCCAACATATCCCCTCCCTGAGCCCCCAGGGGCATGTCCCCACTGTGACCTGTCCGTGTGTGCTGTGGGTCTGAGGGTGTGCCTGTCCCCTGCTCTGCCTGTCTCCGCTCGTGTGTGTGCACGTGGCTTTGCGGGCTGTATGTCACCGTGTGAGCACTGCGTGGGCACGGATGGCTCCATCTCGCGTCTGCCTGACCATCTGTGGGTCCCCGCGGCTCTTCCCTCTGTCTCGCGGTTAGGAAGTGCCTGTCAGCTCGTGAATGCCGGGCATCTGTCAGTGCCTCTCCGCCTCCGCAGCAGGGCCCATCTGTACCCGTGCCCGGGAGGGGACCGGGCTGCCACTGGGAGGACAGGGCTTTGCTCTGCCTGTGAGGGGGCATCTCTGGTCAGCCCGGGGTTCTGCTCAGCATCTCAGGGACTGGTTCTGTGCTGCAGCTCTGCTCCTGGCCTCTGTGTCTGCCTGGAGCCCTGTGGAGGAGAGAGGCTGGTGTCTATGTGTGTGTGTGTGTGTGTGTGTGTGTGTCTGTACGTGCAAGGATGCATGAGTGTGGATGGTCCTGCGTGCATGTTTAGGGCAAGCATGCATGCAGCACTGTATGCATGTTTGGGGGCACACATGCAGCCAGCTCTGTGTGCATGTTCTGATTTGCACAAGCAGTCAGGGCTTTGTTCAAGCAGTCGGGGCTGTGTGTGTTCTGCACGCACATGGATTTGACTGCGTGAGGACATGTGTGGAGAGCAGACACACGTGCAGCCGGCCCTGTGTGAGTGTTTGTGCTCCCGGTGCGCTGGAGCTGAGGAGGTGCTGGCAGTCCCAGCATTGTGTGTGGGCGGTGCAGGGCGGTGGGAGTGTGCCTGCCCTGACTGCTCTGCTGCGTTTCTAGTTCATGCTGAGTTGCCAGCTGTAGTCAGTCCTTCCTGACGGGTTCACACACGGGCATTGCATGGCAGGGCACAGTGTTTGCACAGCAAAATCCAAATTAAATGGGTGCCAGATGAATGTGCTGCTAAAGGCAAAGGGGGTTTAAGCGTGGCCATGTTCCTCCTGCCCAGGCTGGCACAAAAAATTGCAGCACACAGGATCCTTGGGGACCAGCTCTCAGCTACCACACCCAGCACCGAAGCAGCTCATTTTTGGGCTCACCCAGTCCCTGGGTCTCACATTAGCTGCCAAGTCTGGGTGTGACGGGTAGAGGCTCTGGTAGAGGCAGGAGCTGCTCAAGGGCCCAGGGTGAGGACTGATCCCCTTCTCCTGCCCCACAGGTTTGAGCCCTGCACCAACGTGACAGCTGAGGTGTACCTGCGTGCCTACCTCTCACCCTGCATCAACGACTGCGGCATCTATGGCCAGTGCAAGCTGCTGCGCACCAACAACTACCTGTATGCTGCCTGCGAGTGCAAAGCTGGTGAGAGCTGCCCCGGCCACCCACGGACCACCCAGCTTCCTCCCCTTCTCCCTGTGGACTTTGTATCCTGTTAGTCCCTTCATGCCAGAGTGCAGGGTGCTGGAAAGGGAGCTCCCTGCTCCCCCCCCAGCCCCTGCAAGTGCTGCAGCAGTGATGGCAGCTCTTCCTGGTCACAGGCTGGAACGGCTGGGGCTGCACAGACAACGCTGAGGCTTTCTCCTATGGCTTCCAGCTCCTCTCCACGCTGCTGTTGTGCCTCAGCAATGTCATGTTTGTGCCTCCCGTGGCCATTGCTGTCCGCAGCCACTACCTCCTAGAAGCTGCCGTCTACATCTTCACCATGTTCTTCTCCACTGTGAGTGTGGGGTGGGGTGGCTGAGGGGCAGGTGAGGGGCAGGGGCTGTGCAGGGCAGCTCTCACACCCTTTCCCTGCTACCCCAGTTTTACCATGCCTGTGACCAGCCAGGCATTGTGGTGTTCTGCATCATGGAGTATGATGTGCTGCAGTTTTGTGACTTCTTGGGCTCTCTCATGTCTGTCTGGGTCACTGTCATCGCCATGGCCCGGCTCCAGCCCATAGTCAAGCAGGCAAGTGTGGGGAGGGGGCGTGCAGGGTAGGCATGGAAGGGATTTATGCTGATGGGTAAATTCTGCACAGGTGCTGTACCTGCTGGGGGCCATGCTGCTCTCCATGGCCCTGCAGATGGACCGTCACGGGCTCTGGAACCTGCTGGGGCCCAGCCTTTTCGCTTTGGGGATCATGGCCGTCGCCTGGGTAAGATGGTGTCCCTTATGTCCCCATCCTGGCTGCTCTCAGTATCCTGCCTGTGCCAGCATCTCCCCTCTGCTGTCTTCACCCTTCCCTGTGTACCCCTCTCCCTGGTTCCTGAGGGATGTGTCACCATGGCACAGGGGTTGTGCCCATCCCTGCTGCGCCTCCCCCTTCCAGCCCGTGCTTTCCCCACCACAGACGGCTCGCACAATTCGTCGCCGCCACTGCTACCCACCGACCTGGAAGCGCTGGGCTTTCTACCTGTGCCCAGGAGCGCTGATCGCGGCGGCGGCTGTGCTGCTCTACGCCTTTGTGGAGACGGAGGAGAACTACTTCTACATCCACAGCATCTGGCACCTGCTCATTGCCGGCAGCGTCGGCTTCCTGCTGCCGCCCCGTGCCAAGCCCAGCAGGCGCCTGGGGCCACTGCCCCGGCGCAAGGGATGCGGGTACCAGCTCTGCATCAACGAGCAGGAAGAGCTGGGGCTCGTCGACCCCGCTGTGGCTTCCATCAATAGCATTTGTACCAGCTGATGCTGATGGCAGCTCAGACTCCTCCCGCATGGACAGCAGCCCCGTGGGGCTTGGCACACGCTCTCTTTGCTGGCCACCCATCTCTGGGAGCGCCAGGACTCCTCTGGGCAGGCACACAGCCATCTGTGCCACCCTGTTCTTCCAATTACAGCCTGATTGAACTTGTCTCCAGGAGTTGGTGTGGCTCAGTCTGGGGCAGAGCTGTGGGGGGGTCAAGGCTGAGCTGGGCCACCCTCCTTTCTTTGCCAGGCCATGGAGTTGCCGAGGGGATGTGGCTGGGTGTTGAGGAGAGGAATGGCAACAATCTCTGGCCCTCAGTCAGTGGTCTGTAGTAAGAGCTGCTACTCTGTGATAGCTGCTCTGGAGCTGATGCAGCTCCAACACAGAGCAAAGTGGCTGGCAAGAGATGAGGGCCAGAGGCTGCAGTGTTTTGGCTCCTGGCAGGACAGGCTGCAAGGCTGGGATGTCTTGGTGGGGGCACTGTGCTCTCACAGGATGGCTGTAACATCTGAGCCGGGGACAGCTGTGCTGTGCCAGGGCAGCCAGGATCCCCTCCAAGCCTGCAGGACTGTGGGGAGCCCATAGCTGTGGGGGTGGCTGCCACTGGGGAACGATGCTGGTGCTGCCTGCCCCGGCACTGCACAGGTCTGAGAGGGCTCTGCCTGCAAGGGCCACATCCCCAGGAGCCCACAGCCTGCTGGGCAGCCTGCCTCAGCACCCCACATGTCGCTACACCCAAGGAACAGTGGACAAGTGACCCCATGTCCCTGCTGTTGCCACCAGCCTTCTCTCTGCAGGGCACTGAGCTCCAGTGGGAGGGTCATTTCATGGGCTGTACCCTGTGACCCGGTTGGGGTGGCCCTTTCTAAGCCCCGGCTCCTTGTCTGGCTTATGGTCAGACCTGTGGGCACAGCACCCGCTGCAGCCTGTGGTGACCATGGTGATAGACACCCAGGCTGTGTGTGTGCCTCAAGGACAGGGGGTTTTTACTCTGCTTCGGCAGCTCAGAGGGGTCAAGGTGGACTGGGGAGCACAGGGAAAGTTCCACTGATACTTCTCACCCCACTGGGGACTTCCCCGACCCGCTGAGAATTTCCCAACCCTGCAGGGGTCTTCAGGGTGGAATCCCAAGACAAAACTCTGCATCCTAGCAGCCGCATCCTAACTCAGCAGAGCCCACCCACCAGCAGCCCCCCTCCCTGTACCCCTAGGGACAGAGCCCGGCACAGGGAGATTTACTGGATGCTTAACAGGATTAGCAACTGCAGGCGGGCAGGCAGCTATGTAATAGGATTGCAATCTAATTAAAACTGTTGCTTGGGAGCTGGGCCCCAGCTGGCCGCAGCGGGGTGGGCTTGGGGGGCTGTGCAGGCAGCTGGAGAGGACTGTGGGGATGGGGTGAGCAGAGCAGGAGGAGGGGTGAGCTGGTGAGGACCATGGCAGTGCTGGTGGGTTCAGGGGTTTGCTGTCCCTATCTCTGGGCCTTGGTGTGGGATATATCCATGGGGAGCTAGCCTGGTGTGGAGGTGTGCTGGGCCGTCTGGGGAGGAGCCCCAATCATTGCGCAGGGACTGGGGAACCTGAATCTGCCACTCTACTTCCGTGCAGAGCTCAACCTGCAGCCCTCTCTCTGCCACACAGAATGCCCTGTCTGGTCTGGCCAGGTGGCAGATTAAGGATTAATTTTTTAATTGAAAACATTACTCATTTCACCACGTCCAACAGCACCCCACCGACAGTAGCAGCCCCCAGAGGATGTGGAGCTTAGCTTTAGCTTTCACATGAGCAACACGCTGGAGTGCAGTGCATGCTGGACACAAGCTGGTCCTGCACCAATGCACCCCAGTGCCATGGAGATGTCAGGGCTCCACACAGCATTCTTACCCATTCCTCGTCCCTTGTCTCACTGCTGTAGGGCTGAAGTGCAAACCTGCTGCTTGTCAAATTTGTGAAGACCCTACAATAACAGAGCCAGTGGTGGGATGAGCTTTTCCCTTGCAAGCAGCTGCACAGCCCCTGGCCTGCCCCACAGCAGACACCATGGGTGACACATATGGGACTGGACCCTTGAGGGGTCCTGGCAGAGGTGGGCAGGGGTTTTGGCCAGAAAATTGCCCAGAGAGGAGTCACACATCAGCTCTCCTAGACTCTGCTTTTCTGGGCTGCTGGTGCGGCTCAGAGCTCCCTCTCCTTTTAATTAAACCTGCAACTGCATTTTTCATCTCAAGGACAGGCCATGCATCTGACCGCGCTGCCCGGGAGGGAGCTCAGCCAAGCAGCACTGGAGGTAATCCAGGCATTCTTTGCCAGCCCAGCATCCCTGGAGGCCAGTGGGCTGCCTGCTGAGAGATGGGAATCCCCATTCCCACTTCTCCCAGTCCCAGGATGGGCAGAAACCTATTTCCCTGCCCTGGAGGCCGGCACATCCTGGGGGACATTGAGGCGCTTTGCAAGTGTAGAACACACAGCTGCAGGACAGAAAGGCTTTTTGCTCACTGCTCCCAGCACCAAGCATGGAGAAGGCATTCTCTCCTGTGGGACACCCAGCACAGGGGGTGTGTGTGTGCCTCTCCCACCAAGCCTGTCTGGGAGCATGCTGAGACACACCATGGGAGACTTTGATTCCCCTCAGTCACCTCTCTTTCGTCAGAGAGTCAGGAGCACAATCCTGTCCATCCCTATGGGTCTGAGTGAGATTTTCTGTCATGGCTCCCCATCGCCTCCAGCCTCTGCCTCATGAGGATGCCCTTGGAGTGAAGGCTGGAACCTGCCTTCCCCTCCTGCTCAGAGAGTTGGGGTTTCTGTGACTCCCACTCCCCCAGTGTAAACAGCTTTCCCGATGCTCCATCCCTGCCTCTGCCAGGCACAGCAACGACATAACCATGGCAACAGTATCCCTATAACAGCCAGGTACATCTGACATCCCCATGGCAACCAACTCCCGGAACAGCCGATGAAGAGCTTTGCTTCCTCAGTGCTGGAGAAGGACTGG
>VZTX01018761.1:0-11298 GCA_013400915.1 Pardalotus punctatus | reverse complement strand
GGGGGAAGGGAGGTGGTTCGAGCCATACCAGGTCAGGTGGCGGCAGGGACCTGGGGGACAGACACAGCTGGGAAGGGTTTTTGACATGGTGCCTGAGGCAGTACAAGCCATCATGACCTCTGTCCTGACAGAGGGGTTGTAGGGGACACAAGGGATGCATAAGAAGGTGGCAGCTCTGAGAACAGTATCATCCTGACTCAGCCTCCTGCATCCCAGCTTCACTCTGTCTGCTGGGCTGTCAGTGCCATCGGGCCAGCACTCCCTGCTACAACACAAGTTTCCTTGGAAATGTGTATCCCAAACACTGGTACTGTGCTTCCTGCCACAACCTCCTCCCACCCCAGTCCCCACTGCAGGGGTGCTCTGCCTGTTGTCCACGCCCTGCCCTCCCAGGCCCTTCCACAACTGCCTGCCCATGCCTGCTGTCCAGACTCATCACCCAGCAGCCCTGACGCAGTCTGTCGTTGCAGATGGCAATTGCATGCCATGCAACTTTAATGTGTCAGGCCTGAATTATTGAGCCCTGCAGCAGGCTGCGTGCACATAGGCAGGACCTGGCATCCCTCCTCCTCTCCCTGCCCATGTGTGCCCGACCAGCAGTAGTGGGTGGGGGGTGGCAGGAGGTCCAAGTTTTGGGGTCACTCTGGGTGCATGAGGGTGCTGTGCCCCTTGCTAGCCACCGTGGCTGGGAGGTGTGGGTGGAAGGGTGGTTGTTGATGTCACCAGATTGGTCACCTGGGGGTTGGTGGGTCCCCAAGCATGGTATTATCTCAGTGAGGTGCAGGGAGGGATCTGTAACCCTGCTCTGTGCCCACCCTCAGCATTTCCTCCCTGTATTCTCATGAAACCCCAGGTCTAAAGGCAGCAGATCCCCTATGGCTGCCCTGGGAGTCCTCACCCCTCCTGCTCACTGTGCTGCCAAACCCCAGGGAGACAAAGCCTTTCCACCTCAGTCAATGTAAATCCCATGGCGGATACAGACAGAGCTTGCTCCCTGGCCGGACATGGCTGTCATTGCACCACTCTGGGGATGACGAAGGGCTCAGAGAATGCCTTGTCTGCTCTCTTTTTTTTTTGCAGTTTGCCTGAAGCACCCTGAAGTCACTTGATGATTTTCTCATCAGAGTAGCAAGGCTTGACCGCCCTCCCCACACAGACCCATCCATCACCCATGGCTGGCACCACTGTACAGCTCACAGGCACTGGACCTGCCTGCCCTGCTCTGTCCCTGGCTGTCCCTCAGCTCTGCAGGCAGTGCCTGGGTGAGCAGCTCTGGGCATGCAAAGGGACCCTCTTTTCCCTGGAGGAACCCATGTGCAGCTTGCTTGCTCACCCCTCCTTCTCCCCCATCCCCTAGCCCCAAGTCTTATCCTGTCTGCTGCCATCCCCACCCTTTGTCCCACATCAGGGACCCCTCAAAGCTTCAGCCCCTCTCTGCTGCGTGCTGGGTGAGGACCAGGTGGGAGCCAGGCACTCACAAGTGGGAGATACAGCTACAGATGGAGAAAGCCCAGCTCCAGTGCCGTAGGGCATCTATCCAGGTCTCTGTCCCTGGGAAACAGCCTGCCATGGGTACCTGTCCCACAGAACTGCGATAGAGCTGAGCATGACAAAGCCAGCACAGAGAAGGGACAAAGGGATTGAGGGGGACCTGGGGCATCAAGAACCAGCATTGTCCCCACGCAGGAGCCATGGAGATGAGGGACAAAAGGCTTGGCTGTACCCACAGGAACCAGAGCACTGCAGGGGGAATGTGTTAAGGGACAAACAGCAGCTGCCATGGCCACATGGCTGGAAGGGAGCAGCAGACAGGAAAGGGGGACACTGAGACATGGGAAATCAGAAAAATGTGGTGGTGATGCAAAGCTTCACGATTTTCAGCTGCTGTTAATTGAGTTTCTTGGAGAGGTTGGTGGGGAAACCTGCGGGAGGGCTGGACTCAGGACTTTATCCCTGGCAATTTAGTAGAGGGCTGTTGAAGATCTGCTCTGTCGAGCGGAAAAAACACTTGAGTTGTGCTTAACTTCATCAAGGGAACTGCATAGAAATCAGGGAGCTTGCTAAGAGAAATTAATAGAGCAGCCAGGGGGGCAGACTGCCTGCAGACAGCATGAGAACCGCTCAGATCCGCATACCAGAGACTTCCAGTAAATGAACACGTCCTTTAACAAGATTTGCAAGGCCAGCATGGCCAAGGAGCAGAGTGAGTAAATGGGTGGGAAAGGTCATTCCTCAAGGAAGGGAGCTGTGCCAAAATGAAAAGCACATGCAAGGGGGGGAAGGTTACATGAAAAACCAGAGCAAAACAACCCCCGAAGAGGCTTTGAGGAAGATCTTGGCAACAGCTTAAAATTGCAAATAATTTTGCAGTGCTAAATTTGCTAAATTGTTGCCATAGCAATGAGACTTTGGGGATGTCCAGGGGTGCATCAGAGTGCTGCAGCTCAGACCTACCCCTTTGGATGAATCTTGGGGTAGGATCTGTGGGTCCTGCAAGCTCTTTCTGTCAGGACAAAGAAGTCTGGTGTTTCTATCCCCAAAGGAGATATCTAGGGCCCACAGAAGGGTGATGCTGAAGAGGCAGCCTCGGTACATCCCAGCCAGGGAGCAGGGGAAGGGCTGTGATTGCAAGAACAAAGTCTACAAAATGTGGCTGGACTTGCTATCAACTGGTAGGAAATTAAGGCAGTTGCCCTTGTGAGAAATCAGCCTTGCACCAACAGAAATCAAGCTGTTACACCAAATGCGATCTTGGATAAATTTATCTTAAGAAGCAAGCCTGCAGAGGAAGATAAAATCATGTTAGCAAAGGCTGAGAACATTGTCCATAGGACGCAAAGCCACTGTTCCCTTTATGGCTTGCAGATTAAAGTTTTCCCTTAAAAAACATTTCCCCCCACTCAAACACTACCACTAAATTTCCCTTGAGTCCCAAGTGCTAAGCAATATGTTTTTATGTATGAACAGCGCTCTCATTGGAGACTGCATTAAAGAAATCACATTGAAGCTTCCTGTTGGATTGCAAGAGGTGCCTACAATGAGAGGAATATTACAGATTATTCTTACTTTACATAAATATGCTTCTTCACCTCCACAGCTAAAACACAGGGCTCTGCATTTTGAAGAGGAATGTTTTTGGCTAAAATTAAATGGACCTGGAACAAGTGCAATCCAGAGGCTCCTGGCTCAGCAGGAGGGGAGGTAAGTCCCCAATGGCTCCGTGTGCCAAGTCCTCCTGAGAAGCTTTGCCCCAAGGCTTGCCTGCAGTCAGCAAATCTCCTGCCAGCACAACTACAAATCCCAGATGAGCCCATGAGGATTGTTGTTCTAATTAACTAATGAAGTTGTCTCCTGTTGGGAAGATGGATAATCTGAACTGGAGGCTTCCTCCCTGTTGTGGGGGAGGACCTGGAGCAACACCCAGCTTCTCTCAAGGGACCTCATAATGTTTGTACACCCCGAGGATGTACTTGCTGCAGGGAGGTGCCAAGTGCTCCCAGACACAGCATCTCCCTGCACCCTGCCTTCAACCTGCCTTCAAAAACCCATCTGACCCTGTCCTCTGTCTGGCAGGTCCAAAGGCAGCTTGGCTTCTCTCATCCCTGAGTTTTCACTTTGGTCTCATAATTTTCAGGCAAATCACAAGAGAAAAATTAACGTCTGAGGAGGGTGAAGTCTGTGCAGGATGTCTCTGAGCTGCAGCCATGCACAGCGCAGGAGGATCCACTTCAAAGGGAGGAGCCACTTCATTAAAAAAGGGAACTAGGGCTTTTGATATCAAGATAAACATCCTGATACACATCAAAGCAGTTTCCTCTCCTTGTCCTTAGACACCCTCTCCTGCTTAAGTTCTGGATTTTAGAACTATACCTCTGCCTAACCCATGGTGTGCTGCATCCTGTCTGGATGGTTGTTTGGTGGGAGAGATTCTGGGGGCTGCTTTGTGGTGTGTGAGACCTTCAGGTCATGCCCATGAGCCTAAATACTCAGCCATTGCCTTCTGTTCCACCTGTGAAGAAATAAGAGTTGCTGGTGAAAGCAATTTTATTTCCATTGAAAAGCACTACGTTTTTAAAGGAAAGTGCAATAGAGAAGTGCCCAAGGGCCAGCTGGGTTGCTTGAGTGCCCAGCAGTGTCCATCCCTCCAGACACCCTGCCCACAGTGGGTGCAGGCCCGCCCCTGGCAGCAGGTTGGGCATTCAGCAGCCTGGGATAGAGCACTGGGGTGTGAACACCGACCACTGGCACAGGGAGAAGCGTGAGGGTGCAGGGACTGTGTGTGCACAGGGTGCTTGTAGGAGTCATATCCACCATGGTAAACCTCTCCTTCAGTGTTTGGAGATTATGTGAAGAATTTTGAGAGGCTCAAGAGCCAGGTCCTGTTCCTGATGCCAATTTTGCTGTGGCCAGGGGCTTTATCAGGGTGGCCATTGGAGCTGGGCTACAGGGTGAACTCTGGTCAGGGGGTCTGTGTCACCAGGTCACTCCAGGGCATGGGGCACTCTTAGGGACAGGAAAGAGAAGAGAAGGGGCTGATGCACTGGGGAAGCTGCAGGACTGAGAATTCAGCTACTGGCAGGCAACTACAGACACAGCCAAAACAGCTCTCGAGGCAGTCATTTGGGTCACACTACCTGTACCCTAGAATTGCAGGATGGGACCAGGCTCAAGTAGGCATACAGCATCACCTCCAGGTCACAGAAAAAGGTGCTGGCATTGGCTGGAAGTGAGGTACAGGTGCAAAGGGCTTGCTGCAACTGGCAGGTAACGACTTTGCTATTTCATTTCTTCCAGATATTATACATTGGTTCTGGGCTGGGGCAGACCATGAAGGAGAGGGAAGATCAGGAGAGTGGTACAGCTTTGATTTGTTCCAGAATGGGTCAAAAACAGGGAAAAATCTTTCCCCTAAGCCTCCACTACCCCAGGGATCTGCTCTAGCTGTCCTGGCAGTTGGCTGTTGAGTTTCAGCTGCCCTGTTGCAAGTTGTTTTGTGGGATGGAGGCCAAAGGAGCAGATGCCAAGGCTGCCCAGAGCAGCATCCTCATGGTTCCTGGGCCACCAGACAACAACATTGAAATCCTGAGACCCGCTGGTGCTTTCACTTGTATTTCCAGCCTGCAGAAGACTTTGCATGCCCCAGAAGGAGCCCACCTTCCTCTCTTTGGGCTTCTTCTCTGTTCTTCTGGCTTTCACCCCAGCCCTGCAAGTGCAGACACACTGCATGTGTCTGGAGCCAGAGGCTGTCACCAGGCACAGGGCTTCTTTCAGATGGACGCCCCAAGGAAAGGCAACGGCTGTGCGTATCTCAGACCCTTCCACACCGGCATCCCCTTGTGCCACCCCGTTACCCTTACTGGAACCACCACCTGCGCTGCACCCCAGGACTGGGGGCTCGCAGGAAAGAGGCTGGGGACCAGCCCTACCCCACCATCCCTCTGGCACCGCCCTGAGCCCAAGCTGGAAAGGAGCAGGGGACACTGGAAGCCTGGGGCACGGGATACGTTGCATGGGCATGGAATAGAGGGTGCCGAGCGAGTGTCCCAGCGTGCCCTGGCAGGACACCCCACGCCTTTCCAGCAGCCCCCTGCACGCAGGAGGAGGCGGTGAGTGAAGCAGACCCCACAGAGGGGTGAAGGTTGCTCAGCCCGCTGGCACAGGGGTACAACCCGACCGGGGCAGGACGGACGGGGCGGACACCGCGCCCTCCCGCCAGAGCCCGGGGGCTGATCCTCCGTGACGTCACGGAGTGCCCGCCCGCGCCCCGCCTCGCTGCCTCATTGGCCGCGCCCGCTCCTGCTCCGCCACGGCCCCTGCGATTGGGTAGCGCGCAAGGCCAGCCCCGCCCAGCCCCCCCTTTCTGACTTCCTATTGGCTGCCGAGCTGTCACTCCAGCCAGGTCACGCCCCGCGCGGCCGGGGTTGGAAGGTGCCCTTTGGGGGCTGAGGTGCGTGCGCTCGCATTGCGTCCGACTGTGCCCGGCTGCATTGCATTTACATCCTTCTGTAGCCCCATCGTCACTCTGCTGCACCCCACACTGCACCCCTCACTGCAGCCCTCACCAGCCCTCACTGCAGCCCCTACACATCCTTCTGTAGCCCCATCGCCACTCTGCTGCACCCCACACTGGACCCCTCACTGCAGCCCCTGTGCGCCCTTCTGTAGCACCACCGCCACCCTGCTGCGCCCCCGGTGCCCCTCACTGCGCCCCCAGCACTCCTTACTGCAATTCACTGCACCCCACGCTGCACCCCTCACTGCAGCCCCTCTGCACCCCTCTGTAGCCCCACCACCCCCACTCCTGCACCTCCGGCACTCCTTACTGCAACTCACTGCACCCCACTGTGTCCCCCACTGCACCCTTCACTGCACGCCTCAATGCACAGCTCACTGCAACCCCACTGCACCACTCAGCGCACCTTTCACTGTAACCCCTCACTGCAGCCCCCTGCACTTCCTTGCACACTGTTGAGCTGCCATGGCTCCTGGTACTTCACATTGTGGTCTCCCACTTGTGCCTCTGGTGCCATCCCATATACATCCCTGACCTGCAGTCCCCAGGACATCCCCCAGAGTCCCTGCTGCAACAACACCCTCCTCTGCAGCCAGACCCCTCCTGCACCCGCATCTCAGAGCATCCCTCACTGCCCTTCAGCTCCTGCCAGCAACCTGCACGGAGAGGGGACAGCCTGTCCCACTGCCCCAGCACCCCAGGGCTGAGGGAATGGTGCCATGGTGTCCCAGGGCTGGAATAGGTTGTACCCTCAAGTAAGGAGCATGGCAGAATTGCAGGGAGCAAGCCAGGGTGTTGAGGAGTGTGGTTGGATGATGGGGAACACAACAGGGTGATGGGGAGCTCAGTGGGATGATGGGGACCATGGCAGAGTAATCAGTGGAATGATGGGAAACACAGCAAGGTAAGTGTGGAGCATGGACAACCACAGCCCAACCACTGCAACCTCACTGGTGCAAGCAGCAGGGCTCAGGAAGGGAGATCCCACCTTTCTCCTATCTTTGCCCACCCTGATAGCTCACAGGGAGAGAAAATCCAGAGCAGAAATGTTTGCAGGCCGTGGCTCCATCACCGTGAGGCCTGGGGCCAGAGCTGCTGGCCAGCAGCCAGATGCTTTCTGCTCCTGTTTGGGAGCACAGAGGATGTTTTGTGTGTGGTGGTGGGAGCACCATCAGCACCAGGGCTGGTCCCAGCCCACTGCATCACGAGGCCAGCGTGCCTCTGTGGCATGCCCTTCTCCCCAAGTCAGGGTGCACAGCTGGTGTGGGATGAGGGACTGTGCCACAGGGGATCATGGGCTTTCCCAGCACTGCCCACCCATGCTTCTCCCCTGCCAGGTGACATTGGGGCTGCGATGCTGCTCACCGGTGCCGTGGCACCTGCCCTCCCCCGCCACCTTACTGATGGGCCCTGTGACTGTGCCTCTGGTCCCTCTTCATGGCTTGGCCACATGCCGGCTGTTCCAGCTAGCTGGAGTGTGCATCTGGAGGACGTGGGGTGCCCTGAAAGCTCCTGGAAGATGGTGGGGCAGGCAATGGGCCACGGTATGCAGCAGGAAGGGCAGGAGTTCAGGGACGTCTTGTTGGGGAGCTACAGGGACATGGACTGCAATCTCACCCTGAAGGTCATGCATGGCATCCAGGCAGTGGATCCATCATCTGCTCAACATCCTCAACATCCTGAGGATCTATCCTCAACTGCTTCGACATGGACTGCTTGCCCACCTTCCTGGCTGGGCTTGACCTGGCATGGACCAGCCTCTACATCGTGTCCCTCCCCTTTCAGCAGAAATGGCAGGCCACGTACAAACTCTCCAGCGAGTGCATATGGCATGGCAGGACTACTGTCGTGATGTCTACCCACCCCACACCAGCAGTATCGACTACTTTCTCTCTCTGGATGTGGCAAAGAGATTATGGAGGCAGAAAGCAAATCACCCCATCCCCATGGAGAATGTACACAAATTAGTGAAGGTGGGTGGTGGTGGCTGGGGCCTCTTCCCTTGGAGAAGGATGCAGCCTGGCAGTCTGGGCTTCCTACTGTCCAGTCCTGGCAGCGGCCCTGCTCTGCTCCACAGCCCAGCAGCACATTCCCCAGGCAGGGGTGATGCCTGCTCCAGGCAGTGCTGGAAGGGGTAGACAAAGTACATCTGCCCTATGCTGTGTGGGCTGGGAGTTTCTCGGAGTCTGTAAATAGCCGAGTTCCCCTCCTGCTCAACTCGAAACTGAGAAGGGGAACATTCCCCAGAGAGGGGGAAAGAATCGGTCAATTGCCATCACCGGTTGAAAAGCTATTTTTAATTTTATTGAAATGTCTCTCTCGTATAAACTTTTAAAATATCTGGAACATCTGCTATAAAGATTTATGCCATGGCTGCAAAGGAAAGCCGTTGCTCCTGGGGCCAGTGATGGTGGCACTCATAGGGGGATGCACTGGGCATCATGGGACAGCTGAGGCTCCTCTTTATGATCCAGGGAAGTGTGAGGAGCGCCAGGAGAGCAGGGCACTCCTGGGCAACCCTCAAAAAGGGGCATGTGGGGGATGTAGAGGCCAATGGGGCCAGGATAGGTCTGCGGCCGGAGCAGGAGCTGGTGCAGGGTCTCGCCCACCTGCACGAGGCTGTGGGAGAGGAGTTGGAGGTGGGAGACTGTGTCTTTGGCCAGGCTCTCCAGGAGCGCCTGCTGCTGCCGTGATGTCTGCAGGATCTGCACCAGCAGTTGCTGGACGTTCTGGAGCAAGCCTGCCACGCCAGACCCTGCAGTGAGAGAGGGGTCAGTGGCACCTCACCATGGCTCTAAGAGCTCCCTGTGAGGCTGTCAGGAAGCTGCAAGGAGCACTCACCATGCAGGCTTGCGCCTGATGCATCTTCACCTGCTGCTGGCTGCTCGCTCATGGCTGCTGTCCTGTGGGAGCCTGTGGCTGCAGCAGCCACTGGCAGCATTTGGTTTCTTCTTCCCGTCCCCAGGGACGTCTCACCAGGAAAATCTGTCACAAAAGCTTGGCATGGAGGAAACAACCAGAGTGATGGAGACCTATGCCCCAAATTCAGCTTGACCATGACACAGAGCCCGGGAGAGCACTGCCTCTGGGAGCCCATACCCTACATTCCCACTGGTGGGACAGGACAGGGCTGTGCCGTGGAGTTAAAAGCTGCAGACACTTACCAGCCTTTCCCTCAGCTCCTTCCTGCTTCAGTTCAGTGTGACAACCTGCAAGGAGAGCAGAGATAGCCTGTGAGCTGCAGCCACCTCCTTCCCCTGGGTTCACAAGCATGGTAGACAGGACATGGTACTTACCCAGGAGGGAAGGGGGAGGGAAGCAGCAACTGGCGTCTGCAATGAGAAGCATATCAGACCCTGCTTGTGGGGCTGAGGGGGTTTACTGGGCTGAGCAGGGCAAGGAAAGCCTTACGTGGCATGGCGGGGTGCGTGGGTGGCACTCCAGCAACATGGTCCCCATCAGCTTCTGGGAGAAAGCAGAGAGGAGAGATACGCCGTCTGAAGGGACCTGCTGGTGAATCACCACCAGCCCAGGGTCTGCCTGGCTTGCCCCAGCCAGCCCCACAGCCTGACATGCCCTAGCCACAGCTCCAGAGTGCCCTGCAGGGCCCCAAAGCGTTTCAGAGCTAGGTACAAAAGCAGGAATCACTCACCCACCACTGCAATGCAGCCACCTCTGGGCTGGAAGGCAGCAGCGGCGGAGCAGCGCGCAGCAACGCTACACAACAGACTAGGACTGGAAGTGAAGGAGAATCCCACATCCACTTGAAACTGCAGGGGGAATTTGGGGAGACAGAAGGTAGTTACCCAGTGTGGGAGGCTGGTTGGGGCGTCCACGCAAATCAGACTCAGGGACGTATCCTCCACCACCTCAGTGCCAAATCCCTGGGAGTGTGCACAGTGAGGGGGGTGCAGGATACACGCCTGGGTGGGCTGCAGGGCAGGGGAGCTGCAGGCAGCTCTGGCTGTCACACACAGTCCTAACTCATCCGAACCCTTATGGTGTTAATGGGCAAGTGGGGAGCCAGGAACTCCTCAAGGAAAGGGAGTCACATACCCTGCAGTGTTACCAGCCACAAGAGATCCCTTGCGCTGTGTCAGGGCCACTGTTCCTTACAGCCCTTGCACCTTGTGCTTTGCCATAGGGCAGCCAGCAGCCTTGCCATGCCCTCAGGCTGACCCCCCCCGCCCTATCCCAGCCATCCTCATCCCCTCATGCTCTAGGGCTGGTTTGGAGCCAAAGCCTTTGGAGACACAAGTCCCAACATACCCATCACTGAGCATCCCTGAGGGACAGGTGTTGGATCCCCTGATCCCCTAAGCCTCCCATTCCCATCATGCTGGCGCGAGCTTGGGCTGGAGCTGTGGCCATGCAGCTTGGTGCAGCAGGGCAGCTTGGTACTTACGACTCTCTGGCTCGTCCTTTGCACACTGCATCAGTGACGGCAGTGTGCCGGGGGTGTCCCTGCCAACGTCGTGTTCTGCAGAAGGAGGTGAAGGGGTGCAGAAAAGAGCTTCAGTAACTGGGAGAAGAAGGGTATCTGCCACCTTGCAGCCAGGACAAGCCCCATTCTGGCTGCCTGAGCCCACAGGTACCTGGTGGCTCTGGTGAGGATGGAGAGCATGTGGCAAGGGCTGACCTGCGCTTCCTGGAGGGCAGCTTCACCACGTCTAGGGGAAGAGAAAAATCATCAACAGACCCTGTGTGTCCACGGAGCACCAGTGCTCCACCAGCACCCCAAGTCCAGCACCCTGCTAAGCCCACACAGCCGTCCCCGGCACCCACCTGGCATCCTCCGTTCGCCAAAGACGGGCCGCCCGGCCGCCTTCCAGATGCTCTTCATGGCTCGGTAGTGCGGCAACGGCCGGGACGACTGGTGTCCTGCCGTCCGGCGCGTCTCCCGCTCGGAGTGGAAAGCCTGCTTGAGCGCCTTCCACTTGGAGCGGCACTGGGCCACGCTGCGCTCGTAGCCGGCCGCCTCCAGACGCCGGGAGATCTCCCGCCACAGCGCCTCGTTGGGTCGCGATGTGGAGGCCATGAGTAGGGCGGCCTCCCCCGAGCCCTCCACCAGCGACAGGAGGCTGCTGACCTCCACCTGCGTCCAGGCTCGCCCGCGGGGCATCCTGCCGGCCCGAGGTGGGGGTGCCCGGGATCGCTCAAGCCCGGGCCGGCGGCGGGCACGGAGCAGCGCCGGGCTCGGCCGTGCGCTCCCGAGGGCGCACCGGGAGGATGCCCGGCCAGGGGCGGCACCGGGAGCCACACCGAGGGCCTCCCCGGGAGCTGCA
>VZTX01018752.1:0-16272 GCA_013400915.1 Pardalotus punctatus | reverse complement strand
CACACACACAAATTGTTTCCTCTTTTCTTCTTACACTGGACTAGTAATTTGTAAATACCACCCCCTCTTTCAAAGAAAATGCTTTTAAAATTTCCTTTATGATGAAGAAACTCCTTTTATCCTGGACCTAAGCTACAGAATATTTTACAGGAGAGAACACAAAAGCTGCAACACAGACGGCTCTGCCAGGTAATTTAAACCCAACTGTGTTCTCTCCAGAGCTTTTTGCCACACATGGGGAATTATTTAACCCCATTTTTGCAAAGGATAAACTGCCCTGCTGAGCCTGAAAGGCAGCAATACAGAGCTTACCTTTAATCCTGTGCAGAATAATGAGTGAGACACTGCTGAGATTAGTGAGGCGGTGTCAGACCGAGGTTTCTTCCTCTTTGTGCTCTGAGTCCACCTGGGTAAAAGCATATTCTTAAGACCCCTTAAGCATACAAAATCTCTAATCAAGTTTTCAACAGCCTGGGCTGTTGGGCTAATTTAAAATTTAAAAGGAAAAAAGTTGTCACCTTTGATGACACTCACTTCTTCACAAGGATGGATTTTGTTATGGCTGCTGCTAGCAGGGGAAAGAAAAAAATAAAAGAATTCCTAAGAAAAAAAGTGGAACACTAATCCTGAAATATGCCCCTTCCAGCCAGCAGGACTCTCTCCTCTTCCAGCACCTGCATGGGCTGAGCCCTTTTCACGCTGTCTCACTTGCAGCACGCGTCAATAACAGGGAAATGTGTTAATAATGCCCCCACCTGAGACCAACCAACAATTGTAATAGTTTCTGGTTGTCTTAGGCAAATTTTGAATTCTTTGCTTTCTGGTTTCTAAACCTTTGGGATGCCTATTTTTCCTGTTTTGATTTTTTTCTGTAACCAAGAGGTTCATAATTTACTTTTTTACTAACATTAAGAGTTTCAGGGACTCGGCTCATTGAGCTTTTAGGAAAACATTAAATATCTTTAATCCTCAGGAAGAAAAATAAATTAAAACCCTGAGAGCTGAAAAAACTCATGTCTGTTTTGAGATATGCATTTATAATGTATATGCAAACATTCAGCTTGTGTTCAGCCACGTGCTGCCAGGACAAAAATGGCTTAAGCATGGAACCAAGCATTTAAAAGTTAGACCAGAAAACAATTCCTGGATTGTTACCCTGGAGGGAATTACATTAAGAGAAGGTTCACTTTGTTAGCAACTGATAATTGGCACTCATTTCATTTTTTTATATTAAAACTAGTAAATACATTGAAGCTGAGTAATACCCGTTTTCAATTGATTAATATGCAAATAATAATCAGAATTTATAATTTGATCTGTAGATAAATCTATTTAGAAATAATTACCATTTTAAAAGACTGAAGTGCAATACAAATATTTATATCAAACCAGAGTTTGAATATGGCAAAACAGAGTTCATTTTCTGAGATATTTTATGAAAACAAAACAAAACATGACGCTATTTGACCAAATAGAAAACACAGACAACTAAAAATAAAAAATCATGCAGAAACAAAACTGGAGCAGAGGTTCCTTGCAGGACCTCAAAGGAAAAGTAAGAAAATCCTGCTCCCAGTAAGTGCCAGTCACCAGCTTTCCCCTGCTCTGGCAGCACAGATGGAGGGAACACCCAGAGCTGCTGACTTGATGACAGATGTCTTCAGTGGGATGAGAAGGCCTTGGTGCTGCTGTGGCAGGAAAGCCTCAGTTCCACAGCAAAGACAAGAGCTAAAGTTGCTTTTTCGATGATTTCTGTAGTGTGACAATAGCCAGCGTTTAGCACCAGGCAGAGCAACAGCGGCAGTGTTGCGGCAAGGATAAATTTTGCTAAGAAAATACCCAGAAAAAAAAAGGCAGCAAAAGAACATCCTTGATATTACAGAAAGAATAAAACACAACGTTTCCAGCCTCCTGCCGCAGTGGACAGCAGTGAGGTGCTTTGATGTCAGGGAGGAGAGCAGACAACAGAACCAGTCAATGGAACCATTCTTACCCCGTGTCTGCCTCTGCCCTGCTCTGCTTTCAGCTCCCTCCTTGTGAGGAGCAGCTTGGAACCCCCAAAGGATGAGACATGAGCAATGGAAGAGCAAGGTGTTGCCAGACTGTGGCTAATTTTTCTCTTTCTTTTTTTCTTCAAAGAGAGGAAATAATGTGGGCAGAGCAGCAGTGGTTCATGCTGGGTCAGTCAGGAAGTGTGGGGCTGAGAATTTAAAAGACCGGTATTTTTGTTTCGTGGTTCTCTCTGAGAACAAAAGCAGACAAGAAAACTTATTTTTGGCCAAAAAATTTAAAGTTTGAGTTCACCTACAGCTAGCTGAGGTAACAACATCATGTTTCACTCTGAAGAATGTCACTTTAAATGGAATACTTTGCATCTGCAATTACAGAAATGCTGAATAGCTAAAACCAGTGCTCCTTGGGCTTGCAGCACAGATAATCGCAGGAGGACAGGAAGACAATGAGAGATTATTAACTCTGTTCCCACAGGTGAAGAGCTGAGGAATAATTGGTTTCAAGCTGAAGTTTCACACAGACCTTCATCCAGCACTTACAGTGAAAAATGTCAGTCCCTGCTTCTGCCGTCCTGTCTGCCTCTTGCCATCTCTGCCCCAGCTCAGCCGAGGTAGACAAGAAAGAAACCCAAAAACGCAAACCCAAAACTAATACTGTGAATATTGCAAGTCATGAAAAAAGAGGATCAGCTGGAGGTATCTCTTTAACTTACAAAATGGTTTTCAAGTTGGCCTTTCATGGTCCTAACTTATTAGCAGTAAACAAGCTGATAATCTTCACTGCTGTAAATGAGCACGAAAAATTAATGCAACAGAACCACTAAGAAGCTCACAAGAGTAGTCCTCGAATAGCACAGTTGGCTGAAATACCTGGAATTCAATCTGCATGTTTCACAGTTACATCCACCTGCTGATGAGGAAGCTGAAAATAGAGACTCTGTAATTAAGCAAAGCACTTTGTGTTTTGAAATTCGTTAATGAAAAATCCAACCAAGCCAGCAAACAACTGATTCCTGTGATGACAAAGAGAAAAGGAAGAATCTATTGTGCCAAGACACCTATAAACAACTTAAAATACATTAAGATATATCTCAGTTGATATAAAACAAAAAATAGAGTAAGACATTTGTCAATGATTCACCCAAAAAAAAAAAAAAAAAGCATTTTGCAAACAGGAAAAGAATCACCAAGTTTTTTTAAAACCTCCATGATGATTAAAAAAAAATCCACACTAATAATTTCTGTTGAAATATTCAAGCAGCAAAGTTGAGAGCAGAGCTTCCTTGGAAATGCTATTTCTTGCTGACATATGTTTAACAGATATTTTTCAGACCTTCAGACATCATAGCTTTATTTATGTGTGTGCTGAGAACAAATTTGCAGCCTTCCCAGCCTTGTTCAAAAATGCTTTTTAATAACTCTATCAAAAATCAGGCTCTGCAGAAAAATTTGTATCATCTGAAGAGAAAAAATGCTGCAGTTGCTCCTCAGTGTGAGTGGAGCCCCTGCACCAAGCTAGTTCAACCTTACCTCCTCTTCATTTTTACTGTTAAAAGGAAAGATGAATGTTCGAGGAATAGGCTTGTTCTACCAGCATAATAAAGATGTTTTTAAATTAGTCTTCCCTCAGACTGAAGGAGACCAGCCATCTTTCTGGATATGTTTCATTTAAGAAAAAATGGCAATACTTCTTTTACCAAAATGCTGGGTTACTGCAGAGGAGAAGAGAGCCCAGGCAGGGTGACAATCCCAGCTGATTTTACAGGAAATGCCTTTTTAAAGAAATGACAGACACATTTTTAGCAGCCGATTTGCAATGATTTGTTCCAAAAACTACCCTAAAATCCCAAGCACAGAAAACAGCCACTATTTCTGTAGGGCTTGTTGCAGGCCCTTGAGAACAGAGAGCAGGAGAATGAACCAAAGGGCATCACTGAGGCTGTGCTGTGGTTTTGTAGCACCAGGTCACATCTCAAACCCTGCCACCTGAGCTGCTGTCCTTGTGTGACCACAGCTGGGCCCTTTGCACTCCCACAGTAGCAGTTGTGGCTGATTTGCTTGTTCATATTGCTACGGGCAGAAACCTGAGTTGGGCTAAACAAAACCCTTGCAAATGATCCAGGAGAAATCCGTGAACTCAAGGGAAAGCAGGTGGCTGTTCATTTTCCTTCCTTATTTGCCCTCAAATTGTTCTGACAGCAAATATGCTGGAGGTTGATGTTGTGAAAGGGGCAGGGACAACAATTTGTGGTACACTATTTATCAACAAGGCTCCACCGCTAATGCAGCATTATCATCACAACTAGCATTGCTGTTGTTTTACTACAGATGGAAAATGTGCTATCAAAAGTTATCTTGTCACACTTAAAAATTAAATCTGCATGAGGGTAGCACTGGAAAAAACAATTTGTAATTCTGAGGCCAATATGCCAACCATACTTATTTATACCTCTATTTTTTCAGCTACCATGTGATACAATCGTGTTGTCAAAAAATAAATATATTTTAAAGCATCAGTTGTTGATGGCAACTTTAACACCTTCCATACTCCTTTCTAAAAGGCAAAGGATTATGTAATAAAAAGAAAGTAAATATTACAGCACTGAGGTTTGGAATTAGCATGATAAATTGAATTTTAAAACAATACTGGCCCTATCCTGTACATACAGATAATAGAGCTGATGATTTATAGGTGCTGCCACTGAGAATATAATACAGAAGGAGAATGCCAAAGTAATATTCCTATTCATATATGTCACATTACATGTCCCTTCTACTATATTTCCTCAGGCTGGAGGGCTGTGGTGTGTGGTCTGTGAGTGTCAGTATGGAAACTTGCTCCAGCTCCAGTTCCACTCCTCCTGCCTGAAGCCCTCAGCAAGCCTTCCAGGAGCTCCTGGCTGCTGTGGTTTCAAGCCAGTGACCCAAAAACACCAGCAAGTGTCTTTGCATGATTCAGATTCTTAAAATTCTCCTTTTCCAGGATGTTAAAACATCACGCTTGCTACTGTGGCACTTGCTTTGTTATTCATGCCAGGATTTGTGTGCATTCTTTCAGTGCCATGTATGCCATCCTCCCTTTAATGACAAACTAGGGATGGTTCAGTGAGTCCAAACGTACCAGGGGTTTCCACGATCTGTTGCTTGTGCAGTGCATTTCTACAAGCACAAGAAGCCACGTCAGTCCACAGGAAGAGAAGAGAGACATGTCTGCTTTCCTTATCCCTGGGAGCTGCAGGGCAGAGACGAAAAAGCAACACAGGATTCACTGGCCAGTGGTGCTTATTTCCATAAGATACAGTATGTAAAATTTATCATGTGTGGGCATATGAACAGAGCACTAAACGCAGGTAGGAACCCCATCCTGAGGATTACCCCTCCTCAGCCTCTTATCTGTCCCTCTGCTGTGTCTAATCCTCTTAGCTGGTCGCTCTGCTGCTTCTTCTGTGATACCACGATGCCACTCACTGCCTACATCCAGTATTAGCAGACTTTCTGCTCAGGATTCATTTAGAAGAAATGTTGCTCAGCCGAATCAGACGAGTTCCTGGCTTGGCTCCTAAGTGTCTATTCATGCTGCACACCCCCTGGGTGGTTTTGACTGGTCTCTTCCAAAGGAGACTCATAAAGGAGCAACAAAGTTGCTCGAAGAGACTCAAAGGAGCAACTCAATCTAACTGCATCAGCAAAGTCACCTCCGGACACCCCAACACCCATCTGCCTTGCACTGGATACAATTCTGCCATTCCACTAGTTTTGATGTTTCAAAATTTTTGCTTTCCCAGTTTCCCAGTGATTTTTCTCTGGTTTTATCATTTACCTCATCCACAGAGGCTACTTAGTGCCTAGTGATCTAATTCTGGATAGTTTACAGCAAAGATGGATTAAAGATCAGTTTAGCTGTTAGCTCAGCTGTTTCAGTCTGCCAGCCTGACTTTCTCCCAGAGATACAGGCCAGTTTAGCAGCTTATCTTCTCAAATCTGCCCTTGCACATGTGACCCATATTTGCATATGGCACTCATCCCAGGGGACAGCACGTTCAGTCCTTTGCATGCTGTACGTTAACTGGCCCTTGTACGACGAGATTTCCTGGGGTTTGGTAATTGCTACAAGAGCAGGCACACAGGTGTGCATCACACTGCAGATATTGCCACAGGATTTAACCACAGGGAGGGAACAGTAAGAACAGTCTTGTATTAAAATGTAGCTTAAAAAAAATGAAAGCGAAGATCTAAAATGTATAGCTAGAAATGGGTGTGAGATACTGTATTGAGTATGAGAAACAGAGCACCAGTTTCTCATAGCTGAGAAGCAGACTATTCAGACTTTCTTGATAGTCAGATCTTTCATTTGATACTTTTATAAAATACAGTGCTTACTAACAACAGCAGTAAGGAGACCCTGATGCAAAAGAAGTTTTTATTCTTACCATCAGGTTGGAATAGCCTTCTTTAATACCTATTCAAGGCAGGGCTCAAGGCTGTGTTTGGTCTTCAGGATGAGTAATATTTTCCTAGGTAATGATTTGCTCTTGGGAAGTCTAGCTGATTAGCTTCCTGATAACTTTGGATGGAGAGCATTAGTGGAGAGCAAAATGACATTATAAAGAAAAAAAACCACTTACCAAAGAGCAGATAAGGACTCCCTGCCTGGACACATGCAGATTGATGGGTTGGCTTGTTAGGTCTCTGTTTCAAGACCGTTCCTAGAGAAGCTCAGATTTATTACTGAGCACGGCTTTGAATGTGACAGAGTCCAGCGACGATCAGTTTTCTGTGTTATTACCGCGGAAAGGGTCATGACCATCAGCACTTGCCAATCTGCCTGCGAGGCACACGTCCTGTTCAAACCCGAATTTGCCCAAACCAGGCTCGTTTCCTTTCCTAGACGTGCCATGCGAGGGCAGCAGAGATTGCGGGACGGGGGCAGCGTGCGGCTCTGCGGGGACACGGCGGGAGCGCTNGCCACCCCGACTGTCCCGGCCACCCCGGCTGTCCCAGCGCTCCCGGCTGTCCCGGCCACCCCGGCTGTCCCGGCCACCCCGGCTGTCCCGGCCACCCCGACTGTCCCGGCCACCCCGGCTGTCCCAGCGCTCCCGGCTGTCCCGGCCACCCCGACTGTCCCGGCCACCCCGGCTGTCCCGGCCACCCCGGCTCCTGCCTCGGCAGCCCCAGGGGCTCCTGCCATCGGCGCTGGACATCCCACGGGATGCGGAGCCTGAGAAGAACCTGTGTCCGGAGAATCAGACCATAAGTCTCTCTTGAGCTCATAACACTTCTAAACTCCTGCGATGGAGTCACCATCCCTGGAGGGGTTCACAAGACGTGTAGTTGTGGCACTTGGGGACGTGGTTCAGTGGTGGGCTTGGGCTAATGTTTGGACTCGAGGATCTTGGAGGGCTTTTCCAACCTCAATCATTCCATGGGAATCATTCCTCAATCCCCCACAGGATACAGAGCGGCCAAAGCCTGCGTGCGGCTCTCTTGCCTTAGGGAGAAAAAGCTCAACAGCGAGATTTCGGCTGCCCCTGACTGATTTCCAGTCTCAGTTAAGCCTGTTTGATTTGGTGACACTCAGCGAAGGAAACGCTGCCGTTCCTCACCCTGCGAGGCCAAACCACAGCTCTGACGTGCAGTTGCCATGAGGTGGAGCCGTGCACCAAATCCCAGCCGCAAATAAACGCCGACCAAGGGCTTTTAGCTCTTTTTAATTTCTACTTCAGCCAGGTTGATCCTAAGGCTCCATCCAAAGTCAGCTGATGTTTACAAGCACCCATAAATCAAGCAGAAAGCGCTGACGGTGCTGCAGGTGATGTTTAGGAGAGGGCTGGCCATTCCCACCATTCCCTGTCCCTTCGGGATGCAGTCAGCCACCAAGGACGGGGCTGGTGAGACAGCGCTTTGGGCTTCTGTTCCGTGCCTGTGTTGGGCTGTCCTGAACCCTTGCACAGCCACTTGATCCAGAGGCTTACAGAGGGCTGAGCAGTTTCAGTGAGACACAGGGCATGGAGGAGCTGATACAGGCGCTTTTCTCTCAGCTGACTCTCAACCCTATAATCTTCTTTTCCCCTGTCAACCAAAATCTTCAGTTTTTCCTACAAGGGTACATTCTGCTTCCTTGCACCTTTTTGCCCAGGGACGTGGTGTTTGCTGGCTGCCAGGGTGGATGCCTTTCTTCAGACAGAAGACGAGCCAAGCCTGTTCACAGAAACTGGAGGGACAAAACACCTGAACATAAATCCCATACGTCTGTCGGCAGCTCAGGCAAGGCTGGGTGGTTGTTTGAAACTGCTCCAAGCCAAGCACTGTGATCTGGTTTCACCTCGACTGTTCCACCTTGAAATAGCTATTTCATTCCTGGTGTAATTTTCATGAAGGAAAATTTGGCAAATCTGTGAGATATTAATTTTGCAGGAACAATATTTCCCACTTAAAAACAAACATCTTGGGAAAATTCCCAAAAAGATCTGAATAATACATCTGTAATAACTGACAGGCAACCCCTGTGATCATGTGTCTTTCATTGCCTGGGGTCTACTTAAGCTATGAATCCCATCTGTGATGCACAAGGATGACTACTGAACATCCCAATAAGAGAGTTGTGATTTGTCTGGAAATATATCCTACAATAATCTTTTCTGGTATTTGGTGTAATAAAGGGAATATTGTCGTTGATTACCTCACAGATATGTAACTTTCTGTTGGCAAACCTTTCACGGTAAGGTTATAATAACATCACTCTTCGGCATCTCTGCCAGATACTCAACTCTTTATTTTCTGTTCTGTCATATAAGCTGAGTAATTTATACGCCTGTTCAATACAAAAGGTGGTTATTATATGTTTCAAGAAAGAGATTTGACAATACCTGCCTTGTAAGAAATACTGAGTCGTAGAGAGGCAAGGCAAAGGAAAATGTTGTAAATCAAGAGGTGACAAGGCAGTTTTCAGATGGAAGATTAGAACACTGCTCAGGGTTCCACAAACAAAAATGTTGAATTATAGACAAAAAGCCACTTTCTAGCATTTGTCCCCTATGGCTGCAGTCGTTTTAGGGACATAAATCCCACTGAAGTCAAATCGTGTCTATAAACTAAATTCCAAAATTAATCCATAAGTAGAGTCTGACATGGAAATGCTTATTATTAGTTTGATTTGTACAAGATGTATAGATAGGATTTCAAATAAAAGCAACATTATGGAAAAAATTACGTCAATTGCAGTTTCGTCTGAATAAGGACTGCACAGTATGAATGTGTCCCAAAATAACACATCTGCAGTGATCTAAGGGAAGCTTAGCTAACATTCCCTGCACTGTATTTTTACACAGGTAATTCTGTGTGCCTGCTTAACCCCAGCTCTAAAACAACACTGATTTGACAAATGGATGGGGGGAGCCCCTTGCTCCACGCAGGGAGAAGGAGCAGTGGCTGCCTTCCAACCCGTACCACGATGAGAGTGGATGTGTTTTAGCTGGGGGACTAAGAGCCCTTTGCTGTTTGTGATTGCCCCAAAAGGTGCCATCACAGGTCTGCCTCCAGCCATCCAGGCCAGCAGCCAGGCACAAAACACGGTGACTTAAATACAAGAGCATGAGGTGAGAGAAACCCGTTTGGGTGTGGAACTGCAGCAATGCAGCGAGGGAGCTGTGGAAAGCTCCTGCCTGGGTCTGCCTTCCTGCAGGTGACCCGGGTAGGTAATGCCAGCCCAGCAGGCAGGATTCAGAACACAGAATATTATGGTTTGGATGCCAAGAACTGATCGTGCAAACTGCCTTAATCCCCCTGAGGAGAATGCCTGAGCACCGTGGGAAAGAGCAGCTCGTTGTGGACAAACATCCAGCGCTGTCAATCCAGTGCTGAACTCCTCTTTAGAGGCTCACAGGACAAGCCCACCCTGTCTCTGCTGCTCTGTACTGTCCTGCTTTCCAGGGCAGTGCTGCTCCACCAGCTCCTGGCCCACCTCCGTGGGGACTGCCCTGCTGTCCCTGGACACCACCGTGCAGCCCAGCAGCTCTCAGCAGCCACAGGGAGCAGGGCTTATCCTGCTCCTGGGCAGCACCTGGCTTTTGCAACATCACAGGAACAGGAGACCAAAGCATGGGAAGAGAAATTCATCCTCCTTCCAGCTTCCCCTTGAGCAGAGATGTCATTTCCCAGTGTGAGACTGGAAATCCAGACCCTGATTCAGAGAGCAAGGGGAGATTATCATTAGCTCTCAATTAAAACAGGAAGATCATTGCCACTGAAGATGGAAGGGGACATTTCCTGTCTCAGAGCAGCCCACCTGAGAAAGGAAAAGCACCCTCATGTTACACGGGGGAGAGAAATGCACGTCACTGCTGCTTTGAGGCAGCAGTTTGGGTTGGAGCCTGGTGACAAGGGATGTGATCCCTCCTCTAGAGGAGCTGCTGAACTGTGAACGTGCAGGAGTGGATTTCCAAGCCGAGCAATACCTGCCGTCTTGAGTGACCTACTTTTTTTGCACGCTATCTGAATAGGGTTAGGCAACAGTTAATTTGGTGCTGGAAACGAAAACTCTTCGGCAGCAACAATTATCACACGTCTGGTGAATGCCATGGCAAGCCTCAGTGCCCCTGATGGGGGTTTCTGGGCAGCACCCCACTTCAGTCCCATGCTTTGGGAACATATCTAGCAGGAACACAGAGCTTTGCTAAATTGAGTATAATCATTCAGATTCATTTATCAGATCCAACAGGAGTTTTGCTTATTACCATGAGTGGTAATTTACCAAATGTACCATTTTTAAGGTTATCTCTTGAATCACAAAAAAATGAAAAGCATTTTCATGTTGAGCATCTAAGCATCCCTGTGCATCTGGATGAGCAAAGCTGAGCGAGTGGGGCTGTCAGCAGGATGAACACACCAGCAAATCCAGCTTTCCCAATGGCCTTGCCACATATCACAAATAACACCAGCTATAAAATCCCATCCTGCGTCACCATTGCTCTTCACTCAGCCCTGTGCTTACAGGTCTCTCATGATTCCTCCCTACAATTATTTCATTTCATCTGGGTCAGCAAATGCTCACTTATATCTGTACTGATTTATAATCATCCCTAGTTGAGTTTTCACTGAGATTTTTAAATATTTGTCACCCATACAGGGAGGAGAAATAACAAGTGAATCACTCTTTTGGACTTTGCATTAGTTTCCCATGCCTGTGCTAAACGACTAATAACTGTTTCCAAAGTTGGGATTTGGTATGATATTTCAGTATTTTTATTTTAATTTTAATTCTAATTTTTGAACAAAATCTGATTTCTTGATACATTGGCCAATTGAATTAAACAGGTCTCCTCAAAATGAACCCCAGTTACCAGCAAGAAACTTAACCCCGCTAGTTGCAGCTCAAAAGCCTTGTGTGTTTTATCTCCCTTTTTTTCCCAAAATGAGATCCTGGCACCCTAATTCACAGGCACCAGAGCTGATCTCCACAGAGTGTCGCAATCAAGTCAACTCTTTCTTTGCAGCACAAAGGAAATCACATTTCTTTGAAACGCCGAGGAAATCTGAATGTGTGTTCCTGTTTAGCATGATTAAGGTGTCACATAGCACTCCCACGCACCCCGACACAGAGAACTTCTTGCCGGCTGCTGATGTCAAAGCAAATCAGCTGAAACACGGAGGGGTTCTGAGAAACACAACTAGGACGCGCCAGGCAATGAGCTGCCCTGTGTCAGAGGGACTGGGCAGCCTCAGGGACAGCCCCCGAGGTAGGGCACAGTGTGGGGACAACACAGGACTGTCCCCTGCCCCCCAGCAGGTTTCTAATACAGGCATGGGGCACAGATCTTTCATCATGTAGAAATTTCTGTGTGTGAGCTGCTTGTTATAAAACCCTGATAATAGCAGTGCCTGTATCCATAGCAATTGGGAATCTCTCCAAGGGGTGCACTGCTTTGCTTTTGGATTTTCCCAAAACCTTCTCTGCGTGTGCTCCTTCTTTGTCCCAGTCGCCCAGGACATCTCTCTCTCTATCCCTGCTCTGTCTCTCATCACCCTGATGGTTCCAGCTGCCATCCTCTTGCTTTTCTTCAGCTCTTTGTTCTGTATATTTTTGCTTGTGTCCTGTGGTTTGTCCACTATTAACATTAATAATTTAGGAAATTGTCTGCTTCTGCTGGAATCAATTCTTGTGCTACTGCTGCTAAGTGCTGGGCCTGGGCCCAAGAGCTACTATGATGGGGATCAAACAAAGGGGAAAACAAAAGAAATGAGAACAGAGGAAAACAGGCACCTCATCCTTCAGCCCCCTGTGAGTTTAGGTGGGGATGCTCAAAGCTTAAGAAACACTAGCACCAAATTTCAGTTGAAATCCCTTTTTTTCCAAAGGTCTCCCACATATGTGTTACAGTGCAGGATTCACACAAGGCCCAAGCCCAAGGCAAAGCCGCTCACACGCAGGCAAAGGGCACTGGCTTGGTGGAAAATACATCACCCTGTGCCTGTGCAGCTGCTCACCTAACGAAACCTGTAAAGAACCAAAGCGCTTGTGCAAAGCTATTGATAGGAGTGGCTCTTTCTAAGCGTCATCAAACCCCCCTCATGTGCCAGGGTCCATTTCCCAGACTACACCAACCTCATGCAGAAGGTGCCACCCTGACCGTGACTCACTGCCCCGCGAGTGGCACAGGAAGAAGAGCACCACGTGCCTCAAGGCTCAAGCTGGGGGAACCAAGTTCTCCTTATTTCCTTCTCTGGCCTACACAGCAACGCTGCCGAGGGCCTCACGTGGGGAAAACGTCAACAGCAGAGGGCACGGACTCTGTCTTGGAGAGCATTTCATGTTCTTAATCCCAGGACTTTAATAGCTCTGTGAGGGAGAGAGAGATAAACAAGAAGACAATGAAAACAGTGATGTAGGGACCAGGTATGCAGACAGTTTGACTAAGGCTCCCTGGATAAATTCATCTGGTATAACATCACCGGAGCTCAGCTCTCATCCACGCTGCTGAGCCATACAGCTGGGCTCCTCTGTCCTTTCTTGAGCCGCATCTTAGCAGGAGCACTTTTTTACTTTTTTTTAAGTGGCTGGATGAAGACACCACCCCCAGATAGACGCAGGCTGCAGCTGTCCCCGAGGACAGGGGAGGTTGGCCGGCCAGAAGAGGTCTTGTGCCAGGGCTGGAGCTCAGCTCCCCGCGGCTGGACCGAGCCCCAGCGCGCCCAGGGCCGGCCGGAATCCCGAGAGCACGGCGGGGACCCCAGCACACAAATCCCGGCTGGCACTCCCGGGGAGCTGGCATGCCAGGAAGGGTTTGGACACCCAGTGCCTCCACTTGCCTCCTCCTCAAGGGCTTGGCTGGTGTCCCCTGGGGACCCCAGGCCTGGCTGCTGGGGACCCAGCGCTTCACTGCTCGGCTGGAGCCAGGCCATGTCCTTACCCTGGTGCTGGCTGACCACTCACACACCCGACAGGCAGAGGATGTGAGGACACAGGACACAGGACACAGGACACAGGACACACTCCCTGCACCCACCGGAGCTGGAGGGGCCTGGAGGCTGGGCAGGAATGCGGTGCCAGTCGTGATGGGTTACGGCCAGAAGCCAGCGCAGTCACGTAATTAAATAACGAGAGCAGATTAGGCAATCTCTGTGCTTCATGTTGACAGGGCTGGAGGAAAGAACAGAACATGTAATCAAATGAGGGGGGGTTCTTTCTTTATTTATTTTGAAAGAAAGACAATATTGCAGCACTGTAAGTGGTGGCATAGCATGCGCTAATTATGCTGCTGGGGATATTTCTCTCTTGCAGGTTTGAGGATAAGACTGAGATTTTTATTAAAGCCTGAGGGAGAAAAGAACTGGAGGAGCTGGCATTCACTGGGAATTAAACCCCCAATTCACTTAATGCTTATTCAATAGCTTCTGCCCCTCCATTTGGCTAACCTGCCTAAGAACGCATTCACCTCTTCACATCACCCACCTGCAAACAGAAAAATCACCTGTAATCCAGCTCCCTCCAGGCACAGACCGATAGCTACATGGTCTTAATGACAGATCAGGCTAAATAAAAAGCACAAATCCACAAACTGCTATCAGGAGATGTCTAAGGCTTCCTTCTTTTGATGATTTCTGCCAAGATCTTCCTGCTGAGTCACTGGGTTTGCAGAGCCATGTGCTGGAGGGAGCTGCCAGAGCTAACCCAGGGCAGGGGCTGCCACCGCCTGCAGAGGCTGAATGGGAGCTGTAAGGAGCACCTGGGCACTTTCCTTGGGCTTTCTTGGCAATGTTGCAAGGCAGGATTGGAATGAAATCGTACTGAAGAAATCATCTGACTGGTACAGGAGGTGCTTTAGCTGGATTGCTTCACTGGCTTAACAGGCAACTAGACATCCACTTATTCAGCTCCCCCTTTCCCCAACCCAAGGATGTAATTTGGTGACTCACCACCATTCAGGTACCAGTAACGACAGTTGGAGTTTTTCCCCAAACAACTGATTCCAGATACATAATTCATTTAGATCGTGTTAAAAAAATATGCTCCTGATTTTTGTCTCTATGGTGCTAAACGCATCACGTAACGCCTTCTGCAGCAGTGACCCGGCTCACTCTGCGTTTGGGAATCATCCAGACAAGCGAGGCTCTCTGCTTTTTCAAGTCACCCTTCTGAAGTGATCCACGGAGAAACGATCTGCCCCAAAAGTGACAACCCCAGATTGCTAATAAATGTCTCCAGGCTTTAGCAAACCTGCCAAAAATCTCACTGGAATTAGCACAGCATCTCTGTTTTAGTAAAGACCTCCTGCAACGCTCAAGAGGGCAGGTACCCCAGGCTGCAAGGGGACTTGTGGACATGCAAAGAGACATTTTGTCCTATTTGGGAAATTGCTGGCTAAGCTATAGGTGACACCATTCCCTGACAGTGTCATTCGCCTTGACACCTTTTCAGTGGGAAGGCAGCTCGTCACGGCCGAGATGTGTGTGCAGTTGCCTTATTTACTCTCCTGGGGTGGCATGAATCAGAGTTGAAAAGTGCAGTATGTTGAAGTCAACCCATATTCCCATGATGTGCGAGTGTGAGTCACTCGGCAGGGAGATTCTGCCAGGGTCCCTCCTGGACGACCCGGCTGTGTTAAACACGCCGGAAAACCCGCGGATAAAAACATCCCCGCTGACGCACGGGAGCCGAGTAGGCTCCGTGCCTTTTTGGGGAAGCTTCTGAAACGCCGACGTTTCCTCTTGATCAATAATCTGGTTGGCAGAGCAGGGCTTTGAAGCAATGCAGAAAGCTCAGCTCTCTGCTCACACGGCCACTGCTGTTTCTCTCCGGGAAGATGACGTGTGGGGTAACCCCGGGCAGGGGAAGGATTTCTCTTCCATGTCTATTTAAATCTCCTGGAAGAGCTGCTGCTTACAGGCAAGATAATGCAGGATGTGAAAGGGCTTTCTAGGGATGGGAAAAGAAAAATCTTTAAAAAAGAACAAGTCCCATCTCAAGTCTCAAGATTTCTGGTTTCCCCCGTCATATCCTTTCTCCCTTCTGTCCTCAATAAATACCACTTGTGGGGTTACCACGGGCTGCTTCCTGCAGCAGGTCAGCTGGAACATTCACACAGGGGTTTCTTGGCCTTAAACCCCATCACTCCTCTGATTCTCCACTTACCAGAACTGATCCTCCTGTTCCTGCAGCCGCTGCAGTAAGGACTCCACTGTCTCGGTGATGTCTTCCATGCTGTTGTCCTGACTCAAAATACAAGGAAAAGCCACTGACAAGAATATTTCCAGATAAATATCTCATTAATTTCAACCACCAGCAGCCATGAGTCATTTCCCTTTGACTACACTCCTCTCTTGCGACCAGAAATCAGGTAGTGGTGGTCTGGTACTGTGTAAAATTCATAGTTATTTTGAAGGGATATCAATAAATTGATAATTATTCTCAAAAACTCAGGCCTAAAAAAAATTCATCATTTTCTCAAGAGATTTGCTGTTAGTTAATCTCCTTTGCTCCTACAACAGCTGTGGGATGAAATTAAGCCATTTTAGTGTGAAACTTTTGGGACTTCCTTTAAAGCCTCAAGCAGCAGGTTGGGCTTTCCTTGACCCCTAGTTCTGCTTCCTGGTAAATTGTGTCTTTTTCCCCCCAAAATGGAAGTGCCATGAGGTGATTGTCACCCCTGGTCACCTGCTCTACTGGCACCTCAGTGCCCTGGGTGGGAGCACCAAGCTGGCTCCCTCATGCCGTGTGGGATTTGGCAGCTCTGCTGTGCTACTTCCTTTCCCTTTCCTTTCCTTT
>VZTX01018749.1:0-21220 GCA_013400915.1 Pardalotus punctatus | reverse complement strand
AAAAAACAAAAAAAAAAAAAAAAAAAAAAAAAAAGGGAAAAAAAAAAAAAAAGCTGTTCAAAGCCATTGTTTAATGCCCTGATCTTGTCTTAGGATTTCTCTGTCTTCCTTCAGGCCACTACCTCAGCCACAGCACATCCAGCTGAGTCCTCAGTGCTCACCCAGGTGTGGTCCGAGCAGTCCAGATGTCCCGGGGTTCCCCAGCTGCTCCCCAGAACGCCCGCTCCGAGCAGCCCATGGGGACCAGGGGTGTGAACTGCCTGGCCAGAGCCCTCTGGGCCAGCCCAGCGCCTTCCTGTCGGGAGAGCACTGCGAGGAGAGGGTCAACAGTCAGCTTTCAGTTTGTCTAAGGAATTGTCAATTTTGGTCAAAGTCTTTTTGATGCGCAGGGCTGTCAGTCTGGCCGACGGGTTCTGGTACCAGCACTCCTTCATCAGCTTGGCAAGAGACGTCAGTGTCTGGGAAAGAACAAAAATCACACAGCACAGGTCAGTCCACAAGCAAGAAGCCAAGGAAGTGCTGGCTGGGATCAAGCACTCACACAGACAGGTTTTATTGCCTACTGAAAACTCCATTTTCAGAGTTTCCCGCTATCTACCAAATACAGAGCTTTCATGTATTGAAAAACTCCTGAAGTCTGATAACTGGATTAAACCAAGAGCACAACTAGTCCGTGGGCTGACTGGAGTGACCAGCTTGTGCAACTTTAAACAGTGGAGTTTTGGAGTTTTTTCTAGTTAAGCAAACACTACATAGAATTTCTCTTCACTGAAACAAACTCCTGCAAACCCAGAAAGTGCAGAAGTTCTGCCTGTGATTTCATCAGGGCAAGCACACGTTTAACGGGCTGGGCTCCCAGCACAGGGCACAGCTCCACACCCAAACCTCAGCTATGGGCCCTCTGCCCTGCCCGGCCCTACAGGTTTCAAACTGCCCTCCAGAGCTTCAGGGGTAAGGACAAAACAGCAGGGAAGCCTGGAGAGGCCAGACTCATACTGATGAAGAAAAAGAAACTTGAGCATCAGTCTCTCAAAAAGAAACAGCCCCTTATCTTGCAGGCAGGAGAGACCAGCATTCTGTTGTGTGTGCTTGTAAGCCACAGAAAGCCCTGGACTAGCTTCCCTCCCTTCACTTCCCCTTGGAGGGAGAACAACCACCCAGGAAATGCAGCCCTAAGAGGTTTTGCTAAATCACGCTCCTAAAAGACCAGTCTGTGACTGTCTAAGACCTGGCAGTCATCAGTTTGCTCAGTGCTCCCCAAGGCCAGGCAAGCACCTGCCAACACCTGTACAGGTGACACTGCTGGTAACACCCATCAAGATCCTCTCCATGGCAAGTGACAACTGAAAAACTTCCATGACTACGTCAAAGAAAGGCCAGCACATATCTGCTCCACCCCCAGCACCACACTGACCGGGTCTGAGAACCATCTGTTGGGAATGTTGGGCCTCTGCTGATCCACACAGACCACTTTCCTCATGTCTTCAAAACTGGGATCATTTGGAACCAAGTCATAGAAGGGTGGTTTGTAGTCTTCCACAATACCTGGTGAGACACAAACAGACATTACTCAATGACTGCGTCAGTAACAGCATTTCTGCAGGGACAGAGGGAACGCACAACCCGCCTGTCTAAGAGGCACAAAAATCCTTTAGAAATCAAACCTGCAGTGTCACGCAGCCTCTGAACAACAGAGCAGCACTTACTGCCCCAGGAACCGCTTTTTCTACCCAAAATGTTAATTACTTGGCTCATATTGCAAGTCCACAAAGTATGAGCTATACCCACTCTGCAGATGCTAGAGCTGAAAGGATGAGCAGCAAATCCCTTGCCAAAAGGCCGTGTTTTGTATCACATGCAGCATTCCTCCCTACCACAAACTGGAATTTCTACCAGCAAATGGAAAAATTTAAGGTCTGCACTGTGGTTTTTAACAGGCTCACCACACGCTTTGGTGCTTTCATGATTCCTGAAAGAGTCCAGCCAGCATGTCAGCAGCATCCACAGACCCTCAAGCTGGTACTTCAAAGCATTTCATTCCTTGTTATGAACACAGAAAAATCCCCAGGACAACTGGCACCACATGCCATCACAAAGCCAAACACCTGAGAGCCCGTGGCACCCTGGGACTGAATGTGTGTTCATAAAATCACACACTGGTTTGGCTGGGAGGGACCTCAGAGCCCATCTTGTTCCACCCCTGCAGTGGGCAGGGACACCTTCCACAGACCAGGCTGCTCCAAGCCCCTGTCCAGCCTGGCCTTGACGCCAACAACCGGGCTGTTTCCTGGGTTTTGGCACTGAAACAGGAGTTTTGTGTGTGTGCTCCCCCAAACCATCACCCTGCCCACGGAACGCTGCCAGCCTGCAGCCCCTCTGCCTGGTTCCCAAGACATGCATGGAGCTCTCTGCTTCCTTACTGGATCAGGCTCACAAACCACCTACAGGCAGCCCAGCCTTCTCAGGAAGCCAATTTACAAACTGGTGTTCAAAGACAGGCATTTGGGTCAGAAGCATGGAAAAAGCCAGAGCTAATGAGGCCCTCTGTGCCCAGCAGGAACATCAAACGGCTGCTGCTGACAGCTGGGACCAACAGACTGAAATCTGCTGTCCCACAGACAGACACGAAATCCAGGAGAATCTCTGCTGTTTTTGATACCCTGAAGTTGAAAAGAGGTTCTCAACCTTTGCAACAGTGGTTGAATTTTAGTTTTCTTGTTCTATTGGAGATGAAGATCAAAGTCCCATAGATACTCCTATGCATACTCTGTTAAAATCTGTAAATCCCCATCTGTGATGGTTAGTCAAAAAGGGAAACGGTCTTCAGAAGATTACAAGTACCTTGGAAAACAACAGGGCAAGATGGACGCCTGGCTACCCTAGTGAGTTCCAATGAGAAAGAAGCACCAGGCAGCCTGCAGAGTTTGCCTGGTGCTGTTCTGACACGGACACAGGACAAATTACATGTGCTTTGTAAAGCAGCATCACCCACCCTCCTCCTCAGAGCAATTCCCAATTGCATTTACCAAACATCACCTGCAGGGCAGAATTCCTGTCTTTACCCTTCTCCTGCTGCACCCCAGGACCCAGTTTACTGTGAGACCTCTAAAACACGACCCCCTCTGAGCCCTCCCTGCCACACCTGTCCTGCAGGTAAAGCCGGGGCTTTGCACAAGCCAAACACCCAACTCCAGCTGTATCACACAGCCCTGAACACACGTCCAGGGCCATGGGAATGTGACAGATGAACTTTATCACTGCAGAGAGCGTCTGGCTCTAATTCACTATTTTCACATGGTCTTTCCCAAGCACAGGGCACACGAGCGGCTGCTGGCAGGAAAGACACGCAGCACTGAAGACAAAGGAAGCGGCTCTGGCCTTTACTCCAATAGTGGCCATGGACTCCTCTGAGCTGCCAGGGCCGGACATCCCGGGCCCATGGGAGCACCAGGCTCCACAGAAGCCCTCGGTGGTGCCAGTGAGCCACTCAACCTCTGTCCCAGAGCGCTGCACCCGCACAGCAGCACTGACCCCTGACACGCTGCCCTCGCCCGCTGTGCCGGGAGCACGGGCTGGCCACTGCCTCAGCTCCTTCAGCACAACCCACAGCCTGGGCTTCCTGCACAGCTTTGAGGTGACTTCTGTAGCTGCCAGCACACCCTGCTGCTCTCTTGGGGCCACTGGCTTTCTGCTCTCCAATCAACTACAACTCACACACACCGCAGTGACTTCTTACCTTTACTCCCCCTTACTTCATAGACTCCCAAAACAGTTTGAGTGGGAGGGGACCTTAAAGCCCATCCCATCCCACCCCTGCCCCGGGCAGGGACACCTCCCACTGTCCCAGGCTGCTCCAAGCCCCATCCAACCTGGCCTTGGACACTGCCAGGGATCCAGGGGCAGCCCCAGCTGCTCTGGGCACCCTGGGCCAGGGCCTCCCCATCCTTCGAGCCAAGAACTTCTTCCCAAGATCCCATCCATCCCTGCCCTCTGCCAGTGGGACACATTTCCCACTGGTCCTGTCCCTCCATCCCTTGTCCCCAGGCCCTCTCCAGCTCTCCTGGAGCCCCTCCAGGCCCTGCCAGGGGCTCTGAGCTCTCCCTGGAGCATTCCCTTCTCCAGCTGAACACCCCCAGTTCTCCCAGCCTGGCTCCAGAGCAGAGGGGCTCCAGCCCTCAGAGCATGTCCACAGCCCTTGGCTGACTTTATGACCAGCTTGCATCAATCACTGCTGGGGAAAACCAGACCTGCACACCCTGACACAAAGCACAGCAGCAGCTCCAGCCTCACGGAGGGAATGATGACCACACACCACGATGCCTTTGAGCAGGAACCACCTCTGAGCTTCTGGCTGGTGCTACTGTCACTGCTGAACGGGACCACAACCCTGGAACAACCGTGACGATTCCCAAGGATCTGAGCTCTGAGTGCCAGGCACCAGGTAAGTGCCAAACCAAGGGAGCACATTCCAAGAGCAGGGGACACTCTCCATGGAATGAGCGCTGCTCTGTTTGGAGAGAATGAAACACTGCTTTGGGGACTGAAATGACATTTTCAGTACAGAGAAAATGCTGGCTGGCTCCTGCTACAGCACAGAGACAACGCACAAGTACTTATTTGTGCCAGAGGAGCTTCCCACAACCTTTTCCTCCTCATACTAAACAAAAAAGCACCAAGAACCTGGAGAATCATTGGGTAAGTTTTTAAAAATAAAAAAATTCGATAAAAATAAATAAAATTTGAGAAGTACCAGGCTTATTAGTCATGTTAGAACAACTTCAGGGTCTCTGTGAGCTGTAGTACTAAACCAGGCCAAGTCACTGGAAGGACTGCACGACAGACGCCCAGTGTCCACAAGCCAGGAGAGCAGCACAAGTTTGCAGCACAGGGAGCTGAGGAGCGCCTCTGTGCCCCCAGGACACCATCATCCCTTCACACCATCACACCCTTGCTCCTGCAGGCTCACTCCCAATGCCAAAATCTCACTGCAAAGCAAGCAGGTTATCAGAGTGACCAGCTGACCAGCCGTGATTCCCACACCGCTCAACACACAGAGGCAAGGGAAGATGTTTACTCCATCCCAACCAGTGCAAGCACATGGAATTACTTCCAGCAACAGCCAAGAGTACAGAGCAACTGCAAACAGGTTCTGTGCGATTAGTATCACCAGTACCTGAAATTTCAGATTGTCCTGACGTGACCAGAGCAGTGACGGATCCCCATCACCTTAAAAGTGGCACTTTGCCCTCAGTCAGAATCAAATTGCCACAGCATCCACCTCTAAGCAGGGAGGCCTGCAGTCCCCTGAGCTCCACACCAGCCTGCTGAAGCTGCCAGCACCATCCACCCTTGCTCGTTCAAGAGTGCCTCAGGTAAACCCCAGCGAGCTGCAGCCGCTGCAGCAATACATGTGCAGGTCACTGCTACATCCAAACAGTCCTGCTCTGCATGGGGCCTGTGTCAGCCCCACTGATCCCCTGCCACCCTCACTGTGGGTGCAGTCCCTTGGCAGCACAGGGGAGACCGACCGGCCCAGCCCTGCCTGCCCACGGCACCAGCATCGCCTGTGGCACAGGGCATTCATCAGCCCCTGCCCGGCCAGCCCAGCACTGATGGCCACTGATACACTGGGTCAGTGTGTCACTGAGGCTGGCCACAGACAGTGCAGGGTATAAAACTGCACTGAGACCACCACAGCTCCAGCTGAAATTCTCCAGGAGCTCACACTGACGTGATGCAACCCAGCAGGCATCGAAGATCGCTCAAATCTTCACAACTGCCTACAACACACCCATGCCAACAAACATCTTCAGAAATACTAACGTTGTGCATTCAACACCTTTCCTCCTTCCTCTACGCAGCCTTCACCAGATTTGGACTTAGTGGGAATAGATAAAACACAACAGATCAAACAAATGGTTGTGACAATCTGCAATTTCCTCCTATGTAAAGATGCGGCCACGAACAACCCTGCCAGGGTCTGCAGACACGCCTGAAGGGCATCCTCTGCCTTCTCCTGCCCACTTAGGTCTGGAGAGCACACCCTGAGGTCTGCAAGTCAAAGAGGACTTCCAAACTGAGTGGGAATCACACCAAGAGACACCCAGCTGAAAGGTTCCAAAATTCAAGCAACCGTGCCAAGGAGAGAGGAAGCAACCCTGTGCTCCACCAGGATGGCAGGGGCACCGCACCCTTCCCAAGCACAACTGCACTTGGGCCAAGCCCCACCTTGGGAGTGCATCTAACTCCATAAAGCAAAAGCAGTTCTGAATTCTGATACCTTCTGCACTTCCTATGTATCTTCCTTCTGTTCTTTTTGTCATGAGAAACTGCCACCTACAAATATTCACCATGGTTTAATAGCATGAGGAAGAATGATAAGAGACTTTGTGATCTAAAATTTTAACTTGGCTATTGGGTATGAACTAAGTCTCAACAGGGTTTAGAATGAGCAGGGGACTCTCTTCTCTGCCTTAACAGAAATGACAACAAGACTCAGCCACTGTACCCAACACACCAACAGCGTCCTCAGCCTACAGGAATCAAACTATTGTGGAGGTCCAGTGTGGTCCAGTGCATTTTGGTGGCAGGTGCTTTGCTGTGAATTGCCACTTCCTCGCCCTGTCCTGGAGCCCAGGAAAGGAGTCCCAAGCACTTACCGTTGCTAACCATGCGCCTGGCCACCTCCCAGAGGACCAGCCCAAAGGCCCAGATGTCCACGCGCTTGTAGGAGTCAAAGCAGTCTGCCTGGATTGTCTCATCCAACACTTCTGGAGCCATGTAGCGCTTGGTGCCCACACGGGGATTGTTCCCCACATCCAACTGGTTTGTGCTTTGGGAATGCATAACTGCAAGGCCTGAAGGACAGAAAAAAGAAGTCACTGTTAAGTCCCCTTCAGCTGTAGCAGCGCACACTTAAAGGTCCCCAGCAGCAGTGACCCCGTCACGTGGCTTCTGAAAGAGAAGGAGCTGAGGGCCCAACTGCCCAAAGACCAGCGGGGTCAGCTCCAAACTTGCCAGCAAAACCAGCCCCTGAGACCGCAGACCAGCCCATTATCTCCTCAGGGATTACCATTAAGCATTTTATTGCACTCTTGCAAAACATCATCATGAAGTGTTTTGCAGCCACTGGATGTCCCCAGAGCTCTGGGCACAGATACACAGAGGCCAAACAGCTGCTGCTCAGAAGAAAACAATTTTACATGGCATTCAAATTTATTTATAGACCTTTTGGGTAGGTGGATACACCCAAACTGTGGGGAAGAGAGAAGAAAAACACTGCACAAAGGATACACACAAGTTAAAAAAATAAAGCTGGAAAATAAAAAACACCGTATTTGCAGCAACTTGAAAAATAAACATCCTCAAGCAGATCTAAAATGAGTCAGACAAAACCACTCTACCTGGTTTCTACTAATTACTAAACATTTAAGCAGAGAACATTATGTGAGGGACTAAATTACTGTAAATTTGGAAGCACACAGAGCACTCATTTGGCCATGGTAAACAGAGAGCACTGCAAATTGAGCAGCAGTGGGTGCATGGCAGAGCCAAGCGACAGAGAGGGCGACGCAAACTCTCCCTAATTTCCTCAACAAATCTTCTAAGAATAACGTACACTATTTACATTTAACAGGAGTTTATTTTAGGTGAACCTTAAAACGCTTTTTACCTCAGTCTCACAAAAATTAACCTATCACCAGATCATTCATTTTCTTTTCTTTCCAAAGAACAGTCTGTACTTCAATGTAACAAAAATTCAGAAAACACTTTTCCACAATCTAAATGCACTTCAAGATATTTCAGGCTGATAAGAAAATGCTTATGGCACCTCTAGAAAGATCACAGAATCACAGGATGGTTTGGGTTGGAAGGGATCTTACAGCCCATCCCACCCCACCCCTCCCACTGTCCCAGGCTGCTCCAAACCCCAGTGTCCAGCCTGGCCTTGGGCACTGCCAGGGATCCAGGGGCAGCCCCAGCTGCTCTGGGCACCCTGGGCCAGGGTCTGCCCACCCTCATTGTAGAACACTTCTTATATTTAATCTAAATCGACCGTTTTTCAGTTTCAAACCACCACCCTTTGGCCTATCACAACAAGCCCTGCTAAAAAGCTAGTCCCCACCTTTCTTACCTTATGCACCATCTCCTGACCCCAGACTGATGAAAAGTCTGCTACCACATCCAAGTATTTTTGTCAAATATTGACACCCACACTTACACATTTATCTAGTTATTTAAATTCATATTAGATTATATTATACAATATGTATGGATCATATTTTTTGTTTTAAAAAGCTTGCAACTGCAAAGGTTAGAAACCAATTCCTGGCCAGCTCTGAAAACATCAAGACCTTGGAGAACACTTTGATAAAAACCATAACACTTCATTCAGACTGGGTAAAACAGATTCCACAGGCTGACACGCCAGAGGTTTACAGCTGGGGGAGGCAAGTCAGCATCCTGCACACTGCCCACCAAGGAGGTGGTGCAACGAGGTCAGGGGACAGCGTGCTGTAACCTGCCTTCCATCACAGACCCATCCAAGCTGTTTGGGAGCAGGGAAGCAGATCCTGCCCCACCCAGGGGCTCTTTCCCCCAGGGGCTCTCAGTGCACACACAGCTGAGGGGCACTGAGCCCCTGCACAGCAGCTCTTGGTTTAACACACCAATACCACATGTACTGGTTTTACAGGACCCTTTCAGCACACTGGAGATCTGCTGCTTTCCCCCAGCACTACATGCTGTCCCCAGAGTTGCTCAGCTCACACTGAGCATCAGGCACGTGCACTGCTCTAGAAGGACAAGGGCAGAACTTTTCCACAGCTGACACACTGAGCAGGAATGACATCCATTCCTGGACTTCCTCACACAGTTTCTGCTTAGCCAGAGCATGTCTGAACCAACCAGTGCTGGTACGGCAGCTCCTGATTCTGGGGGTGCCATGGGCCAGAGCAGCTCCCAGCTCCACGTCCTGAGGCTGAGAGGAAAAGACCAGGATAGAAACAAGACAGAACCTCACAGAAGAAAGGGTATGAATACCTGCCAGAAGCAACAAATTCTTTGGTGACTTTCCCTCACAGAGGAAAAACATAGGAAAAATGGAACAGATACATGGCTGAGGAGTTCACGTTTTAAAAAAATAGCTATTTAACCACCATAAAAACTAACCAGGAAGTGTTTACTGCTGTGCTCTCTTGGACAAATCTCTGAAGCCTCTAGATAAATAGTGTAGTAGATTTCACTGTACCAGTGTCACGTCAATCAATGCCAGGATGTGCTGCCCCTCCTCAGTGTGAACTACAAATTTATTTAATAGCCAGTTTCTGAAGCTTTGTATTGTCAACTTACTGCTCCATTTGTTACTATTCCCAAGGCAAACTTCCAGAGGCCAGGGTATGTGGCTTTTATGTTTTCCCTGTGTGCATCTCAAGTCCCTCGGGCACAAGTGATAGCAACTGTGCAGTAGAATTATTATTTTAAAAATTCCCATCTCCTGATACACTTTTTGCCTAGGCAATGGCACCCCAATACTGTTCTACCACTGTTTTCTCCCTTGTCTTCAGAGAAAAGACAAAAAAGTTATTGTCAGACATCCCTCCAAGGTGTGAACAAGCCACACTGCTGTGACTGCTCCTCAGCACCCTGCCAGCTTTAATTCCACAGCAGCTGGTCCCAGGGAACCCCCTTCTGGGCTCAAGGAACGATCTGGGCTCACAGGATCTGGGATCACAGCATCACCCAAGCTGGACAGAGCCACGGCCCTGGGACAGCAAGCACACGGCTCAGACTCTGCAGGAGGACACACATTATTCCAGAAATGGAGTCTAACCACGGCATCCTCTGGGATCCGGGGTTTCACACGGAGCCCAAGGAAGGGCCCGGAGGAGCGGCCACCTGCAGGTGCCAGCTGGCGGCCGCGCTGGGCACTGCGCAGAGCACGGGCTCACCGAGGGGCAGCCAGGGCAGGGTCACCCCGAAGTGACCCCTGCAGACCGCCCCAACATCCCACAGTGCAGTCCCCCACAGCCCCGATCCCCGCAGGAGCTGTGCTCACCCAGGTCGGCGATGCAGCACTGCCCGTTCTTCTTGACAAGGATGTTCTTGCTCTTGAGGTCGCGGTGCGAGATGGCTGGCTTGCCCTGCGTGCCGAAGATCTCGATGTGCAGGTGTGCCAGGCCGCTGGCGATGGACAGCACAATGCGCAGGCAGCTCACCGTGTCCAGCGTGGTCAGCTGCAGGTAGTCATACAGAGAGCCCATCTCGTGGTAGTGTGTGATCAGCCACAGCTGCGTGCTGGAGTTCCTGGAAGTCATGTCAGATGCAATAAAACCTAGAGGGAGAGGAAGGAGGAGAAACAAGAAAATAAACTGACTGAGCTCCTTCAAGACTCCCCAAGAAAAGAAGCTCAGTTGGTTAGAGCAGGCTGCTGATTAACAGCAAGGGTGTGGCTTTGATCCCCGTACTGGCCATCCACTTAGGAGTTGGACTCACGACCCTTGTGGGTCCCTTCCAACTCAGAATATTCTGTGGCACTGTGAATCAGTACTGCTGACCCATCCTGCAATGCAAAACCAGTTTAATTACAAATGCACTGCAGACAACTGCAAGGTACCGCTGTGATGAAAATAAAGCCAGCAAATGCTGGAACTCTTAACTCCCATCTATTCACAAGAACCCACTTATATATTTGTCACTCACACCAAACAACTACTTGTTAGGACTACACACTATAAAAGCATTTTTATTTTTCCTTCTTTTTGAAGGTCTTGGAGGTGGGAAAGTTCCCAGTCAAACAGAAAGACTTCAAGTCTGTAGCAGATCTGCTGCTGCCCACTTAAGAGGGTCACACTGGAAAGCAGCAACACCTCAAACATCAAACTATGAACAACCAATTCCATTTTTAGGGCCCACAGGCAGATAGTGCAGGCTGCTGAGAAAAGGGTTAAATGTGTAGCCCAACCACAATGATCTTCTACAAAGAAACAGGAAAATTTTCTGTTCAAAATTCATGAACCTCAAGAACAGTCTTCAAAAATGGCATGTCTTAAAACTGAAACACAAATCAGGGGAAGCTCTCTTCCTGCCACCTCTGCATTGGTTCTGTATCCACACAGTGACCTCAACAGCTTTAGCTGGGAACAACAGAAGTTTTATTCCCAAGTCAGAGGAACAAACCATGTTTATTAAAAGCTCACATACATTTGTCAGAAAAAACACCCAGTGCTTTCTCTCCTAAAGTCAGACTTGTGCACAATGACATTTCTGTAATCTGTGTTACTGTTTAATATTGCATCTAAAAAGAGTCTATAAAGTAGCTAACAAATTTGACAGTTATCAAGACTAACAACAGGCAGAGCACCAAGGGAAATGTGCAATGTAATTTCAGCCAAGTCACTTGCTCTCTTGGGAAGGGAAGTTCAATAATTCACACTTCAGAAGGCCATCAAATTATTTTTGTAGTAACAGAAGAACTGCTTCAGGAAACAGACAAATGTTTAGCAGGGTGAGCTACAGAGCCAGGGAAGATTCTCTGACAGGAAGCAAAAATAGGGAGCCCAAGGAAAACTGCTTGAAGACGGACTGCAGGTGAGGCAGTGTCAGCACTCAGTGTGCTGCTACTTTTATTTACAGAGGTGGCACACCAGTGACAGAAGGGCACGTCTTGCTAGGAATCAAAGGGCTGCTTAAACCTCAGCCATGGCCCAAAACTACAAAGCCATTTTCTCAGCTCTCAGAACTGAGCACAGGAGGTATGAGTGATGCTCAAGGCTCATCTATGTTCACATTTACAGGGAAACAAGATACATCATGCAGCTATAGCTGAAGTTTAAACACCAAAGGAGCTTAGTCTCTGCTTAGTCTGAGCAGAACAGTTAAACAGAAGAAAATAATGGGTTCATATTGCATTTTACTCAGGCATAAGGAAAAGTATTCAAGTCCTTAAATCTCATTATAAACTCCTCCCCACCTTTCCTCCCTCCATGTCTGCAGGGAAACTGAGGTTCCAAGCCAACACAGATCCACCAGAACTTCCCCTGACACACTGCACAGGACTCTTCAATGAGAGCTGCAAGGGCCAATCCCTTCCACAGGGGTCTGTGGCATCTCCACGGTTTTCTGTGTGCTGTGCTGCCAACACCTGATCCGTCTGGTTGATTAACTGCTTCCTGCTGCAATACTGAGTCACAGCTGCTATGACACATTCCTCACTTGAGACTCAGGCCCTCCTGGAAGTCCCTCCCCAAAAATTTCCCTTCAACTATTTACCACAACACAAGAGCTAGGGACTGTGAGATGCCAGGTGAGTGTGCAGTGCTTCGCAAGCGACCCATCCAGGTAACTCACCTTTACAGCAGACACACCAGGATTCAGACTGCGCTTGTCCTACTTACCTAAAATATTCTCATGCCGCAGCAGGACAGTGTTGTACAGCTCAGTTTCCCTGAACCAGGATTTTTCATCCCTAGAAGAGAAGATCTTCACAGCAACATTTTCTCCTTGCCACTGACCCCTCCAAACTTCTCCGTAACGGCCCTTTCCTGGTGAGGAAAAAGCACAGGAGAAGTTGTCAACGAACAGCCTTCACCAGGCAGAAGGGCAGGATGAGCTGGAATGATGGGAATGTCACAAACCAAGTATTGCACCAGTGTGGTCTGATCGCCCTTGCATGCATTTCTCACCACTCCTTACCATCACACTGTGCTCCAGCACCCCTCCTGTCTCCTGTTTGTTTTGACTGCAAGCCCTGCTAGTGTGGATCTCTCCTCCCTGCACACCAGTGGGGAGGGAGGGTTTGAACTGGGAGGTGTCACCATTCAACACCAGCAACCGAAGTGCCTTAGTGGCTGAAGTGACTTGGGCAACACATGGCAAGGTCAGTGTGCACAACACAAAGCTGTGAGTTCTGCAGCTAGGAGGACAGGAAGGAAATGTAATGCTGGGGATACAGCCTTTACATTTCTGTTACATCATCAGTCCTTGCAGAAACAGTCAACACAAAACACAAAATGATTTAAAGCAAACAAAATCCCAAACAAAAACCCACCCACAAACAACAAACAGATTAAAAAAAATAACCCCACCAAAACCCAGCCCTGTCCTGTGGAGACCAGGACACATCATCTGCAAGCCAAGCTTTTTACCCCAATAGCTTAGAAGAAAAGAATGAAATTATCAAGTATCAAGCACCACCCTGGACAACGCACACTGGAGCAGTTCTGGCTGTTGCCAGTTCCAGGGCAGCCCACGCATGATGGCCTCAGGCATGGGGCCAAGAATTGTGCCAGACCCGACAACTCCAAACACCCAAATTCTGCCCTTCTTGCTCTGCCACTCTGTGTCCTTGCTCCTCACGGGAGCAAGCAGCAGGTTCACCAAACAGACAGCCAAGGCTGAGGACTCGGTGCTGTCACCCCAGAGACACCTCCTGCACAGGCACTTCAGCTGGCTCTGTCTGACAGGCCAACACACACAGCCCTGGAAATGGGGCCAGCCTGACAGGCCAACACACACAGCCCTGGAAATGGGGCCAGCCTGACAGGCCAACACACACAGCCCTGGAAATGGGGCCAGCCTGAGCTCACCTGGGAGCAGGCACCATTCCAGGGACACAGGCACTCACACGCATGTACACACACAGAAACATGTCACAGGTAAAACCACCATGTATGTCATATCCCGCAGTTCCACAGGAAGAGGAACTGCAGAGCAGCAGAGGCTGCACGCTTGGATTTCAGGCAGGTGTGAATATCTGTGCCTACTCAACACACACTCTGAGCCAAAAGCAAAGAAACACAGCTAAATTGTAGGCCCAGTCCTTGAAGATTCACAGCTTCATCTGTGACTGCTGGGCTTGACTGAACAGCCTGATGTTTAAACCTGAATTTAACCTTCTTGGGACTTACAGGAAGGTGTCAACCCGCCCCAAATTCAAGTCACCAACGCAGCAGCACAGAACATATTTTAGCCCTTTTTCCTACTAAAACCAATCATTCTCATGCTTTCCTCACCTCTTTAGTGCCAGCACAGCATCTTGCCTCAATGTCAGTGCCTCCAGGTATCTTTGACTCAAATGCTTTCTAAACTCAAATTTAACACTACTCAATTAATAATAAAAATATGCTGAAGAAAAATTTAATGAACCCTTAAAATTAACACTAANTGCATTTTCACAAAACAAAAGCCCAAAAAAAAAAAAAAAAAAAAAAAAAAAAGACCCAGTAGAGTTTTAGGGAAGAATTACTAGAAAGATTCTCTCTTAAAGAGGGAAGAGCAGCAGCAGCACATCACGGCCTGCACAGTTCCAAAGAACAGGGCAGAGCAAGTCAATCACAATACATTAATGATCCCATTCCAACGGCCCAAAATGACAGGCTTCTATTTCAAGTACCATGTTCATCACTTTGCTTGATGCTGCAGCTCCAGTTATCAAACCCAGGTGACCTTTTTCAAATTCTAAACCTTCTGAGTTGATTAACAAACACATGTTTGTTTCACAGTTTGACAATGCCAAACTTCAAATTGAACTTACTTTTCTAAAAAAAAGTTTATTTAGTTTACACATTACAACAGGTCTGGTTTGTATTTTCTAACATTGCCTTACTGAACAAAACTTAATTTTTTTCACCATAAAGCACAGATGATACCTGCCCTTTTCTTCTGCAGAGATTTGAAAGGAGTTTTTTGACTTGACTTTCCAAGACCAAGCATGTTCCATGGGCTGAAGCCTAAGAAGTTGCATATATATTACAAAAACAACTGAGGAGAAGCAGCTGATGAGGATGGGAGCTAGAGCTTCCCTGATTCCTAAGCCAAGCTTGGTACCAGGTGTGAACAAGAATGACACTGACCTACACACTCCACAAGTGTGATCTGCCGAGCCACTGTTCTTTGCACCAAGAAAGGAAGGCCAGAGCCACTTCCAGATGTGCAGGAATGGTCCAACAAATCCTGTTCAGAAGGAAAAGCAGAAGTTTAGAACCTGTAAGAAACCTCATTTTCCCCTGTTTACATGCACAAAGGACAGGTTAGGTTAAAGCTCTGGTGGCTCTGGGGATGCCATTTGGTCACACAGGGTCAAGCAGCATTTGTTTAGTAAGTAATTTCATGTAATAAATATATGATAATGGATGTCTGTGAACTGGAAGCCCACTCCTGGCCTACCAGCTACCCTGTGTCATGAGATTCCACCCTTTTTCAGCACTTCATTGCTCTTTTACTTATGTCCTCTCCGTTCTGTTTCTGATACCTCTTTCAAACAAATAAGGTTAGTATCAGCTGTTTTCTCCCCAAAGTTTCCTGTATCTGGCAATAGTCTCAGCACCTGGAAAAGAACTAAACTTCCTCTGATTTCTGTACTTTAAAGCTTAATTCCTATGCAGTTAGGCAGGCCCTGGGACGCACTCTAGAGCTGCAGCAGGCAAGCACCCCAAAACTGCACCGTGCTGGGAGGGCTGGGCCAGCAGGTGGGGGTGCACAGTCACCCAAGTGCCTCCCTCCCCACTTGGGAGCCTGAGCGTGGATTTACGGAACCACGTGTCCCTCAAAGCACAGGCTGCTCCCTGCAGGGGAGCAGGAGGAAGGGGGCTGCAGCCATCCTCCCTGCCCTGCTCCTGCAAGCCCCACCTGGCTTGTGACAGTGGGAACCACCGGCAAATGAGTGGCCACGTGCCCCCAGTGCTATTTGGGATGTCATTCTGAGACAGGTAAGTCACAGGAAGCTTTGGGCCAGACTGTTCAAGCTTGGTGCAGGTATTTCGAACTGAAAACAGTTTTCAAATAAACAAGGTGAAGGGATTTACCAGCATCACCTACACAAGATTTGCCACTGATACTCCAGAAAATCTTCTGTAACAAATCTTTCTTAAAAGCTTTATCAGTTTCTGGTATTTTTAGCACACAGAAAGCAGACTTTGAGCTGTAAGCGTATAATAAACATGAGCAAGATCCTAATTGAATGTTAAAATCCCATTAGCCTTGTAAAATGCTAATGCCCAGCTACTTTTATAGCCATGAGTTTTGCACCAGTTCAAAGCATTAACAACTATTGCTGGACTTCTTTCTATACAAAGGAAAACACGATAAAAAAGCCTAAGTATAATCAACTTCCTATTATTTCCAGAAAACTGCATTGCTGGGCTTGAACCAGATCCATGAAATCTCATTTCTTCTAACAACCTCTTAATGAGCATTCAACAAAAAGATAAATCTAGGAATGACAGAGGTTTCTATTATGTTTTAACATGAACTGAGGGCTCCTTTTCCTTCCTGCTTCATCAGAGGCGCAGGAAAAAAAAAAAAAAGAAAGAAATAAAACCAAAAACCCAACCCAAACTTAATGTAAAAACAAGATTTGAAGCAGCCAGTGCTCCTTCCATGCCCACTAAGCAGCTTAGGGCTTTAAGCACTTGCTACACTGTGGAGACTAATCCTAAATGTAAACTTATCTAATGTGCAACAAAACCAGTGATTTAAAACACAATGGAGAAGGAGAATCCGGATTCTAAAAAAGACTTGCTGTTTAGATGAACGTTCAGGCACAGAAACTACCAATTACTTTTCGTGCATCAGCCACGCTTGGAGGCAGAGCAGCGCTGCCAGCACCAGAGCTCAGAGGGTCCGACAGCTCCACCAGACCAAGCCCTCACAGCTCCCAACTCCTTTCAGCTCTTTGAAACAGAATTTTTATTTACTCTTTGGAAGTGGTGATAAAACCTGTAAGTAACATTAAATGACTCAAAGTGCAAAAGATTTGATCTTGCACAGATAAGACAGAAGAGCTGGTAAAAGCTGGAAGGCAGTGCTTAAGGACAGATCACCAGTTGCACACATGCCTGGTCCACGGTGAATATATGAAGACTGGCTGTTTTAAACTAGTAACACAGAATCAAGCCTTGTGGGATGATTCACGAGAATCAAAGGCATTAAAAGAAAAGGAAAAAAAAAAAATTGACAGGCATAGGCCACTCTTCAACCCTGCAGTGAAAGCACATTATGGCAAGACAGTGTCAAAATCAAAAATGTTTTCCATCCTCTTAATGTTGCGGACATTTTATCTCAGCAATGCAAGAAGAAAACGCTGCACTACTTCAGAAACAAACATTCCATCTGCCTGAAGCTCTACCTGCTCTGTCAGACAAAGCAAGGGACAGCTGCTGGGGCACTCATGCTCTGGCCTCAGGGAAGGGGGAAGGGACAGTCAGCCTTCAGAAAGGGAACACCTCCTCAGCTCATTATATTTTCCAGTGACCACATGAGCAAGAGCATATTTTGAAAACTGAGCTTTGAGTAAGCATTGCACATTGCTTAGAACTCCCACTGCTCTCCTGTCAACAAATGTCACCGATATCCCAGTCATCCCAGAGTCCTGCTACAAAGATTGTGGCAGTCGGGTCTGAAGGTTTGAAACATCAAAATTAGCTGTATCTTCTTCTTCACCTAGCGTCACATCTTTTCCAACCCCTCAGGCTGCTGTAAATCAAAGAGGCAGGACCATTCTACACCACCCCCATCACTTCAGGCCACCCAACACACAGGCACACTGTTTTGGTGTGCTGACATTCTTTCCAGGAACACGAACAGTTTACAGTGATTCTCCACGTCAAAGGACCTATACTTGCCAAACCAATCTTTTGGTTAAAATTCATTTAAACGGCAGTTTTGGGAGCACAGGAACACCTCCACTCAAGCCCTGAGGCCGAGTGGCATCCCTCAGCAGCAAAAAGTGCTCTCAGTGATGTGGCCATGTGGAGGGAGGAGAGGGGAGTTTGGAAGTGAGGAAAACTCACACCCTGCACACAGGTCACTTACTGCCAACGTGCTGTCCCCCACGTTCGAGGCAATGAGTCCCTCAATTGTGCCGTACTCTGCATCCCTAGAATTGAGCCTCTCCATGTGGTTTTTCTGTATTCTCCGGATGATCAGCACAGCTACTGCAGAAAAAACTATCAACACTATCACAGGAGCCAGGATAACGATGATTAGTGTTTCCATGCTGTAACCTGCAGCTTCTCCTTGAAAGGTTTGCCCTTGGAAAAGAGAGGGGAAGGGAAAAAGTGTGAAAAGAGAGAGAAAAAAATAAATTTGCCAATGCCCAGAGAAAGTCTTTAAACGCAGCAGCACTGACACCAACCCTTACCTCAGCACCCACCCAGAGTGACAGAGAGGCTGAGCCACAGCCAGGTGAGAGCACACCTGCGTGGAGGATGTGCTGCCAGGAGAGCCCCCACCTGCACCGAGGCACTTCTCACAGGCAGTGCCTCCGTCCTGACCCCAGCCACACTGCAGGACACGACCTTGGCCACACAGACCATTCGCCCCACGGGCATCAGACACGTGCCAGCAGCCCCAGGGTGGGGATGGGGCACAAAGGGTGTCCTGTACCCACTAATCCCTTCCTTTGGCCAGCACTGCAGCCATCTCTCTCCCACCGCAGCAGATCAATGCCAACCCCTCTTCTTTCTCAAAATGCACTACAGGTTCATTCACCTCTCACCTTTGGAAGAGGGCAGCTGCACAGTAATGTTCATGTTGCACAGGTGGCCCTGGCAGCACTCCACAGCCTGGTAGGGGGACGGAGGTGTTTTGCACGTCATTTTCCTTTGTTCATACACCCAGAAGCAGCCTTTCTGGTAAACCTTAGCCCCATCATTAATGCTAAGGGCAGCAAAGCATTGCTGGCCTTGGCACCGATCCCCACTCCCACAGGACATGCCTTCACACACACACTCGTAGGGGACCATCTTGAGCTTCAGTTCATCATCTGTAAAAAGGAAGAGTTGAGGAGAAAACATCATTCCATTCTTAACAGCTTCAGTTAGAGGTAACGAAATCATTAGGCACTAAAATCTGTTTAAGGGAAGAGATATTGTTTTCACCTAATGCTGAAGAACCACTAAGTAGGAGGTAACGATTTTAATTCAGCTATTTCAGCATGACAAAGATATGCCACAGCAGACACAAGAGACCTCTCTCACGTAAGTTAAATTTTAAAACTGAGAAAACCAAGTTACTTGAAGAGAGCCTTTATTCAACCTTTTCCAAAGGCTGTTTGCCAAGTAGCAAGTACATATCTTTCAGGAGCTCATCCCTCAAAACATCCACGAGATCCTCAAATGAACCATTCCTGCCCTTCCATGACAGTGGAAATACTCTTCCCCTTTTAGCTGAGGCAAACCTTAAACACACTGCATGCCAGAAAAGCCTCAGTGCACAGCGGTGTGAACCAGTTATGGAAGTCACTTCCCAAATCCAATGCCCTTCCTGGAGCAACCATGGAAGAGTTACCAAACACCACACTGAAAACTCGGACCCACACAGCACTCACCTTGCCAGCTCAGAGATGGGAACACCATCACCATCAGCACAGGGAGAATCATAACTCCATCAACCACCCCGGAGCTGCAGAAGGGAGAGACACAAGAGCTCTGTTCACTTTCACTGCTGTCTGAAAATGCAACCACCCCAAAATCAACATTTAACAATGCCTTTCATCAATTCCTTACACACAACGCAACCCAAGGTTGATTGGTCTCCTTTTTAACTGTGTCTTGTTTACCAAGTAATTTCCTTCACTTATAGAATTCGTGCATTTCTTTTACATTCACAGAGACATCACATGCAACTACCACATAGATACAGAGGCTTGCAGTAGGGAAGTGTGAACCCTCTCAGTACCAAGCAGGAATGTAATACAGAAGATACATTCTTTGAACCAGTTACTAAAAAGCTAAATTATTGTGAACTGAGGTGGTCTGTAAAACTCTAAAATCTGTGCTTTGAGGAGAAACAGAAAAGGTCTCTGCCAGAAAACTCAGAGTAACTTCCATGAACCAGCAAAACCCATTGCTGGATGGCAAGAAAAAGATCAAGACGTATTTAAGGAAGATGCTGCTCTCTGAAGAGTGATTTCCCAGTTTAAGCTGCTTCTCCAAGGGTTTTCCTTTCGATGGCCCAAATCCAATTCCCTCTTGCTGAAGACAGGTAACTAACTACACCTTGTGCAACAGTTCAGGCCATTTCCAGTGTAAAGCAGAGGGCCATGCTCCCTCTAAAACAGGAAATAAAGGAGTGAATTTGCCTTTGCATTTCCAGTCTTTGCCAAGATACTTGGTCTTAACAAGAAAATAACAGCTCCACTTTTACTGTGAAAAAGGATTATTTAACAGGCTTCTGAAAATAAACTTTTCTGCAGTTTCTTAAACTCAATTCTCACAGGATTTAACCCAACAGACAGGGCTAGTGACTCAGAATGGTTCACCAGTCCTGTGCTGGTCAGTTCCTACAGACACTCTCCAGTCTAGTCACATGCCACAGAATTCCAGTCAAAAGCAGCAGCAAGCAGTACATGCAAACCAAAGTTCCTGTCCTTGACCAAGGCACTGAGCCATTACCATGCTCCTTACGTGCAGGTATTTGTCTTCATTTTTCAGATTTAATTCTAGTGAAGCAGACAAAAATTGAAAATAAATCTGCTATTGCCATTTTCCTTGCAGATCTCTTTTGTTGTGCCTTTTCAAATCACTAGCAGGCTTCTTAAGTGCTCAGTGATGAAAGCCAAGCCATTACTACTGTATTTATTTCCTGACCTGGGTTTGTTTTCAGTAATCGATTCGTCATCAGTTAAAATGATCATAAATTTCTGACCCCAAGTACTCAGTTTGCACCTTCAGAGAAAGGCCGAGGCAGTGCTGACCACCTCGCCTCCCAGGGCAACACTCTCCCTTCCAAACACCCATTCCCCAAGGAACCTTCCCTTCCCAGTCCTTGATATACCCCAAGGCATCCTTCACACATGTCAATATTTAACCTTCAACAATCATGCTGGAAACACGAGCAAATGAAGTTAAACAGAGCATGAACACCGAGCAATCCATACAGCAAGTTTAAAGCAGAGTTCTCCCAAGGAACCATTAGTGGCTTTATGCTCCAGATGAGCTGGAAGGAGTGCACCGCTCCCAAGGCAGGGGTCAGCGCGACACGAGCGCGCCGGGGTCCCCAGGCTCCGCACGCTGCCTTCGGCACAGCAGCCTGGAGCAGCCCCGTCCTGGTCCTACACCCGGGAACGCAGCAAGCCCAGACACAGGCGGCTCCTGGGACCTGCCCTCTTGCTTTCCACACAGGGATGGTCCAAAGACCCGAAGCCACCGCAGGGACTGCATGGAGGGGAGCAGGGGGAGCTCCCGTGGGACCCCAGCAGGGACAGGTCCCCCAGGATGTG
>VZTX01018748.1:0-12748 GCA_013400915.1 Pardalotus punctatus | reverse complement strand
TGAGATGTGCCATGGTGAGCTGCCTTTCACTTTGCCTCGCAGGAACAGCTCCATTTCTTGGTGCTGGTTCAGCTCTGTGCCATGGTGAGCTGCCTTGCCCTTTGTCTGACAGGAACAGCTCCATTTCTTGGTGCTGGTTCAGCTCTGTGCCATGGTGAGCTGCCTTTCACTTTGTCTCGCAGGAACAGCTCCATTTCTTGGTGCTGGTTCAGCTCTGAGCAGAGCTCAGCCACAGCTCATCAGTGCAGCACAGGACAGAAACAGGAATCCCCTCACACTTGGGTCTTCAATAAAGACCCACAGTTGCTTTGGTAAATAGAACAATATAGAGAGAAGCCTCCAGGTTTCACTGAGGGCTTCCCAGAGTGAAGGATGCTCTCCTGGGATCCCAACCTATCCCTTCTGCAGAATGAAAGCTGCACAAAAAGTCTCCTCGTGCCACCCTTCCACAGGGTGAGTGCCCCTGTGGGCCCTGCACAGAGCCCAGCTGCACCTCCATCTCCTAGAGGGTTTGTGGAGAAAAAAATCCCCACCTTAGGGTATGACTTATTCCAAATGATGAACCAACACTGACTCAGGTTTGTAGTTTATCATTACAGCAAAAAAATAAAAAAGAAAAAAAAAGTGTATTCTTCTATGTATAACTCACATCTCAAATAATCTCTGTAAGAATCAGAAGACAGAGAACACACCTGAAGGTCAAGGGAACTACTGAGAGTGAAATAGCTCTGGAATAAATTCCCTCCACTAAATTTCAGTTGGATTTTCTTGTCCTTGTTTATTTTGACAGATTATCTGCAAGGTCACAGGCATAAAGAGAAGAAAATAGTTCTGCTTTTATCCCACTCCACTCTGAGGGATTCAGCTGCATATGAAGAACTGTTCAAAATACTTGTCAAGATAATTTCTTCTGGACAGGAGATCACCATTGCTGTGACATTCAGAAATGCTTTGCAGGGGTTTATAGACAAGGTTGCTCAGTAAGAGTATATTAAGCACCAGTTGCATTGTTTTTGTATTATACTACAGACTAATTGGAATATGAAAGCTTTTAAGTAACAGCCAAGAATGGTTAATGCTCCACCAGATTATTAACTCGTACAGACTGCTAATCAAAGATGAAACAAGTGAAATTGCAAATTATATGTAACAGACCTGAGGGACAGATCTGAGCACAGTGCTCAGGAATGCTATTCAACTCAACAGGAATACATTGTTTAAACAGATTTGAAAGAAAATCTTGGGCTTAGTGACTCATCTAAGAGTCATTCATTAGTACTCTATAATTTCATCTTCAGCTACAATTACACAGTTTCAGCTGCTTCCCATGAGCAGAAACTTGCTCTCCTATCTCTCAGGTGTCATTCTGGAACTTTCTTTCCAGAACAGACCCCTCTGAGTGGTTGTCATTCTGAAACACTGAGCTCCAGTGCTCATCTCCTGGAAGGATGGGACTGCATTATCTTTTTCATTATTCTCATCTAACTGTCATCTTCTGTATCATATAAACTACCAAAGAGCTGAGGGGGACTTCCTTCTCACCCTTCAGAGTGTCCTGTTGGGAGATTTCTTTACACAGGCAAGAGCTCAGTTATCGAGAGGGATTAATTTAATCATCAGCCCATTCTCCAAGAGCATGAACAAGACCATTTCTGAGGCACTGGCGAGCTGGTTCTACGTTTAGTTGGAAGAGCTAACCTTGCTTTAAGTGCTTCTCCAGAAGAACCATTCAAAAATTCAGCATCCTCTCCATGCCAGCCGTGGTTCTGTGCAGCTCCAAGGAGTCATTTCTCTCCTGGCTGTCTGTTCTCCCTGGGACTGAGCACATTTCTCTCTGCCCTGCTACGCCCAAGGCCAAACAAAGCCTGCTCCAATCTAGTTAGCTATTAAGAGCCCTTAGTTAATTGGTACGATAGGAACTTCAGACCCTGGGTGATTAGCTCCACCAATTCACCGTGCAGAGACAAAAGGCCTCCAGAGAAGTTTAAACAAGGGTGTGGGTTTTCCTGTTTAATTTTACCTGCCTCACTTAACGCTGCTCTCTATCCTTCGATATTGTATCATTTCCATATCAAGGAAGGGGATGGGACACTGCTCAGTGGTGACAAGTAGGGGAGTGCACAAATTCCCTCCTCATGAAACAGCCAAGGCAGCCTTGAGCTCAAAAGGTGCTTCTTTATGCCTGAGAGCTCATAGGGCAGATGTTAAGCCTTCCTAGGAGGAAGACAGGCAATAGGAAAAAGTCTTCTTTTTAAAGGATTAACTACTAAGTTGGAGGATGATCCAATCCTTCCCCCTCTCTCCCTCCTGTTGGTGTTTGTGCAGTGATGGGAGCTGGTGGTCAGGAGCAGAAGGAATGGGTTACCTGTACTACTTCTTTCACCAGAGTCTTGTCAGTCCCAGTTTTGGCTCTCTGCAGGCCACTGACATCCTCTCCAATCCAGGTGATGAGGGCAAACTTGACTCTCTTGCTCATGGCATCGCCGGTGGTGAATCGGACAAAGCCGAACAATCGCACATCATCTGCAGGGGCAAAAAAGGGATGAAGTGGGTAAAACCAGAAACATCTGTGCCATTTTCTGGGGTGAGCCTACTGCTCTCAAAGAGTGAGGCAAGGCACAGATCCTGTGTCACCGTGCCAGAATTTGGGAATCAGGGCAGCACAGGGGCTCTCCTCATATGCCCTGTGTTCACAAGGTGTGCTTTGCTCGTGTTAGCGCTGCCTCTTCTGGGTCCTGAGTTACTGCGAGGAAACTGTGCTGGACACCAGACAGCACAGCAGAAATGGCTCAAATACAGTCAGCAGGCAGGTCAAGAGCACAGAGCTAACCCCATTACACATTCAGCCAAATGATTCATCTGCAGCTCTGGTGAAGAAGGGAAGAAAGTGATTTCCTAGCATCTCTTTCTTACAGGACAGCAGGATCAGGGTCACGTTTTATACATTACCAGATTGTGCAAATCTGATCCTCCCCCCTCCTTCCACCCAGGAACATTTCTGGCTCACTTTTAGGACGAGTTTACAAGGAGGAGGGGAGAAGAAGGAGCAAAAGAAAAACCTGCAATTGCTTGTCCAGGTGTGTTCTTCTACTCCTTCCAAAGCCCTGGAGAGAAAAGTCCTGGATTTCAGAACTGTGCTGATCTTTATTTCACAGCTGGTTTGTGCTATATCAATCACTCCTGACTAATTTAGCCTGGCCATATGTGTGACAACCTCGCAGACTCTTATCTCAGAGAGTTCCTTCCTCCATCTCCTGCTGACTCACGGGCCCAGGCAGTTGGAAGCCTTCCTGATGGGGCACCCTCCCCTTTCCTGCACCCCCAGCCCCGTGGGATGCTGGAGCCTTCCCCCAGCAGTGGGCAGACAGCAGAGCAGATGGACACTGGTGCAATTGTGGGATATTCCGAATCATGGCTTCTTCATCTCTCAGAGGTCACTCGAGGCCTTTTAAAGGAGATGACTCAAACCAGAAGAACAAACCTGCTGTTTGAGAAGACTCCTGGTAATCCTGGCTACACTTGTTGTGACCAGTTCAACGTGCCTCAGTGTGATTTGCTGCCTTGACTGATTGCCAGGGGAAAATGTAGGCTCCAGGTGTAGGAATGACTGCCAGCATCCTCAGCAGCCAGGATGGCCCCAGGAGCGCTGGAGACAGGGGGCAAGCAGCTCTAAATCGCTCATCCCCAGAAAATAAACTGCTAGAAGTCAATGTAAAAAAAAAAAAAAAAAATTGGGATATCCTCTGCAAGCTGACATATCTCAGAGCTTCGTTAACACTTTGATTTGCCAAAGTGTGAATAAAGACATTCCCCTTGGTAAAAAAGAAGACCTTTTTAAGTCTGAAAATAGTCCACCTCTGCTCTCCCCATTTTGTTCTCTCTATTCTTTTATCCTTTTTTGTCACTGACAGAGTAATACTGGGAAAACTGGAAAATGGATGTAGGGGGTGTGTGTGAGCCAGTACAGCCTTTAAAACAAACTCCTCTGAAGATTTCAAAATAGAAACAAAGAGAAAGATCTTATTCAGAAGAAAAATCCAGATGGATCTTTGGAAGGAGAGAAAGAATCATGTTCTGACAGTGCAGGTAAACAAAACTTCTCTCTCAGTCACCCTGTTCCTGGTGAGTGAAATGCACGTGGAGACTCCTGTTTCTGACAGCAAATCCTCTTCCCAAGATTGATTAGAACCATAAATGAAGCGACAGCCAGGAAATACCCAAGGTGAAGCGAGACAGTAAATCCCCTAACGTTACAATTAACAGATCCAGGGACAAGCCTTGCTTTCCCAGCTCCAGCAGCCAAGGAGGGCACACTCTGTGCAGAATTGTGCTGTGGCTCCTCTGGGAACACAGTGCTGGAAGGCACTTTGGTGTCATCAGGTCCTGGGACCTCCTGCACTGTAACGGGGTCACAGCCCTTCCCATGGAGCGCTCAGTTCCCACCCTCAGTCTGGGGGGTTTTCATCCCTGCCCCTTTTACCTAAGGCTGTTACAGAGCCTGAACACTGGAACATGCTCCTTTGTGATAAGGATAATGGAAAAACATAATGAATGTGAGAAAACAGTGTTTTTCCATAGCAGCCCAGAAAGCGAATTCCAGGGATGCCCCATCCCTGGGAGTGTCCAAGGCCAGGTTGGACAGGGCTTGGAGCAACCTGGGACAGTGGAAAGCGTCCCTGCCCACGGCAGGGGAAGTGGAACAAGATGTTCTCTGACACCCCTTCCACCACAAACCATTCTGGGATGCTGTGAATTTATCTGCCAGAATAACTTCCATTTTGCGTGAACCCACAGCTCCCTGGCAGCAGCAGCATTTGCTTCTCAGCAGAAGAGTCTCAGAGCTTGCCCATCCTGGCTGAAAGCAGATGTGTGACACTAAAGAGAGCCAAATCCAGCAATTCCAGCTTTCACCATGACATCACCTGCCACTCAGTGAGTACGAGCAGCTCTTCCTTCACCACATTCTGTCCCAGGACGTTTAAGGAGCACCTCCAGTTGGACCTGGGGCTCTGAGTCACCTCTTGGGCAGACTTTTCTTGGGGCTGCTCCACTTGTGGGGGCTTGAAGGGTCACCCCCAGCTGGGTCCCTTCTCCTCCTGTCTCCCCATGGAATTTGTTGTACCACTGGAGGCAGAACAGCTCTTCAGCTGCCACATTTTTCAGCATTTAGCACAAACATGATGCCTCAAGTCGCTGTGTGTGTGTGAGAATCACGGCAGTGTTTCAACAGCTGCACACAAAGCCGAGAGGGAATGTGAATTGGAGCCCTGAGCAATTAATATGTCTCTGTTCCTAAAAGGGCATCAGGGACGGATGGAGAGGTTTTTAGCACTAGCTCAGCCTGGGTTTAAGCCTCTCCAACTGCAGGTCAAAATCCCTGAGCAGAAGGGGCTGAGTTTCACAATTAGTCTGAAGCGTGTTCAGAGTGATAAGGGGATCAAAACGCGAGTTCTTTCATACTCGCAGATTTCCTCTTTCACACTTAATCAGTTCTACCCTGCCAGATCAACTCCCCACGCTGGGAGTCATCAATGCCATCACTGCCAATTCCCGGAGAAATCTCAAGGCATTAACATCCACCACCACCCTCTTCTCACACAAAACCGCTCACGGTGGTTTTAGGAATTTGCCGGGAGTGAGGGGAGCAGAACGAATCATAGAGAGACAGCGGAGATTTCCCCTGAAAGAGGAAATCCTGCTTAGTGCTGTGCAACCCCTTTCCTGGTCACTGAGCCATGGATTTCAGGGCAGAGAGAAGCAAATAACTGATCTGGGGAGAATGAAAATAGCAGCTTTATTTGAGAAGATCTCACAAGATCCAAACAGCAGATATTAACAATGTTAATTCAATTAATACCACTATGTTTTTCACAATGGCTGGACAAACAATGAGGAGCACAATGAGGAGCATCACTTAGTATTTCTCTCCAAACTCTTTACTTATCAGTAAGGCAGGATTTTCCAAATATTCTGATTAAGCTGCCCATGGCTGTCAACAAAGCTCGATGCCAAGCTACAGAGATCTCCTTCATGGTACCCTTCCTTTTTTCTACATCCACTGAAGTGCTTTGGTTCAGCTGTACTGAAAATTTCCCCGTTAGATTAAAATGCAGTGACTCATCAGTGAAAGATAATAGCTGCAGGAAAGAAACACTGTCAAATCGTCACGGTTCTGTGGCTGAGGGCTCTGAACGGCCACGCCAGGGATGTGCCACCATAAAAAACCATAAAAACGCTGCTGCCAGCTTCACCTGCCTGCTGAATCAAGGTCACATGCAGCAAGGCAGGTGATGGACTGACCTGCTTTTGTGCTCTGTCCGACGATGAATTACCACAGAGCATGACAGGTTCCACGAGGATTTAATTTGTTTGCTTCAACTGGATTAATTTTAGATTAATTTGTCAATTTTCCACCTCTTCAGTCAGCCCCATGGTCACGTGGCTACAAGTGCAGACAAACGTTCCCTATCTCTTCCTACACTGTTTTTTTTCCCTTTTAAACCCCGGCTGAAGCCCACAGATCTCATGCAGCGCTGCCTTGCTCCACGCTGATGTGTTCATTGAGTCATCTCAGATGTGTCCGACCCCAGGGCCACCACCCCAGGGCTCTGCTGTGACCCCAAAGCTTCTCCACGGAACCGGGGGTGGCTGATGGGAGTGCATGGGGGTCGTGACCCCACAGTGGCTTCTCTGGCTCTCTGTGGGCCACTGAAGCCACCAGGGCGTTGCTGCTGCCCCAGCGCCGGTCACGGTTTCTCTCCTGACCTGGGCGTACGCTGGAGGGCACAGTGGGACCAAAGAGGGGATCCAGCTCTTCCCAGAGGGAAGGAATGGAGGTGTTGGTTGGCCAGAAGGGTCAGGCAGCCCCAAAACAGAGGGCAGGCAAAAGGTACAAAGCTCTTCTTTCCCTGCTCCTGTGCCTCCCATGGGATGGCAAAGTCAGAGCCACAGCCGTGACGCTGTAATTAAACATCACAAAACCGAAGAGTTACCGCCACTGCAGACCTCGACCTGACCAGTTACTCCCACAAAAATCAATGGGAATATTCCCTAAATATTCCACAGCAAGGGCCAGGCCGAGCCCAGCTCCAGCTGGGAGCCAGGACATCGCTGTGACCCTGCCAAGAGCACGTTCACACAGGCAGGGAGGGCACAGGGGCAGCGTGACAAACTCCATCAGCCACCCATGGCCCCAGGTCTGCCTTTAAATAGCCAGCAAGGGAAAGCAGGAGAGATGAGCAGTAAAGAGGAAAACAAAAGCAGTAGGAGATTGGTTTACAAGGCCCATTTTAGCAACTTAAGATGCAGCCAAATGCAGATCAGCACCTATCTCATTATATGTCCTCGTGTGTTTTTACAAATCTTTCCTACAACCTGAGGTGCCAATGTAACCTTGGTGATCTCTCAACCCAGAACTTCTACATTTTTATATGCAGCCCAGGCTTTATGGGACAATTGATCTAAACCCCCCAAAAAACTTGTGTTTTTATTAGCAGCTGATTCTATTTCTATTTTCTAATATTTTATGTCAACCCCAAATGATTTTATAGAGTATTTATTTCAGACCAAAGATTTTCAGTTCTTCCTGCTGCTGAATGCCCAGTGTGGTTTTGGTCTGATCCTTTCAGACACATGAATAACTATCCCATTTCATGCTGTCATTGCAATTATTTATCTGGACTGGGGCTCTCCAAATAAAAGGCTCATTATTTCTTTTGTCAGAGATGCACTGAAACAGCTGTTCACATATGGCATGGGGGGAGTGGGGGAAATAGAGTCTTCTGACCACTCCATTGCTTAATGGCAGAATGCACACTGAAAAAAAAAAGAGAAATTAAACCACAGACAGAGCCAATGTGATGCTCTGCTGCTTCATAATACAGACACTGAGGCAATGTCCAGGGCAGTCAGGTATTACTGACACACACAAAAGTTTCACAGGATGTCATTTCAGTTGTAACTCATTCTACTCTTCTCAGCAACAGCATCACCAGCCCAGTTATAAGAGTTTGAAATTAAAAACAACAATAACAAAAAAAACAAAACAACTAAGAGTTTTCACATCCTTCCGTACAAGAACCTTCAACTCTTATCCCTTTCTGGCTTCAAATGCACCAGCTCAGCTGTTTTCTTTCAAAGTGCACTGACAGCATGGAGTACTGACCACCAAATTAATGCTTCCTCTGGAGCCAGGCCATCTGCAGAGGCAAGAGCTCTAACTGGGCAGTAAAATGGATCAGAAGCCTTGAATTAAGTCCGTGTTTAATGCAGAGGTAATCTGTGCTGTTAAGCCAAACCAAAACAGTCCTCAGCCAGAAGACACAGGGGTGTCTACACTGAGTGTTCCATGACCCTGACACAAGGAATGTCCTCAGCTTTGGTCTCCAGACTTTGGGTCAGACAAGGGCCAGCACAGGCCGTGCATTGGGCATCAGGGACTGCAAGAGGAAGAGCCACCAGCAGCCACCTCCTGACCACGTAAGGATGTGCCAGTGGCTCAAACCAACCTCCCTGGCTCTGCTTGGGATAGGCTGGAGAGGTGTTCACACCTGTGGGGGTGGCCTTTGGAGGACAGAGAAGATGAATCTGCTGCCTCCCAGGCAGTGTTTGAGGTGTCTGGTGACAAACACACCTTGACAGCGACAGCACGACAGAGATTGACACGCACAAGTCCAGGGTTCAGGCTGTGTTTGCAGCATCCCCCGGGACCCTGAACCAAAGGGCACTGAAGAAGCTCTTCTTTCCACATTTCCTTCCTTTAAGGGTGGCAAATGCTGTCCCCAAACGGGGGGAAGGGAAAATGCTGGATGATGCTGTTTGTTAAACTTCTCTGCTCCTACACAAAGCTCAGTGAAGAGCTTAGGAGGAAAAGGCCTTGGGGCCAGGATCTGCAGGATCTGACGTGGGACATGTCCCTGAGAGCAGAGCAGTGCAGGAGCCCCAGAGCAGGGACAGCAGCAGCTCTGGCTCAGGGCATGGGCCTGGCCAGCACATGAGCTCCAGCAGCCACCCCAAAGTGTGCCTGGGGGTGTGCAGAGCTGGTTTCCAGCACAGCCTCCCTGAACTGCTACTTCCTCTAAAAGAAGCAATTTCAGTTTCTCTCCTTTCCCTTTGTCCCCAGCCACACTGGTTCCCCGAGGAGGTTTCAGAGTGAGTAATGGGCTGGACATGGAAAGGGTTATGGATGGAGAGGGAAAAGCAAAAATACAGCCCTGCTACCAACAGCCCCTTCCAGCCCTCCCTAAACTCTGTCACTGCACGAGGCAGGACAGCCAGCAGTCTTCCAAAGTGGGACAAAAGCCCTTCGTGGTCTCAGAGCCACAAGAATTAGCATCAGTGACCCTGCCCGTGCTGCCATCCAATGCCCAGGAGGGGAGGAAGGTGTGCGAAAGTGCTTTTAAATAAGGATGGTTCTTAAAGAAAGGGGGTACAGGGGTGTTTGCAGCTCAGAACAGCCCTGAAACAGCTGCTGCAGGAAGTGGAACAGAGCAAGCTCTGACTCTTTGCACGCTGAGGTTTTCAATCCCAGCTCCTGCTCTCACCTTCAACCACCAAATGATGCTCAGCTTCTACCAGAGGCAGCTGCAGCCCTTTATGGCTTTCAGGGCAGCGTTTCTCACACAACAGAAATTCTAAACAAGGAAGTTTATTCTGGTATCAGGGTTTTCATAATTTTTATTCGCATTTTCTGAAGCTGTTTGCATTGGTAGCAGCTCTTCTCCCCTCCAGCAAAATGCAAAAGGTGATGACAGAAACCAGTGGGAAAGAGCTGTACCAGCAGGAAGGAATCGTATTTAGTAGCTTTTCCCATCCCTTGCTACTCTTCTTTACTGATTTTTTTGCAGTAGAAATATTCCAACCAACTCTAGTTCTACTTTCTTCCAGATGGGCAGGAAAGCTCCAACTTCACTGCTGGCACAAGGTTTGATTCCTGACTATGTCTAGCAGGCCAGGTGAAGGTTTGCTGCACAGATGGAGGCTCCAAAACTTGCATCTCTTCCTTCCCCAACTGCTGCACTGTAATTCGTGGGTGGAGGAAGATCCTTCCTAGCTCTCAACCAAGGACCAGGCACCCCAGTTTGCCATTTTTTGAAGCCTCCAACAGCTGGGCTCCAGAGGTGAGTTTGAGGATGACTTCTTGGCCCTGGTCATGCCAAGGGAAAGGGAAAGAAGGAACAGGGAAAGGGAGCAATGGAGCAGCTCTAAGGGATTTAGCTCCCCATTAAAGGCTACTCCACAAGTGCCCTGTATTTAACTCTTCCCCTACCAAGCTTATATCTAAAATACACAAAATTTCGGGTTTTTTCCTCTAAAAATGCTTCAAAATTAGGGCCATACTTTGCTGGTATGAAACAAGATTTCCTTAGGTTCTGTCTGTTTCAATACCCTGTTTATAAATACAGGTTTGGCCCATGCCAGCGATGGCAAGAGCACAAATGTGGCCGCACTCCAGAGTGCAATGTGTGCCTTCATCAGTTCTTCTACTCATCCCACCCAGCCCAAGCAGTGTCTGTGCTCTGCCAAAGCCCCTCTGCCTGCTCAGCCACTTCAGAAAAAGATTCCCTTTGCCACAGAATGGAGGAAAGGAAGTTTTTAGGGGGGTGCTATCCAGAAAAAACATTAAAAATCAGATCAGACAAAAAAAAAGACATGGACTCTGTAAAGACAAGGAGAGAAAATAAATGGGGAAGGCTCCCCTGCAAGCCTCAGATGTCTGGAGACACTGGAGATGCTCAGTTATGTTGGCCAGGAAAGGAGACAGAGAATGTGGCTCTCAGATACTAAAGTCACTGATTTCCCAAGGGAACGATTACCCACTGCCAGGAACTTCCAAAGCGCTGAGCCCGGGATTCCCTGGCTTCCAGGTAATTGCTTCTTCCCGTCTGCTGCCCACTACAAAGAGCTGAGTGGGAAGGAGTTCCTGCCGTGCAGCGTATCAGCTCTTCTGATAACAACTGCCACAGGACCTGTCTTCATTTTGAGAATTTCCCCTGCAAGTTCTCTAGAACAGCTGGAAACGAGTGGCTGTGTAATCTCAGTCAGACCCCGCTGCCAACATTGTAGCAGGGCAGCCTAAACCATCTTGATTCCACGGCTCCTTTCCAAGGATTAAAATACACTTTTCTCCTATGGTATTTGCTGGTTAATCAGACCTGTCCCACCCTCAGTTCAGTTCCTGGAAGTTCTCCCCTTCCACTCAATAAAGCACAGCCAAGCCCTGGGACTCCCAGACCCACACACAGGCACTGCTATTTCCACAGCCATGGGACTGACTGAGGTGTTCCCGGGAATTGTCCCACCATGAGAGGGCAGAGACTGCTCAACTCACAGTTCCTCCACAGTTCAGACACACCATTCTAAAAATACAGGTTAACCACAGCACTTGATTGTACAGTAACTGGCCGGGCGAGGAAGACTTTGTTATAATCCAGTATTAGTCAAAAATGCTCCATATCTCACATCACTTGGTGACATTCTTAACCAGCAGCCAAGACAGGAGGAAAACTGAGATAAAAATCAAAACCCACTTTCGTGAAACTCATCAAAAGTCACGGTCAGATGAAATGAAACACTGCTCAGTTTATTTTCATTTTCCCCAGGGTTTTTCCTCCCCTCAATGTTCCACAACCGGCAGCTCCACAATCGACTGCCACGTTTAAACCTGGAGCCGCAACAGTTGCGGTTGTGCAACGCCACATCTGCGATTGTTTTGCAGGGCTGTATTGTTCGAGCCGAGCTTTGCAATGACCACCCTCCGCTCAGGTTTCGTGCTCTTAAAAAATCCCAGCGAGCCTTCCAACTGCAGTTACTTTAGTGCTATGATTTTCAGAAGAATTTTAGAAGTATTTCACTTCTAGTGATCTGTATGACCGCGTCTTTATAGCCACAAAAACTGAGTCGGTTTTGCCCTGAAATTGCATTGCCCAACAAGGTGACCGTTGCTTATCAAGCGTTTTATCTGGTTTATAACCGAGCAGCAGTGAAAGATTGTGCAAAGAGGGGAGAAAGAGCCCAAAGGACCTCAAGTCTAAGGGTGAGACAAAGGACCCGCCGGACTATGGACTTGAGGGAGTTGCACTCTGTGGGGCTGGAAACCCGATCGCGCAGGACAGGGCAGGCACGGGGAAGCGGCAGCACCAACCCCCGTCCCCCCAAGTTTCCTCCCATCCTTTCCCCCCTCGCAGCGGGCGGCAGGGAGGGCGGAAAGGGGCAAAGCATGGGAACGGAGCTTACCTGTGCACTTCCTTTTAAAGGTTTCGTAGTCTACCCCTTGGTCTCCAGGGACGATCGTAGAGCCATTGTACTTAAACGTCACCCTTCGGGGAGGGAAAAGACAAGGGGAATAATGCAGTTAAAAGTCACCTTTCGGGATACGGGAGAGGGAAGGGGAATAACACATTTAAAAGTCACCCTTTGGAATGGGGGAAGGGAAGGTGAAGAATACATTTAACAGTCACAGTCTTTAGGAAGGGAAAGGAGGAGATGGGGAAGAACAGACTGTAAAAAAATCCCATCCTTCAGGAAGAGGGGAAGAGGAGAAGGGGGCAAGGTCTGCACAAGTCCCCCTCTGGGCAGCGGGGAGCGCGGACGGGGAATCCCAGCGCACCGCTGCCCGTCCGGGGGGATGCCGGGGGCCACCTACCAGTTCACCTCGGTGGCATCGTCCCTGACGAGGTTGTACGCCTCCCTGCACGCCTCCTTGTCGATTTTGGTGGCCATGGGGGCGAAGGGGAGGGGGGCAGCGCGG
>VZTX01018744.1:0-12487 GCA_013400915.1 Pardalotus punctatus | reverse complement strand
GCCGGGATCCAGCCGGGACACCGTGTCCCGGGACCTCGCGGTCGGCCCCCCTTGCCCGGCGGGGTCCGGGCTGCGGTGCACGGCCAGCGGCGACAGTGACAAACAGCGCTGTCCCCCCCGAACCCCCCGCCTCAGCCGCCCCGTCGCTAACGGGGGATTCCCGGTGCTTGTGGACACCGGGGCCGTGAGGACTGGGGTCTCACGGTACCGGGATAACGGCAGGACAGCAGCAAAGTCCTATCCAATAATGCACAATAAGACATCTATTGTTTTTAGTCAACGTCGGACTTTTTCAGTCTCTCTGGCTGCGCAGAACTGAATTAATTCCTTCCCCATCCTGTGTGCCAAACATTTTGTGGCCTCTGGAGTCCCTCTCACAGCAGTGAGACCCCAAAGGTGGGCTCTCAGGTGACTCCTGGCACACGGATCCTTACACCAGAGTTACCCCCGAGCTGCACCAGCCACGGCGGGTGCAGCAGTTTCGGCTCCTGGGGTCAAGCTCTGGCCGAGGAGCAGCAGCCCAGCGATGCAGACATGAGCTGAGGAGAGCGTTAACACGGACAGATTCTCTGGGATTGCCCACTGGGCTTCTGCTGGCCCCTTTCTGCTCTAAAGTGGCCCCAAAACACAAGGGATTGCCTGGAACTGGGGAACAGCAATCGAAGCTGGCACACATTTTGTTACAAGGGAGCGGGGGCCAACTCAGCCTCTCCAGTCCGAGTTGCAGATGAAGGTCTGAGCTTCAGACCCCACAAGGAGCACTTTCAGGGGGTCAGCCTGGCCTCCAGGATTTGGGCATCCCGCAGCCAGCGCTGGGATTTCACCCGCAGAGGTTCCAGCAGCCCCCTGTGAACCTGAGCCGGCTGATGCTCATCCCCTCTTTGGCAGCACCGGGCTCTTCCCTGCTCCTGCGTGCCGCAAAAACGAGCAGGAGGCGATGGGTGCTGCGGGATGCAGCCGGATCCCATCCCGCAGCACGGCTCATGCGGGCGCTTCTCCTACAGAGGGCAGAGGAATATCAGGAATTCCCATCGCCTCCAGCCCGGCTCCCACCGGCCGGGGAGGGACCCGCGGGCACCGGGAGGGGGCGGCTGGGAAAACCCCAGCATCGCCCTCCCCTTCTCAACCCCGCTGCGACCCTGGGTGGCGTTGGGTACAGCTCGATTTATATAAAACCCAGTGTTTCCTGAAAACGCACATTTTCACGGCAAAACCCCCCGAAAGCTTAAAATACTCACCAGCATGAAATCCAACTCGGTTTTCGTGTTTGTATTTATTTTATCACAGCTGATGGATGGCTCTAGTGCTCTGCATAATCGATGATGGGGGGTTGCCTCTGCTCCAGCAATGAGAAATTAAGCACTGATTTATNCCAGCAATGAGAAATTAAGCACTGATTTATATTTATTTATTTATTTATTTATTTATTCATTTATTTATTCCCTAAGACATGGTTTTCTAAAACAGGAGACTTATAAACCAGGAGACATGCACAGTGTGTCTTCCCTGGCTTTGCTTCTAGGTTTTCTTTTTTTTTTCCCCCTTTGAGTTTGTTGGTATTTTGTTCCCAGATGCCACCGTAAACAAAGGGAGGAGCCTGGAGAAATAAATCCATGGAAAATTAAGTAGCAGGAACAAGCGCTTACCTGTGCAGTTACCTATGAGTAAATAACCACTCACACAACCAAAGAACTAGTGCCAAGACTCCCCTGCATAATTGCATTTTCAAACCTCTGCACTCTTAGAGTGAAAAAGAGACGTTCTCTACCTTCAAAAATAATGAATTGCCCTGTTAATGAAGGGAGAGAGGCTTTTAGTGATGGTTAAATAAAACATCCCCAGTAGAATTAATAAAAAATACACAGTGAGTTGCATTAGTCCTTTGGAGTAAAAAATGAGCTTCTTGAAGTCACGGCGTTTTTGACACTCAGGCCACCGAGATCAGGATTTCACCCACTGAGACTAATGGGACAATTGCTCCATATAAATCCCAAATCCAGCAATGCATTAAAATCCACATCCACACAGCTGTAAACTCGAGGGGTCCTGGCAGAGCTCACAGCCCGGTTCCTTTTCTGTCCCACATTCATCACCCACATCCGTGCCAAACAAAAACTGTGCTCAGATGTGGGGGGACCCCACATGACTGGGTCACCCCAACCTCAGTCCCACAGCCACAGGACCTGTTAATTCACAATTTTTCATGAGGAAATGCAATCAATACAAAGCCACATCAAACAGCAAATGCAGCCTATGAAAGTCAGGGATTGTTAAAATATTTCACCCACAGAGTTGCCTTCGCCGCTGTTTATTCTCTCTCCTCTGCCTTTCACTTAGCAGGGTAATTAAATCAGACTCCCGGGCTGGGTTTTAATTTCTGGTTCACATGCCCTCCAACCATGCTGCCGTGCCTGGGACTCACAGTCGTGTGAGGGAATATTTGTACAAAAAAATGTATCAATACATTTTCATTTAAGGTGCTCATGAAAGGCTTTTTATGCCTCGCGGTCGGTTCAGTGAAACTCTTGGCCTGTTTAGAAACGCCATCAACATCACTGGCATCATTTCTTTGGCATTTTCCCTCTTAATTTTACTTTTCTTATTTACATGCCCGTTTGCTAAAATGGGAATTACACCCTAACCATGGAGCAGATAAACCAGGGAATGTGGAATAAGCTGGGCTATAAAAAGGGCTTCCAATTTCTCCCACTCAGCGTCTTTTGCTGCCGTACCCATGGAGCTGGCCCGCTTTTGGGAAATTGTCAGATTAGATGGGAGCTTTGGCAGGCAAGGACTGTATCATCCTCCTGGGTCTGTGTAATTACAGGTTATTAATATGAATCCATTTTTCAGAGCCATTCCTGCTCTGAAGGAATGGAGGAGCACAGAAACCAAGTTCCAGGGGTGGAACTATGGAACTTCTCACCCAGTGAGGGACTCCGAGCTCGCCCAGCCACCCATTCCAATGGGATTCCCAGCAGATCCACAGGAATTACCCACCCTGCTGAATTTAATTCAGTTGCTTCATCAACAGCAGAATTTGACCCATATACAGAGGGCCTCGTGCTGGCTGAAAATAGCTGTGAACTGGGGCTGATCTTGCCAACACTTGGGTGAGCAAATGTCCTTTTCCAAACTGACCTTTTTCATTTCAGTCATGCTAGTTCAGTTAAAATTTTCTTTTTAAACCGGCAACGCAATTCATCCATGAAAAGGAGAGAAAAAAGAAGTGAAAAAAACTTGGGAGAAGCAGAAAAGAGCACACGCAAACCCCATCCACTAAAACAAATTACATAAAATTTAGATTATGTACATAAAAACTCGCCTTATGAATATTTATTAGTATTTTTCTTCTGTGCTTTTATTTACTTGAGTACTTCTGCTATTCCTAACTCATCCTTCATTCAAAAAACACAATTGTTTTAAAGATTTTATCAACCCTTAATGGTTCCTGCATTGAAAAATAGAAGGAACAGAGTGTGTCTGAAGGGATGCAAAGCCTAAAGATGCTTCCAGCAGATAAGAATTTTAAAGGCCACCCAAAGGCAATTTAAAAACTAGAAAAAAAACAGTTTTAGAAGGAGCAAAATGTCCAATTTTCCAGCAAACCACACAGAGAGGCTGGAGACCCTGAGCAGCAGCAAAGTGTGCAAGGCAGCATCTCCCATGGGCTTCAGTCCCAGAGGTTCCCTCAGCCCCTGGGAATGCCCCTCACTCCCACAAATTCCCTTCAGCCCCTGGGAACGCCTCTCACTCCCACAAATTCCCCTCAGCCCCTAGGAACTCCTCTCACTCCATTCGAGGAAGCCAGGGGGTATTTTCGAGCCCAGGTCCCAGCCTGTGCTGTGACAATTCTCACACTGTGAAGGGACCTTGTGACAAAGCCAGGCCAGCCCTGCCCTGCCAACCTGGGCTCCTGGATTTCCTTCCAAACCACGTGGGATCCCAGCAGCCTCTGCACGGGGTCAGATTCCTCAGGAAGGGGAAAACCAAGCAGGAAAAATGTCCCCAGTTCCTACAAGTGCCAAAGAGTGAACAGTGCCCAAATGGCCCCAAAGCGGGGCTGTCCCTGACTGTGGTGACACCCTGGAGCAGGAGCTGTGAGAGAGCCCAGTCACCCCCCTGGCCCAGGAGTGTCACCAAGGGATGCTCCCAGAACTAAACCACAAACAAAAAACAACAACTGCGTCCCAGACAGAGATCCCGTGTGCCAACGGGAACAGCACTGCAGGGACACCCTGAAAACACCCCAAGAACACCCCACAGCCGCGGTTCCAGCAACCCCAGGGACACAGATTTAGGAATCTGGAGGCCCCCTCCCCATAAGGCCACATTTCCTCTCCAATTCCTGCATTACAATTCTGCATTTAAGGAGTGAACGACTCCCCAGGCCACAGCAAACTCCACTTTCCAAGCATGAGCCCGCACTCTGTAGCTAAACCACCATGGTACTGTTGACAAATAAACAAATCCCAGCAGGATTTATAATCAAAATAGGTTTGAATGGCCCCACTAATTTCATTTCTAACTTCACGGGTGTTTTGTTGGCATGAGGAATGCTGAGCACCCCAGGGCCATGGCAGACACAAAGAAAGCACCTTCCAAAACCTGCTCCAGCATCGCAGTTCCTTATTCCCAGCTCACCAGCATAGAAGGATATGCATCAATTGTTTAAACTTACTAGATGTGAATTTATCTGTTAGGGGTTGGAACAGAAAGGGAGGTTGCAAATGCTTCTATTTCATATTGTAAGAACATGCAAAGCTTAAAGACAACACAGTTATTCAAGATAAAAAATACAGACTTATGACAAAAGGAACCATTCCTGAGAGGACACTGCAATATCTGCCACTTCCTAGGATGGCAAAAATATGTAAATCACCACTGATATTTTAAAATTATATTTATTTACCTATTTGGATCCTGTACCCATCGCTCAGCATCTGGGTACAGGCATTAAAATATTACACATCATTTGTCTCCAAATCATCACTTAAGTACACCCTCACTCCTGGGATACAGATCTTCCCAAATCCCTTTCCATCCCCAAGCAAAGGCCTGAACAAATCGATCCCAGCACAGCCTGGGGAGGGATGGCCTCGGTGGGGACATTTGGGCCAAAAGCAGGGGTTTGGCTGCTGGAAACTCGCGGCATTTCACAGACACTTTGATCAGCCTTCAAAATCCCCTTCCCACAGAGCGGCTCAACACGGATCATACTCACAGGATGTGCCTGGAACCCTTTTCCCGGGGGCTGCTGCAGGTCTGACACGGGGCTGAGCACAGATCTTCAGCCTGGCACCTTCCAAGGCCGGGCATTCCCGGCCATCCCGAGCCGGGTGAGGGCCAGGCCCGGGCGGGGCAGCGTCACCGGCTCCCCTGGCTGGGACACGGCTCCGAGGTCATGGAAAACACAGCAGGAAAGGGAGGAGATATCAAAAGAGAGCAGTTACTTCCCAAAGGGCTCGTGGGGTGCCTTGCATGGACACAGAGCCAGCCTGGCACGGCCTCGGCCCCACGGGCGGAGAACGAACGCGCTCCTGCCAGAGCCGGCCCGGCATTCCGGGATTCCTGCAGGCCCTTCTCCCACAGCATCCAGGATTCCTGCAGGCCCTTCTCCCACAGCATCCGGGATTCCTGCAGGCCCTTCTCCCACAGCGTCCGGGATTCCTGCAGGCCCTTCTCCCACAGAGTCCGGGATTCCTGCAGGCCCTTCTCCCACAGCGTCCGGGATTCCTGCAGGCCCTTCTCCCACAGCCTCCGTCCATCCATTCACCGGCACGGCGGAGTCAATGGAAATGCTCTTGTAAACAAGGACTTACAAGAACCCAACGTGACAATGCTTTCAAAAGGAGTTTTGACTGTGCAATTGTTGCTGGATTAGGGGCTTCAGACGCACCGAGCTCGCTCTGAAGAGCCCAGAATTCCAATCTCCCCAGGGCCGGGGCCTCCGGAGTGCAGCCGAAGGACGCGCCCGGCCTGGGGCCTGGCAAGGGCTCCTGGGCTCCCCCAAAACGGACAGAGCCCCAAGGAAGGGATGGAGCGGCACAAAATTACAAACTCTGCTTTTTATGACCTAAGCTGAGCCTAACACCGATGTAAACAAAGCCGAACACTGACCAAAACTGAGCCGAATGCTGACCTAAACCGAGCCTAACGCTGATCTAAACTGAGCCAAACCCTGATCTAAACCGAGCCAAACACTGACCTAAACCAAGCCAAACACTGACCTAAACCGAGCCTAACACTGATCTAAACTGAGCCAAACCCTGATCTAAACTGAGCCAAACACTGATCTAAACTGAGCCAAACACTGATCTAAACCGAGCCAAACACTGATCTAAACCAAGCATGATGCTCCCTAGAGAACACAGAATAAACTGTACAAGGACCTCATGAAAGAGAGAGAGAAAGACAGAAAGAGAGACAGAAAGACAGAGAGATAGAAGGAGAGACAGACAGACAGACAGACAGACAGAAAGAAAGAACCCACCCCCCAAATTTCCTGCAAAACAAACCTATTTGGTGAAATCCTCATTTAAAACCATTGATTCAACAATAAAGCAGCAGCCCAGACCAGCAGCACAAACAGCAGTATTTATCTATCCCAGATCAGCAGAAGTTTGGAATAAATAAATCACCCATTCCTCTGCTTATATAAATGCAAACCAGAGCAACAAAACATGGCAATAGTACAGAAGACAAATAAATGAGTTAGACACGGAGTCCAGGAGTTTAAGAAGTCTCCCCTGTATTTAATAAAGCATGAATTATTTTTTTTAGAAATACTAACAGATCCCTTGCAGATACTTTTTATCTTTATATTATTATTATATAAGACATTTTGTGTTTAAAGTGAAATATTGCTTCATCTAGGTGGCCCCTCTGCTGGGCATAGAAATTAGGTAGTGAACAAAATCAGAAATCACCATTGAAAATTACAAACTATACAACTTCAAAGCATTTGGAGTTGGTTCTTTTTCCCCGTCCCCATTCCAAAGAGAGAAATAATGGAATCGCTGGAAATGTAGAAATCTGGGGTTTAGCATAAAATTCTGCATCTACAGCAAATAAAAGAGAAGCCAGCCCAAGCCACGGCGAGTTGAGAGAGGAAGGAAAAGATGCAATTCCAGCTCATCCCATTCCATTAACCCAGCAGGGGGAACACCCTGAAACTAGAGACTTTTCCGAACCAAACCTGACTCTTTGTCCCTAACACAGGTCAAAGTCTTCTTGGAATCAGCGAGACTTTTGCTTTTGAAGAAGCGAATATTCAGGATTCCGCCATGACTGATAATTAAAACATGGAATCTGGCATTTCTCGAGGCTCCAGAATTTTTTTGTTTTCATTTTTCTCCAAGAGAATGAGGCTGTATCAAGTAAAAAGCAAAATATTCTCCCCTGCTGCCCTTTGGAGAACTTCAGAAAGACCAAACGCCGTCAAACCATTGACTTGCCTCAGCTCTAAGAAAAAAGGATTAAAATTACTTTCAGGACATTGAGGTTATGCTGTGTCCAAAGCATCTAATTAGGGAAAAAAAAAAAAAAAAAGTAAAATTACCTGTAGAGAATTAACTAAGACTGGATCAATTGCGAACCATAGCTTTGCAAGTATTTTACATTTACAGCACATTTTTGTTTATGCACAAAATCAGCATTTCAAATGTTCTCTCTTAGCATAGACCACGAATAACTAAAGCTATTGAATACTTTGATTATTCCTGAATTTTAAAATTTAAAATCCAGCGGAACAGGGTATTTGGACCTGAACAACTGAGTCTGGAGATGGAAAGAAAGGCTGGAGCTGCCTCTGGCCGCTGTCTGCATCGACACCAGGATTTAGACTTCTACCAGAGCAAAAAAGCTCCCCAGGATTATCAGCAGAGTGGATCCTTCTTTCTCAGGGCTATTTTACTCAAGAGAATTGATTTTTAAAAATTGCTTAAAACATCAAATGAAACACAAGTTATCTAAACATCAGATTTTCTAATTTTATTAAAAACGCACAAATTTTATCCAACATGTTTTCTTTCATACAGTGAATGGTCTAATATGCACTGGAGGTCACACAAGCTTAGGTTCATTAGAACAATAAAAGACATATGAGAAATTTAATATATAAAGAAAAAAGTAGCAGCTGTTGACTGCATATTTGACCATAAAATTTAAATATTTTGGACTTTTATTTTAAAGACACAAAAATAAAACCTGTGTGGGTCTATATAAGTCATATTAACAATTCCATGAATGTTCAACAGGACTAAAAATTAGCAAAGATGTTTGTCTTTTTTTTTTTTTTTCTTTTTAACCTTGTAACACTTTTTAAACACCTTCTCGGGTTGCTGGTGCAAAGCACCTTACAGTATTTGTGCTATATATTTACTTTATTTGGCAACTGTCTGGGTTTTGTGGGTTTATTTTTTCTTTGCCTTCTGTAAACAACACCTTTTACAAACTAGCACAGTGAACCACAAGCCCTGCAATCTGTTAGAACATCTACAGAAAAGAAAATGAACTATTTTGGTTGGCTGCTCAAAATCTTTTGCTTTTGAACAAGAGGTTTTTCTAAAACAGGATTTATTAGTAAAACATTGAGCTCCTGAATTTAACATTAGACGTAAACAGTTGACTGTTTTTAGTTCAATAGAGTCTTTTTGTTTAGCTTTTCTCTCTCTGTGAAGGTAGAATACTTTTTGTTTGTTTGTTTGTTTTTTCAAGTCATTTTCGTTAGAGGTCTGGGTGGTGACCTTTGCTATGATGAGGAGGTTTTGTACGTGTAGCTTTGTGAAGGTAGAAGAGTTGGTGCTGAGGGCTTAACATTTAGTATTTGCTATTTTTTGGGAAAAAAAACAAAAAAACCCCAAAACAACAACAAACCAAAACAAAACAGAAAAGAAAAAAAGAAAGGAAAAAGGAAAAGTTGTCCCACCTGATCGCCAGCAGGCTGAAATGGCTGAAGCTAAAAAGAGTTTCTTGTTGTCGAACTTTCTGAGAGACAAAAATGAACAAACAGATTCATAATGCCAGAACCATCCTTAACCGGGAACGCTAGAGAGTTCTTGAAGCTTTTTTCCCCTTTTCTTTGACCTTTCCTTCATTCAATTATTTTTTAAATTTTTTTTTTTTTTTTTTAAACGAGAAGTTTCTAAGGATTGTGGCTCTTAGGATGACATCCAACAGGGTAATCAAACTCACGCCATCCTACGGAATGGCAGCACTTTTACTGTACAGCTTCCCCAGTTTCTTTGTCAATGGTACAAAAAAGTCCCCTCGCTTGTTTGATACAACCATAACATGGAGATTGTCCTGGTCTAGAGCAAAGCTTGCCTTGGAGCGATTGGATTCAGTTCGTTCCCAAGGTAATATTGTCTTAGGGCGGGAGAGATGTTATATTAATTCATTTCTGTACACCATAACAATAAGCAGACTAGATGATCATCACTTACTTAGACCCAGTTTGTTTTAAAGCTACCACACAGCCGCTTCGTTCATTTCTGGAGGGTGGGACAAGTGATTGCCGTAGTTAGCACCACCGTTGACGGATATCGACGAAAATGGGGGGCTGGGGCCAAAAACTTCCGCGGACATGGAGTGCAAGGACCCGGGCAGGTTGGGTTCGGGGCTGGGCGAGTCTCCCGGGGGGTGCGACATGATGTCAGTGAAGCGCTGAGCCTCACTCGAGGGGTGATGTCCGGGCAGGGGGTGGTCCATGGCCCCCAGCGGGGTCCCTGACGGCCCCGAGGAGGGCACGAACGGGAGATCCACGGGGGTCTGCGCTTGAGACGAAGGCGGTCCTTGCGGGAAGAAATCGTAATTGCTTCCAGGGCCGTAATACTCGCTCTGATAATCTGGAGGACAAGGAGAGACAGAGGGAAGGTAACAGGCGGGCAGGAACGCGAGTGGGGACGATACGGCAGCGCGGCTGGGGGGGCTCGGGGCGTCCCCCAAGAACCCGAGGGGGAAACGCGTTACCGGGCCGGCCGGGCTCCGGCAGCCCCGGGACCCCCTTCCCGCAGAGCAGCGGCGACACCGACACGAACCGGCCCCCAAAACCACCCGGGAACAGCGGGGGAACGCCCGGCGGCAGCGCGGGGACGGCCACCCCCGGCTGCGGGGAGTCCGGCTGCGGGCGGCGGGGAACCGGGCGGGACGGCCCCGGCGCGGCGGCCAGAGCTGCCCGGAGCCCAGCCGGGAGCCCGGCGCGTCCCCGCGGGTGTCCCGCACCCCGGGCAGCGCGGTACCCACCTCCGTAGAAGGAGAAGGGCCCGTTGGGGATGAGCTCGCCGGGCTCCAGCCGATCCACGAGCGGCCGCATCCTGCGCGGGCTGCGGAAGAACGCGTGTCGCCGGGCGCCCAGCGCGCTCAGCTGCTTCATCCGCCGCTCCTTGGAGCGCCGGTTCTGGAACCACACCTGCCAGGGCGGCGGAGAGGCGCCGGTCACGGGCGCTGCGGGGTGCGGGTCCCGCTCACGGGAGCCCCAGACGCACCGCCCTCCCGTTCTCCCGTTCTCCCGTTCCCCCCTTCCCTCCATCCTTCCTCCATCCCCGTCCCGCGGCTGCGCTTTTCCCCTTTCCCGGTCTCTTTTGCCCGGTGCGCCCCGAGCCGCGCTCCTTCGCGTTCCAAGCGCGGCCGAACCCACGCGTGACGGCGGCCCCGCTCCCCACCGGCTGCAGGTCAAGAATGATTGAGTTAATTCTTATTACCCTGACAAGATTACTGCTAATTACCCTCACACTGAGCCTCTCCAATCTAACCTCGTCTTTAATGGTCCTTTAACCCCCCATTACCCCGGCGCTGCGGGTTTATAAACCTTTTAATAATTCCAGCGCGTTGTCATTCTTATTTACCCATTAACCCCTCACATTTCTGGTTATTAATTTCGATACTATTTGCGGCTTCTTTAGGACTTTTTCGAATAAACCCGCGGCTCCGTCCCCGCCGACCCGCCGGGGCTGAGGAACCGGGAAGCGCCGGGAAGCTGCCGGGACGCCTCGGTAATAACGATTTCAAAGGCCCGCAGTACGGAGGGGGCCGGGCACCGGCCTCTCCTCGGCCCCGCATCCCCCGGAGCCGTGCCCGGTGCTGGAGGTGGCGGTACCTGGATGACCCGCATGTTGAGGCCGGTCTCCTGTGCCAGCTGCTCCCTGATGTGCCGGGTGGGTTTTGGGGTGGCCGCGAAGGCGGCTTTCAGAGTCTCTAGCTGTTTGGCTTTGATGGTCGTGCGGGGTCCCCGCCGCTTGGCCCCCAGGTTCTGGTCGTCGTTTTCGTTGCTCCCCGTCTCCTTGTCCGACACGTTGGCGCTTTCCGAGTCCTTGGCGTCGTCCTGGGAGGGGTCTTGAGAGTCGGGGGACAGGCTGGGGTCACTGCCGGTGGTGGCTGGGGGACAACAAACCGGGTCACGCTCAGCCGGGGGTGGCCGGAAGGGAAACACTGACCGTGAGGGACAGGCTGCGGTAGGACCGGGGGAGATGAGAAAGAGGAGAAAGGGAAGAAGAAAAGAAAAAACAAAAACCAAAAACCAAAAAAAGGGAGGAAAGAAGGAGAGGAAAAGAAAGGGATAGGAGAATGAAAGGAGAAGAGAGAGAAGGAAGAAGACGAGGGAGAGGAGAAGGGAGAAAGGAGGGAGAGGAGAAAGAAGAGAAGAAAGGGGGAGGAAGGATCCCATCCCAAGGAGTAGCTGGTGCTGAGCGCATCCCTGCCCTCATCACCCCGGCCGCGCTCCCTCACCTGAATGCAGGCTGTTTTCTTTGGCAGTATTGCTGTTATTTAGGTAATCTTCTTTGCAGACAAACTTGTTCTCGTCTATGATGTAGAGCTCCTCGCCGGTGGAGAGTTGCTTGTTACACATCATACACGTAAAACAGTTCAAGTGGAACACTTTGCTCCGCGCCCTGCGGACCAGGTCGCTGGGGGAGATGCCCTGGGCACAGCCCGCGCACTTGGTCCCGAAACACCTGCGGAGAGAGGCCGGGCAGCGGGTCAGCAGCGCCCGCCGAGCCGCGGCCTCCGCACACCCTGCTCGGCCATGCAAAACGGGATTAAATCAAACACAGCATCCCTGCAGAGCGCTCTCTCTTCCCGATATTGTACCTCAAAAATAAAAATCAAACCCGGCCTGCGCGGCAGGAGCGGGGCTGTGCTCGGGATTGCTGAACGCCAGGGCTGCGCTGCCCGGGTGTCCCTGCGCCCCGACACCTGCATTAGGGACGCTCTAACCAACAGCACGCAGGAATTCCATACGTTCTGTGTGTCGGTACCGGCCTCGGGCGCGCTCCGGCCGGAGGAGCCGCCGGTCCGGGCAAGGCCGGCACGGGGAGCCGGGGGATGGCAGGGCCGGACCCGCACCGGGGCCGGAGGCCTCCCGTGCCTCGCTCAACCCCGCGGGGCTCTCGGAACCGGGACCGGGCCCATTCCCGGGGAGAAGCGGCGGGGCTCGGGGCTGTGCCGGTCCCCGTGCGGCGGCAGGCTTGGGGCCGCGCTCCGCCGC
>VZTX01018743.1:0-67551 GCA_013400915.1 Pardalotus punctatus | reverse complement strand
ATATATACATATGGTGGATGGGCACAGGAGCAGCCACCCAGGGCCATGGTCCCAGTACCAAACCCATCTGAGTTCCAGAAGTGTTTGGACAATGCCTTCAGGCACATGGTGGGATTCTTGGGGATGTCTTGGGCACGTGCAGACCTAAGAGCTGGACTTGATGATCCTTGTGAGTCCCTTCCAACTCAGAATATCCTGTGGTTCTGAGATAATTGTGCTTCTTAACTGGAATTATTTGTCAGTGCAAAGTATTGTGCACAAGGTCATGGTGGGAGTGTGATCAGTTTGCAACTTGTCTCAGATCAACATGTGGTTCTGGCAAATCTCTTCCAGGCCAAAAAAGATAACAAGTGAGAAGAAATAAAAAAAGTATACAACTCAAATATCCTCCACGTACAAATGGTGCCTATGGTCCATTTAGCTCCATATACACAAAGTAATATTGTTCATAGGCAAAAATCCCGTGAGCTTCCCGGAATAGAGAGGATTGGTGTTGCTTAGTTACCAGTGGTACACTGGCATGCTGAGATAAATCAATACAGTTCCAAGTATTAAAGCCTTTAAAATAAAATCAAAGCTGTGTCCATAGTCCCCAGTCCTGCCTCTTTACCTTGGAGCAAACACGGAGCTGTGCAGGAGCCGTGGACACAGTGACTGCACAGGCTGCTGCTCACTTCTCACTTCATTGTTTTTCCACTCCTTGAACTAAAAGGGAGAATAGGCTGAGCCACCCCAAAGGAGAGAGCAGGATGGAGGGGGTGGACAGCAGAGCTTTGTCTGGGCAGAGAAGTGACTTCTATCTGCTCTGAGCCTGTCCCTCCTGCGTGAGTGAGAGTCCAGCCTTGCACAGACACATGGCAGCAGCAGCGCTTCTTGTCTTCTGGGCATGGTGAGGTTTACCCTGGGCAAGATGCTCTGGGCCAGGCCTGGAAGGACCACAGAGCCCTGAGCAGTCAGGGCATGTCCTGACAGTGACTGCTGAGAAATGGGGAGAAAAGAAATGTCTATAAAAAATACCACAGCAGCTTGGTTCCCCAGGGAAGTGCCTCGGCTGCCAAGATCCCAGGTTCCTCTTCACCCCAGGGTGGATGTGTGAGTGGGACAGTATTGTCCTTGGAGAGGAGATAAATAACTTTAAATGTTTAAATCCTGCTCTTAATTAAATAAAAATGTGAGGAAATCATGTCCCACAGATTGAAAGAGAATCAAGGAACCACAGAAAAGAAGTAACCCACTTTGGCTCATTTACTAGAGTGAATAAAATTGGTAGTGATTGACCTAACTTGCTTGTATAAATAGAATTTATATAACTTGCTGAGAGTGATTTTTCTGCAGATGAAGAATGGTACGGGAAGATCTTACTCTGGAGTTCAGTGTTGGCAATGCCTGTTGTGCACAGGTGTGGGGTGGCTGCCTGGGTCCGATCTCTGGGCTTGGAAATCCCAGGGAACAGGAGCTCAGGTTCTGAAATGCAAATGTAAAACAGACCTTGGTGCATGGGCGCAGTGCTGAGATAAGTCACTTACTGGCACCTGAGAGTGGGTTAAGCTGTCTATATAGACACAGCCCTCAGAATCGGTGTGACAGTAATACCTAGAGAAATCTAGCGGGATTAGATCACTTGTATTAGATTTGGTAGATATGCATGTACAGCCTCCTCTCCCAAAAGATTGTAATGTAAGTAGACAAGTCAAAATAGTGGTGAGAAAAAAAGGCTGTAACTCTACTCCAGCTTGTAGAAGGCAAACCAGAGCACAGCAAGGCTCAGTCGCTTGCCCACAGGGACAAAAAAACAAAGTGTATTTGAGCTGAGAACTGAACCCAGATTTTTCTAACTCCAGCTCCAGCAAGTGCTGGAAGTGCCAGGACAGGTTGAGGACTCTGCATTGATCCTCTGCTGGCACAGATCCTGCGGTCCCTGTGGCTGCTGGGCTGGGACAGCTCGGGACAAAGGGCCAGCCCTGGCAGAATGTCAGGACCTGTGGCCAGCAGCCCATGGTCCTTGTGAGTCCCTTCCCTGCTCTCTGGCAGCTCCACGCTGCTTCCTGGGGAGGAACAGCAGCTCCAGCTCCATGGGCTCCCTGCCTGCAGCAGCTGGCACAGGGGTATTTGTGAGGGTGAGGGGCCACACGGCAGGGGCAAGGCTGGAGGGTGCTTTGGAGGCTTTTGCTGCAGTTCCTGCACCAAGCTGTCCCTCACAGGAGCCAACCTCGCCCCACTGCTGGAAGCAGGGGCTGGAGAGCAGGAATTCCCCAGCCTGACCCTGCATCCGCCGTGCCTTGGTGGCCCAGCAGGGATGGGGCACGGCGTGGGCTCGTGGGCTGCTCTGGAGTGAGCAGCGTTCCTGAGGAGCTGCTGAAAGCCAAGATCTGGCAGATTTCCAGGCTCATGGGGAAAGCTCGTGTTTTCATTGCTCCTTTCCTCCTCCCAGAGCCCTGGGAGACCACAGACCATCAGCAGAGCCTTGGAAGGAGGGGAAGAGCCATGAATGAGGTTTTTTCTTTCCCTACTGAGCATCTTCCTGCACTTGACTTGCAGCAAAGAGCCCAGCAGTACCTCCAGCCATGAGGTGTCTCCATCCATCTGAAAAGGACCCTTGGACTTCTCCCAGTCATCCTGGACAATTTTTATTATAGGGCCAGTAAGATGAGTGAGGAATGAGGTTCTGGGAAGCCTTGGTTCAGTGGGTGTTTTCTTGCTCCTCAATATCACTGTCCTCCCTTTGTCTTCCCTCTGTGAGACAGAAAAATCAGAATTTCATAGTTGCCAGATTCTTGAGGTTTTCACCAGCCCTATGGCTGCTTGGGAAGTGTGGCTTTCTTTTTGCTTTTTGTTTTCTTTCTTTTTTTTTTTTTCTTTTTTTAAGAGGTTCTCAGGAACAATCTCCCCTTTGTTTTCTTTTCTACTAGAAAGTTGGAAAATTGGCAGTCTCTGGCTATAATCCATACCAGCTGACATTTTGTGGATAAACTTTGTCCTTCCACTATTCCCCAGTGTTGAACAGAACAGCACACACCTCTTGGAATAAAACAGGTCATTATGATGTAGGTTGTGTGGCACTGAGAGGAGAAGCAATAAAATATGCAGGTGTGAAAGATCCTTGTTCCAAGAGAAGGAAGTGTCCAAACCAGGCTGGACAAGGCTTGGAGCAACAAGGTCTGGTGGAAAATGTCCATGCTCATGGTGGGGGCTTGGAAGTAGATGATCTTGAAGGTTCCTTCCAGGGCAAATCTTTCTGTGATTCTATGTGTATTTTAATTGATTTGGCTGAGTAATGTTTAAGTCTCCAGAGATCTCTTCTTTTTCCTTTTTACCTACTCCATGACAAGCTGGAGGCCTCTGGAGAGAATTGTCGGGCAGAAGAATTCAGGTGATCATTGTCCAAACTGAGGTGAGAAAACACATTTGCATGGAGAGCAGCCAGTGAGGATTAGCAGGCAGTGGAGCGGGATGTGAGTGGAGAAACAACTACAAGTTGATAAAGACAGATGTAAGACATAAACAGCTAAAAGTTGGTTTAAATATTTATAAGAACCCAGGGGTCTCTTACAAATGTTATATTTGGGAAGGAGCTGGAGTGATTTATAGCTGCTCTTTGCACTCCTTCTCTGCTTTCATCACACCGTGGTCTGAGCTAACCTGGGTGTCCCACAGCTGAGGTGGAACTCTAAGGTCACCAGGACATGGCACAGTGTATGGTGCTGTGCTGGAGGGGCTCTTGTGTGCGCATTCCTGAGCCCCCTGGCTCCTGCAGAAGATGCTCCAAGGGCTGGAGCCCCTCTGGAGCCAGGCTGGGAGAGCTGGGGGTGCTCACCTGGAGAAAAGAAGGCTCTGGGAAAGAACTCAGAGCCCCTTCCAGTGCCTAAAGGGGCTCCAGGAGAGCTGGAGAGGGACTGGGGACAAGGGATGGAGGGACAGGACACAGGGAATGGCTCCCCACTGCTAGAGGGTGGATCTATGTTGTATATTAGGAAGGAGTTGTTCCCTGGGAGGGTGGGGAGGCCATGGCAGAGGTTGCCCAGAGAAGCTGTGGTTGCCCCTGGATCCCTGGCAGTGCCCAAGGCCAGGCTGGACAGGGCTTGGAGCAGCCAGGGACAGTGGAAGGTGTCCCTGCCATGGCAGGGGGTGACATGAGATGAGCTTTTGAGGTCTCTTCCAACACAAACCATCCTGTGATTCCATGGTCGCTCTGCTGCGCTCCCAGCCCAGCGGGGCTGTGCCCGAGGAGGACTGGGAAGGTTTCACGGTGCTTCCCCAGGAGCCTGGGCTGTGTTTGCTCACAGCACGGGTGGTTCCACGGTGCTGCAGCTGCAGGTTTTAGTCTGGAGCACTCATGGGGCTGGAGCTTTGAAAGGTGCCTCCAGCCCACCCAAAGCCCTCTCCCTTTGCGGGTCCTGCTGAAGCCTGGGGCAGCTGTGGGGGGACTCACAAGGGCTCTTTGCTTCCAGCCAGACCAGTACAAGGTGAGGCTTCATCCCAGGGGCTGCAAACCCTGAGCACAGAGGAGCAGGGAACTGAGGAGGGGGAGCTGGAGGCACCAGGAGCAGGCAGCACAGCTGGTTCAGCAGACGTTCAGCACCAAGGAGCAAAGGTGGTGCTGGTGGGAGGGACTTGGAGGACAAAGAGGGGAGGACAGGAGTGGGCTGCCCAAGCTGGGCATGGAGAGCAGAGGGACCAGCAGCAGGCAGGAGATGGCACCGCTGGGGCTGCGCTCGTTCCTGCAATCCAGTGACTGCCTCACGCAGCATTTGTAGTGGCAAACACCGCCCCACTGGAGGTGAAACCCCACTGACAGCAGCTGGGGCACGAGTTTGTCCCCACAGACACCTCGGTGGCTGCAGAGTGCCCACCCCTTTGGGCTGCATGTGTGGGGTGTGACCTCCAAAGACAAACGCTCCCTCTTGCTAGGCAGAGGAGAGAGAGCTGCTGCTATTAATTATTAATGAAATCTCACACACAGCATTAAAGACATGGGCAATTCTTTTTGGCAAGTGTAATGAAAAAATTAATTGAATAATCATTCCATATAAATAGATTTAGATAATCTTCTTGTCTTTCTTTTTCATTTTTTTTTCCTTCCCCTCCTTCTCTCTCCCTGCTCACACCTTCCACTTTTCAGTAGAGAAACATTGTGATTTATTGCTTGGAATATTGTTTTAATTCAGGGCATCCTGTGGTGAGCAGTGGCTGTACTGGTTGGGGCTGCCAAGTCCCTTGGGTCCAGACAGTCTTACTTAAGGGATGCAGAGTAGCATGAGGGGGAAAAAAGGCTGTTAAAATTTACTGCTATTGGGAACACTTCAAAAGAAACCAAAATGCTTGATTTATAGGGTGTTGTTTTGTTAATGGCTTTAGGGGTCTGATCCTGTTCATGTCTATGAGCCCTTCCAGTTTTTAGGGGGCTGTTGCCTGCTGGGTGTCCCTGGGACCAGATCCAGGCCCCACCTGCTTTAGGGGCCGTGTGCTGGGGACCATCCCCTGCCCCGCTGCAGGGTCTGCTGTTTGTGAGATGCTGTTACTGCTCCACAGCCTGCCCAGCTGCCTGTCAGCTTCATGCCTTCAACTTTCGTGTTGGAGTGGGAGGAAGCATGACAAGCCTTCCAGTTTCTCTTTCCTTTGGGGAGTTCTTTCCCAATGGATGAGCCCGTGGGACCCTTGGGCAGGGCTAGGCACTCTCTGTAAGCTCCTTGGGGGCTGCGCTGCCAAGAGCTGTGGGAGGGAAGTGGAGCAGCCCGGCCAGGGCAGCTCTCCCCAGCAAGGATCTGAACCCCAAACAGGGGCAGGACCAAAGCACTGCATCAATCCCAAATGCCAGAGCCTGGGGCTGTGCTGTCTCCTGTGAAACCAGTGAAGAAACCCCCTGATATGCTGTGCTATGGTTCCCACCTCCCATCAGAAGCAGTCTGGCTTCTTCTCTTTTCTGTGTTTCAGTGAAAAATGTTTTCCATTAAATATTATGTCAGAGGATCTTCTTTGGGATCTCCAGCTCTAATTCCCTAAACAGAATATTTGTAAAGATAGAAACCTTTTTACCCATTAAACTTCTCAGTTCTCACTACTCTGCAAAGTGGCATAACTTTAAAGAAGAGGCAGGAGAGAATATCTTTTCATAGGAATGGGTTTTAAAATTAACAATCAAAAATATGTGCCAAAATAACCAACCCCCCAAACCACCTTCCTCCCCTCCTCTGTAGGGCCCTGAGTGCTCGCAGATGCCCAGCAATGCCTCAGCAGAACCACAGGGAAGTATTCAGGGCCAGATTGTGGTGATCCTGTCCAGCATCAGCACAGGTTCAGCAGGACACCTCCATTTTCTGTATTTTGAAGTTTAAAATGGCCAAATTACTCGAGCTGTGATCTGCCCCATATTTAAGATGATGTGGACAAATTTTAACTCTAACTCTGCAGACTTTCCAGGAGTATTGTGCCAGTATTTCCTGCAGACATACTGCTGCTGGGCCCTGTATCTTTTTCAGCTCCCCATCTCACCTGACAGTGAATTTCCAGCTTTCCCGTTCCCAGTAGCTACCACTACGTTCAAGCAGTGTTTTATCATTCCATCAACCTACACAGAACTGGGAAGTTGCCTGAAACAGAGACTGCTCTTATGGCTTTTCACACTTACTCAGCTGCTGCATCACTCTGTCTGCAAAACAAAACGAGGGAGAAATAGAAACTCTGCTGAAATGAAGCAACTGCTTTATTGCTGCTTGTCATGCCTCCAGTTTCCATGAGTTTCCATGCCTGGAATTTCTGAGTTTCTTTTGCTTTAAATGACAGCTGAGTGTGTAACTGTCCCCTGAAATGGCAGAAGGGCCCAGTTTATTTCTACCTTGGGATCTAACCAAGCTGAACTTTGCAGACCACAAGGCAGCTCAGTTGGGTGTTGGAGACGAGAAATGGGAGCCGGCTCTTCCACAGGCTTGGCTTACAGCTCTGCCTAAATACCTGTAACTCTTCTCCAGGTATTTATTTCAATTGCCAGATGTGTGTGCAGTTGTAATATTCATAATGTGAGTCAAACTGAAACAAATAAGATCGCATCTTGCTTGTGCAAACACTCACGCACAGCCCTGCCCGCCCCTGCAGCCTCTGCTGAGCTGGGAAGAAGTTGCTTCAATGGGAGTCAACGAGCAGTTGCCAATTCCCTTTTTTGGTGATTTTATAACTTGGGTCTTCTAATTCACGGTGGGTGCAGCTCGGGGTGTAATTGTCTGCTGTGACTCAGTACAAAATCAGTAAAAAGTTGCTGGAGGGTTTTCCCCCTTTGAATACCCATGGTGTCCAGGTCCTACTGAGGCCATTTTGGACTCGTTGCCTGCTGAGGTTTGGCTCAAATGCCTGTGGAAGGGATAAACATCCCTGGCCCACAGCAAAACCACGTTATCTGCTGGGGCTGGTGCTCAGCAGTGTCCAAGCACGATCCTCGTCCTGGAATCAAAGTCTTGGGACTCATTTGTCCCAATTACCCCAGTAACTCCAGATGAAAACCAGCAGAAGCACACCCATATAAAACAGGGTCAAGGGTGAGATGACAGTCTGCTCCTATTGACACTGCTGCTCTTTTTCCACTGATATTTTATTGCCCTCTTCTATAAATCAGGTCTTTCATGGTTTTTAAGGCTTGGTTCCATGTGACTGCCCTCTGCTAAAGTGTCCATTCTCAGGTTTCAGGTCTCTGTTTTAATCTTTAATTATAAAAAGAATGAGTGATGTATAAACAATGTAACATTGTTCTATTTTTTTTCTTTTCTTTCTTTTTTTTTCCCCTTTTCCTCCTCCCTGCAAAATAGCCAGCTGAGCTTAATCCTATCTTCCGTAGGCCCTGGCAGCCATTCAGGACTGCTTTTACTGGATTTCTGTGGAATTTTGTCACCTGTAGCTTCAGGCAGCCCAAATCTCCCAGGATGAGCAGGATGGGTGAGGGAGGGCCAGGCACACATGGATGCCACTCACAGGAAGGCAGTGCCTTTGACAATCAATTCTTGCACATCCCCAGGGAAAGGACAGTGGGAGAGAAGCATTCTGAGGTGAAAGGGGAAGCCTCAAAATTGGCTGCTGGACAAAGCCTTTTTCTCATGGTGGGAGTGACCCTCACAGCATGGGCGTCATTCCTGCCTGCCTCACCTGTCTTTCTTTTCTATACCTGAAATCCAGGCAATCTTCCCAAAAGCACTCAGCTCCTGCCTGCGCTGCCAGGGAGCGTTTTTGTTTGGAAAGAGGTTATTGAGGCCATCATCACCTGGATGTTGCTGGGAGGGCCTGGGGTTGTTCTAACATCCAGATTTCAGATGGTCAGCAAAACAAGCTCAAGGCCCCGTTAGAAAATGTCAGAGGGGGATTATATCCACACCTTTTTAGGAATCTGGGCTAGGTGAATTTTGCTTTCCCAGTATTGCCAGTCCTCAAGATGATCTGTAGCAAACACCATGTCTCTAATGCATGTTGTTAAATAGTTTTCTTGAGCATCTGTATTTCTATTTCCTCTGTCATGTGTGTATTAGCCCACCTCATGGGATTGTACTGTGGAAGATTTTAATCAATCTTCACACAAGAAGCACTAGACTTGTGCAAAGTGTTTCTGAGAATGCAGTAAGAGCCAGGTCCTTACCTGGCCAAAAGTCTCTTTTGCTTTCTTGGAGTCACTGGATTTGCCATTTTAAAACAACAACAACAACAAAAGAAGCTGATTCTGAGGTGAGCATGAGGAGCTACTTGGTAAAAGCAGGGAAAAGCACAGGAGCAGGCACTGCTCTGCTCCTTGGTCCTTGCTGGTGCCCAAAGCCTGGTGCCATGAGCCACACGCGTTCCCAGGAGCCTGCAAGGTGAGGCAGAGGATGCTGCAGCTGAAGTGCCACCCCATTTCTCCAAGGTTATTTACCCGACATCTGCCTCTGGTATAATTAATGTCACCCTCTGCCCGTGCTCCTGCAGAGGAAGGGGCTCGCTCACGTGCTTGGGGAAGCTGCCACTCCGAACTCTCAGCACAGGGCAGTGAATAAGGAAATGAGGGGGTCCCTATTCCCCTCTGTGGTGGGGTCTGCAGGGGATGCTGAACTCCTTGGGCAGCCTTGTGCCCCACCGATGTTGCTGCTGTCTTCTCATGGGAGTGTCCTAGAGGTGATTAACAGCTCATGGTGGGAGAGGAATGCAGACACTGCTCCAAGAGAAATGCTGAAAAAGTCCATCCCAGTAAGGATGAGGAGGGCCGGGGGTCACCTTGCACTGACTGCTGCAGCTCCAGTCGTCTCCAGAGCCCCTCTGTGCTTTTGTGTAAAAGAAACCAGGATGGGCTCAGTACACAGATGTGAAATGTTGGTACCAGAGCCATGGGAAACCTGAGCTGCTGCTGCTGTTAACCTTGGCCACAGTGCTGGCGGTGAGCTGCCCGTGGCAGGAGGGGCTGCAGAGCCCTACAGCCGGTTCCCAAGGGGGCTGGTGACATCTGGGGGTAACTACGGTGTGTTTAGAAGTGGAACTTGAGAGGCAAATGTGGCTGCCTGTGGTGGTTCTGGCAGTGGGCCAGATCACTTTGATGGACTGGGGGTGAGGGAGGAGTGAAAGTGCCAAGGCTGTGGTTGTGTGGTGCATCCCTGTCTCCTCTCTGGGGGGTGCTTGCAGTTTTTAGCAACTCTGTACTGAATTGGGCAGAACTTTCCTCATCCACCCCTGCAGGGTCAGTCAGAAGTCTGGCAACTTATTTTCTCTTTTCCTTTGGGAATCTGCACTTTGTCCTGGGGCTTCCCAGGGTGTGTCATTGCTTGCAGGAACGTGGGGCAGTTGGTTCCTTGCTAGCACAGCTCCCAGACCCTCACAGGTGCTCCTGGCAGAGCTGCTGGGTGCAGTGGGAGGGCGAGATGCAGGTGTGTGGCTCAGGGGTGTCTGCTGGGAGGAGGGACACAATATTTCATCAGCATTGATTCCTGGAGGGCCATCTCCCTGACACTGATGGGAGAGGTTTAGCTTCAAATTAATCCGAGCTGCGGATCAATGGTGTGAGATCAATGACTTCAGGATAAACCATCCCGTAACAGCTACAAGCTGGTTCATTGCACAGCAAGATGAGCTTATTTCAGCTGCCACAGGTGTGAGACAATGGGAGACTCTGTGGATTTGGGGATGGAAATGCTGGGGTCCCCGTAGATCTGGCCTGGAGAGCTGGACCAAGGAGCTCTCACAGATGGGGCAGGCTGCTTTCCACAGTCATAGAACAGTTTGGGTTGGAAGGGACTTTAAAAACCATTTTATTCCACCCCTCCCTGCCGTGGGCAGGGACACCTTGCAGTAGACCTGGATGCTCCAAGTCTCATCCAATCTGTCCTTGAACACTTCCAGGGATGTGGTCCTGTTTTACACGGGGCCCCACTCTACAGCTGGCATTAGGTGCCCAAGAGCAGACTTACCACAAAAATGTCCTTCCTGGAGGAATTTCTGCAGATGTGGAAGAAGGACCAACCCTGTTTATTGTGGGGGATTACAGCTATTAATGTAGGTTGCCATGGTGAGTAATTAAAATCTTCCCACACATCCCGCTCCTGCACCGCAGCAGGTGCCCTGCACAGCAGATGTTGTGCACACCGCAGGCACGGGAGCAGCTTTTGAGCACAGGAGAAACCCACAACACGCTTTCACCTCTACTTGTCTTGGTCAATGAAACGGTCCCTGGCTGGAGCTTAAATAATGCCTTTAACGCTGCTTTGCACAACACAGAGGAGCTGCAGGGTACAGGTTGTAATCCATGGATGCTTAGTGTCTTTGAGAGTATCAGATATTGCTTATAATGTTGTAAAATGCACCAGATAATAGCATTAAAGAAATAAAACCTCTGAGTGCAGCCATGTGCCTTGCCTGGTACCACACAAAGGTCAGGAGCTGCTGGTTCTGTGGCACAGCCTGGGTTACCTGAGAAGGTGTTTCACAGATGGCAGCTCCCAGCTCCTGCAGACTCTCAGCCTCGGTGCCGCGTCTCTCCTGTGACATTGGAGCATAAATTGCATTCAGATTTCCTTCTTCAGCTTTGGGATGTCTGTGGGAAGCCCTGTGGTGAGAGGCATTGAGGTCAGAGCTCTGTGTGCTGGAGCACAGAGCTGCCCTTGGCTCCATCACCGGAGTGGGTGCAGCTGGCACTGGTTGTGGGGGATTCAGGACATGCCAGCCAAGCCAGAGCTGAGAGCTGATCAGTTCATCCCCAAACACAAAACACAAGGTCTGTCATGTCCCAGTTTTGGCTTTGCTGTGACTCACCAGCCTGCTTCTTGCTGGGCTTCTCCATTTCAACCCTGAAATAAACCAAAACAGTGTCTTTGGTTCTATACTTCGCTCTTTTTCTCACTGGCCTTCCTTGCAGTGTAATTGTAATTGTTTAAAGGGGTTAGGAGGAAGTGTGGACAATGGCTCCCGTGTTTCTCAAGGGAAATCTTTGTCCTGAAGCTTGTGCAGCCTCTCCTCCTTCCTGATGCCTCTCTGAAGAGCAGCTTGTGAGCCCAGCTTTGGTGGGAAAGCTGGAGATCCACCTCCAGTGGGTTGGTTAGTGGTGCAGCAGATGGTGATCCCAGGATTTAGAGAGGAAGGAGCTGGTGGGTGCAAGGGGAGAAAGGCACTGTCCCTTTTCTCCAGCACACCCTCCCGCTGGGCTGGGGGAGTCCTTCCAAAGGATCGATTGGCCAAGGAACAAAAGCAAAGCAGGAGTAAAGCACAATAATCATGTGAAAGGAGAGAAACTTGAGAAGTACACCACAGGTTCACTTAACTCCTGCTTGGTCGATAAGCTGCTTATTGAAAGGCATTATTCTTGTGCTCCTCATTCCCAGAAGTGCTGGAGCTGCCTGGAAGGCCAGAACCAAGCGACTGCCAGCTCGGCTGCCATTGATTTTAATGGAGCAGGACACAGCACTGGGTAATAAAGTGTAAAAACAGGATTCCCCCAAAATGAATAGCACAACGGGGTAACAGGAGTAGTGCTTAGCATGGAGTTGTTTCATATTCCTGTCTTTGCACAAGGAGTGTGAGGCTGGCTCCTTGGCATCACCCAGTGCAGGTCTGCAGTGATAATTTAGGGTTATTACCAAAGCACCCACAATGGAGGGTGGGCTGACCACCACCCAGAGAGAAAAAATAAGTCATTGAATGTTTGTTTCATTATTCTGATATTCTAGTATTCCAACTATTCACAGTTTAAGAGCAGGTATTTCCTTTTTCACTTTGTCATTTAAAGCAAGACCTCCTGTTAAAGCAGGGCAAAACACAGACTTCCTTTGGATTTACTACCTAAACAAAATGCTTTGGATGAACCTTTTTTTCCCCTGGGGGTGAATGCTAGAAAGTTAGAGTTACCAGAAATGTCTCATTCAATGACAAATCTGGTGTTTTCATTTGGGGAACAGGAGGGAACAGCAGTGACAACCGCTATGCTTTTAAGTTACATTTAGGTAAATGTAAAAGAAGAACAACTAAACACATTGCACCTAGAAAACATTTGAACTGAGCAGTGGATCTAGGGGTGATGTTCCTGTTGATGTTGGCATAAACTTTTAGATTTCAATGTAACTGAACTTAGTTTTCTCTTTTGCGATAAGATCCTTTACTCAAGAGGATTTGCATGGCCTTAGCCATACTATAAGAAATATTCAAATCTAATTTTAGAAACCAAGGTCACTTTTCAAAGGTAGGATCTCAATTATATATGTAGACCAGATGGGTTCTGTTTTCAGTGGTAGTTGGAGGGCTCTTTTTTTTGACATATTATTTCAAAGTGAGCTTGAATAGAGATATGCCTAATTCAGTCTAATGCAGCAGCAGAAATAAAAAAGCTATTGTTCTAACCCAGTGGTTCCCATAGCCCAGCCACAGATTTGCCATAGGGCTGTAAGATCAGCCAGGAGCCAAGGAAAACGTGCTCAGGGGACCCTGAGGTGCAGGAGCCCTGCACGGTGTGGGAATGCTGTGGTGCCAAATCCCTTGCACCACGCTGGTTGTGCTGTGCTGGCACCTTAGAAATCCCAATTTTACAGCAGTGCATTGGCCTCAGAGTTGCACCTGCCATTACAAAATCCCCAAGGGATTTATACCAGCCCCTTGTAAGCCCAGGTGGGTATTGGCTCTGGCCCTGACCCTGAATGCAGCTGAGTCGAGGGAAAAGCTCCATCCTTGAGCAGGTGAGGGTGACCACCTGTCACTGCAGAGCTGCATCCACGTCTGGAGTCCTCAGCACATGGAAGACAGGGACCTGTTGGGTCCAGAGGAGGCCATGGAGATGCTCCAAGGGCTGGAGCCCCTTTGCTTTGGAGCCAGGCTGGGAGAGCTGGGGGGGTTCACCTGGAGAAGGGAAGGCTCTGGGGAGAACTCATTGCAGCTTTTCAGTATTTGAACAGGTCTCATAAAAGAGGGGGGGGAGTGACCCTTTACAAGGGTAGATAGCAATAAGACTTGAGGGAATGCTTTTAAACTGAGAGATGGGAGATTTACATTAGATATTAGGGAGTTGTTCCCTCTGAGGGTGGGCAGGGGCTGGCTCAGGGTGTCCAGAGCAGCTGGGGCTGCCCCTGGATCCCTGGCAGTGCCCAAGGCCAGGTTGGACATTGGGGCTTGGAGCAGCCTGGGACAGTGGGAAGTGTCCCTGAACATTCAAGGCAGGGGTGAGAATGAGATGTCTTTAAGGTCTCTTCCAGCCCAGCCCATTCCCTGATTTTGTGACTCTGGATTTGCTGTCTGGCCCTCAGTGTCTCCGTCTGGGCACTGGGGACAGCTCTGCCTCCTCTGCCCGCAGCAGCTCCTGTGTCCCCAGCACTGTCAGTCTTGTGAGCACAGCATGGATCACAGCCTGAGGGCAGCCCCTCCTGCCAAAGGCCAAGCCCTGGGCCCATCACAGCAGCAGATTTTTTTCCACATTACTGGATTAAGGCAGAAGCTGATGCCAGTAACCCCCGTCCTTACAGCCTTCCTGGCTGTTTGCTCAGCTCCTTGCTTCCCCAGCCATCTAACATCAGGTGTGCTGTGTCCACAGCAGCAGGGACAGCTGGGACTTGACTCCCTTCCCAGGGACACTTCTTGAAAGCTGTTGCACAGTGCTGGTCCCTTGCCAGTGCTGATGGATGCAACGTCCTGGTTTACTGGAAATTCAGAGAGACAAAGTGTGGGGAGTGACAGATCAGGGACTCGAGCGCCTGTCACTGCGAGCAGCAGCACTGAGAATGCCTCAAACCCTCCTCAGCCACAGCAGCTCCCAGACTCCTGCCTTTTTCTATTTCAGCTGGCTTCAAGCAGAAGACCAGAAGTGGGAGGTCTCAGCTTCTGGCTTTGCAGTGCTTGGATGGGTACCTGGGGAGGGAGGGGGTGGCCACAGCCCTGTCCCCTTCTTGCACCCAAAAGCTATTCTATGTCCTGTATGTCCTGAGGTGTTGGGGGCATTGAATGTTTTGATCTCTGGCTGACAGAGGTGGGCATGGACACCTCTTGGACAGCCCATCCTTAGGCCTATAAACTGTTTTATCTGCAGTTAAACCCATGTGGAGATACAGGACTGTCCCAAAGTCCAGTCAAAGCTGGGAAGTGCTGTGCATGCCTTAGGGCCGTGACCCAACCCCCTACCCCCCATGTCTCCCTTGGGGAATTTTCTTGATGTTATTTGTAGATTTTCAGAGCTGCTGTGGGGTTCATCACCCTGAGGAGTCCCAAGGCAGTGGAGTACACGTGCACCTTCTTTTTAGCCAGCACTGAACATCCACAGTCCCTGTTCCTCCTCCTCCCAACAAGGACTGTGAGTGGAGCTGACGATCAAACACCGTGAAACCTCTCAGTTTACCTGGCTTTCTACATTTCCAGAAACCTTCAGGCTTTCCTTGTTTAGAAATGGCACCAACCAGGTGATGTTTTTTCATCCTAAAACCGCACCCCACCCCAGACAGTGCTGGTCGGCCCACGGCTGAGAAAAAGGTGTCAGCTGAAACCAGACAGGTGGGAGAGGGGGCAGGTAGAGAGGCTGAGCAGAATCATGGTGAATTGAACTCTTTTTCTCCCCTCTGTCTCTCTCCAGGTTTGTGTCCCACCACCCCCACCTTCCTGGAGACTGGTGTCACCCACAATAGCTTAGTTTTGAAAAGAAGGTGGATAGGTAAAGGAGAGAAGGTATAATTATGGGTGGAATCTGGGAATTTTTTTATCAGATTGTGACACTGCCGAATGCTTTCTGCGCAAAGTATATTGTCGAAAAGGCAGTGATTGTGCTTTTCCCACCACCATTATCAAAGCTCCAGTCAGTCAAATCCTCCCTGTTATTAAATGCTGCTCTGCAAGTCTGCATTGTGAAGCTGAAGGATATAATCACAGGTGCCAGACATGGAGAGAGAGCTGATCCAAAGGTGTGAAAAAAAAGAAAACACAAAGATGAGCTGAATAAAAACACATAAATGAGGTGTAAAAAATCAGATTACAGGGGGCAGAGAAGGTGGGAGTAAAATGAAGCGGAAAAAAAATCCATTACTTAGGCTTCTTCCCCCCCTTTTGTTAATATAAAAGACACTGGACAAATGCAGGTCCGTGCACCGGTGTAATTGTCAGTGTTTGCCAGCCCTGCTCGAGACACGCAGAGCTCAGGGTGATTCTGGCAGCTCTTGGCTCTGCTGTCCGTGTCACAGGGCCACCAGCGCCAGCACAGGGACAGAGGGGCGCAGTGCCCCTGCCAGCCCAGCGTGCTGCTGTCCCACAAACAGCTGGATCCACGGTGGCTTCAGCAGAGCCTGGCACCAGCAGCACACCTGGATGGTTGCTGTGGTGTCCACGACTAGACAGCACGGGAATTAGGAAATCAAGTGTTTGGAATTAAAAATATTAACACAGGCTTAGGCTCTTGGTAGAGTATTTCCTGTTTTTTCTGCCAGAGCAATTTGGCAAGGGAATTAGGTCTATCAGAGCTCCTGTTTCAGGGGGAGGGGATGGCTGCATGCTGCCTTCAATCAGAAAAAAACGTGTGCTGGTTGTGAAGCCAAAAAATCCTTTGGAAACGAACTTCGACTGCTCCAGCCCAGAGGTGTCAAGCTGGAAGCGTTTGCTGCCACCCCCCTGAGCTTTGTGTTTCAGTGTGTTTTCAGATCAACCCTCACTGGAGTGGACACATTCCTGCAGAAAATTTCCATTTTGATTAACTTGCATTTTTAGAAAACTTTTAGGAAGAATTAGATGTGTCCTTTGAAGACAACTTTGAGAAACCCAATCAATCTGATTTCTTTAGATGTGGGTCTCTCCAGCTGATTACTGCCACGTCCCTCCATGCTGCCCTTGTTCATTTTACAAAATCCTCTCTCTTTTACCCAAGAGCTTGGCCACAGCAAAACTGGAACCAGTTTCCTGCACATGGCCAGCCCTGTGCAGAGCCTCCCCCGGCACAGGAGTACTTTGGCTTAGGCTAAGCCTGTCTGTAGTCGATGTCAATTAGGACAAAACTGGTAGAAGTGCATCCCGCAGCTGTTCTGAGATAGGCTTGCAAAACCCTTGGAAAAAAAACACTCTGAGGTCAGCTGGTGCGACTCCAAACAGAGAAAGCTGGCTTATAGAAACATTCCTGGGTGGGAGATCTGTTAACAGGCAAAGCAATAGGTCACCTTTTCCATGCATAAAATGCCAATAGCATATTAATGGAGCTCAGACAAGCAATCAGCCCCTGCTCGCTGGGCATGGATGCAGTCATGCTTATAATATAGAAAAACATAGATTTTTTTGTTCTGCCCCAAGGCACCTTGGAAATTTGGCCCTATAGAAGTCAATATGGTTGGGTTTCTTCCTGGACTTTTTCCTGACTGTTTACAGAGGTAAACTAAGCTCAGAGAAGGATCTATGATCTCACCAGAGGAATGTCAGGGTAATGTTTGCTGGCCTGTTTTATGCATAAGGATGGGTGGAATTATCATACAGCTTCCTTCTGCCCTTCATGGCCATCAGTCCACCCCTTCCTGCAAACATTTTTCTTTTCGTCACTCTGAATTTCAGGGGGTCAGAGCATCACTTGTAAACTGAGCAGCACATGCATTGGCTAAGGCTAATTTTGAACACGGCAGGTCATCTCTCAAGCTAGTGTGACCTTGGTTCAAATTCCACTATATTTCAATTGTTATGGATTTTCAGTGCCTCTTTTCTGAATGGGAACCTCTGAAATGAAATACTATGAAGTGCTATAGATCTGTTTGCAAGGTTATCACAAAGGCAGGTGGGACGGTTTTGCCTCTGAGAGGATGCACTGCAAACCTCCAAGGTCTGTGAAATACTGACACTCCTGAGACATGTCACTGGTGTTTGGGGGCAGGTTTTCATCCTGACCCTCAGAGCAGCTGAAATGTGCACCTTTATTATCGTGTACTCGCTGTCACTCCTGCAAGCAGTGTGGGAATGTGCCCACCCCATGTGCAGGGCAAGAAATGTTGCCCGAGACGGCGTTTCGAGGGCACTCTAAAGACTTACCTGCCCAATTTACCACTGATTTTCTGCTCCCAGCTGCAGAGCAGCAGCTATGGACTCAGTGCAGGAGAGGGCAGAGGTGTTCTGGCTCAGGAACCAGGTGCCAGCCCTGGGAGATGCACGAGGCAAAGGAGGTGACAGAGGGTGTCTCGTGTTTCGAGCAGCCCTGGAAACCAAACGCTGTGGAAAGGAGTGGAGACTGCAAACCTCCAAAGCCCAAGTCACAATAAAATAATATTCATAGCTGGGACAGATTTGTACTTTTCAAGTGCCAAATGGGATGATATCCAAGTTTGTAATGAAAGGACATAAACCATACGCTCACCACTGACAGAACAAAATGATTGATTTTTTTTTTTGTCCAGTTCCAAAATATGTTGCTTTGGGGGCATTTTCTTGATGTTATTTGCAGATTCAGCAGGTTGGATGATGAGGTGAGAATTGTCCAGCTAGTGCTGGCTTGGCAAGATTTATCTGACCTTCTGGGAGATGCATCCAGAGGAATCAGCAGTGTTGACATTTGTTGGTGGACATCTAAAGCCACATGGTTAAACTATCTGACATGGCTTTTGGGTATACCCAGGGAGAAAAATTCAATTGAGTTTTTGTTTCAGATGCAAACTTTTGCTATATAAAACTGAAATCTCCTTTTCCTACAAGCAATATAGAGCCCATTTCAGGTCTTTAGTTCTGACTGTCTAGTGGAGAGCAGTGACACCCATGAACTTTTTTATCCCAGAGTGTCCATGCTAATATACAGAAGTCAGAAGCCCACAAGATTTATACATTTCTTTTCAGGTGTTTACAGCTGCAGATCTCAGTGAGAAAGCTCTTCACCAGCTTTAAAAAGAACAATCAAATAGTGTAGCAAGGGGCTGATTGCTGCTCCGTGGGGAACTGCTGCACACATTATAGACTATCTGCCTCACACGATAATGACAGACAAGGAGATGACCTTTCTATGCTAATGATTTGGCTCCTCGATGAATTCATCCTATGTGATACAGGCAACTTGTCTTTGCTCAGTGATGGATCATGTCATGGGATCCCAGAGCTTTCGTGTGTTAGTTAATGTTCTGTCAACACAAACCCCTGAGAGATCGTCCCAGATGTTCTGGATGACAATTAAGCTCTCTTGAATAAAAGAGATGGTGCCTAGCAAGTTTCTAGGAGCTGATGCACTTCTTGAAACACAACTGGTCACATCCCAGTGGAAATGTTCTCTCTGTCTGCTGGCTTACCTGCTGCTCAGGGCACGGAGCACAAGTGTGAGAGCAGGGTTAAAAATCTGCAGTAAAATGAACTGGAAAATATTGATCCAATTTAAAGCTGCATTAGGAATGCCCAAATCATTGCATCCTAGCATTACCTAATTTTTAAATATCTAATGATTTTATCTGCTCTGCTGCACTTCATAATGACAAATAAATGTGTTAGTGCACACAGCTCCTCCACTGCAGGTATTTTGCTGCCCTGTACCAAATCCAGACCCTGTACCTGCCCTATCTCCACATCACAGCTCTGCAATAAAGTGCAATCTGAGATGCAGTGGGAGTGGGATGCACAGGTTATTCCCAACAGCTTTTGGGTGCCCAGCATTGTACCCTTCCTACCCGAGGACCTGTCTCATGGCTGTACCTCAGGGCAGCATCCCACACCTCCCCAGAGGGAAGCTGGTTTAAAGCAATTGAGCCTCAGCCCGGATAACACAGATTACTCTTGTGTTTACATATGAGTTGCAGATGAAAATCAGGACGAGGACAGTAGAAGACATGATAAGAAAGGTTTCCTGTGTGAAGATTTCCAACCTGGCATGTAACTCTTTTGCAAATGCTGTGGAGAAACCTAGTGCTTATAACCCACAGGGCAGCCTCCACCTGCACCACAGTCATGGCAGGAACTGGAGTCACCCCTTTTGTCCCCACAGGCAGGACTTTTACTGCACCCTCAGAGCTGTGAGCTAGACCAAGGGGCACATATCCTCACTTTAAATCAATGCAGTCCTGCAAACTGCTTTCACTCAGCCGAGTTCTGCAATTTTTGATTATGTCCTTCTGGTTTTGGGTTTTTTTTCCTTAGAGGTCTCATTTGCTTTGGAAGATGTTAAAACTTGATTTTGTAGAGCCCCAGGTTGGAAGGGACATCAAGGATCATCTGATCCAACCTTTCTTGGCCAAAGCATGGTCTAGATGAGATGGCCCAGCACTCTGTCCAGCCAAATCTTGGATGCATCCATCACTGGGAAATCCACTACTTGCCTGGGGAGATAATTTCTCTAGATGAGATGGCCCTTTGTGGAAAGTTTTCCTCATGTGTCCATATGGAATCTCCCCAGGGATGTCTTGTACCCATTACCTATTGTATCCTCATCTTTTTTATTTGACTCCTTGTAAAAATTGAGTCTTCCTCTTCTTTGTAGCCTCCTTTAAATACCAGGGTGTGGTGATAAGGTCTCCCCTCAGCCTGCTTTTCTCCAGGCTGAACAAGCCCATCTCTCCCCTTTCCTCACATGGCAGATTCCCCTTCCTTGGATCATCTTTGTGGCCCTTTCCTGGATCCTCTCCACTCCATCCACATCTTTTTTTTGCCCAGCAAGGACCAAAACTGTGCACCTGGTCTGAGCTGGTTCGTGTGCTGCCTGGGATGTGTTGAGTGACGTCCACTCCTGCAGCTCCTTTATGCTCCTCCACTCATTCTGCAGATATAAAGCTGCCTTCAGGCTGTCTTGAGCCATCCTTGTAATCACATCCATCCTTTTTCTTGGAATCCCAGTCTCCCAGTTTTCCATGATTCCCATATCTCTAGGCAGACTCTCACAACACACCCCTGCCTCACTTAGTGGCTCTTCTGGCCTTGACCTGACATTGAGTCCTGCTGGTTTACCCCATTTCTGGTACCCAGCTCTCATTCAGCCTTTCCAAATTCCTGCCCATCTACGCCTTTCCATCCCACAACAGGTCCCATGGTGTCCTGTGGGGTCGGTGTCATGGGGAAATAGATTCCCTTGCAGAGCCTGACAGAGAGGATGTGAGAGTGGCTTGGTGAAGTCCTGCCTGCAATGTGCTCCTCTCACAGTATCCTTTCACTGCATGGAGATCAGCATCCACAGAGTTGTTGTCTCTCTTTTTTTATTGCTCTCACACTGCATTTTGAAGAGGTTGTGATGAGTTTAGCCCCCATCATTGCTTTACGGTCTGCTTTTTAATCTGCGTGGACACGTAGAACAGACATTTTAACTGCAGGAAGGTGCACCAGTGAGATTCAGGCCCTAATCCTATCTTCTCTGGTGACTGCAGGTATCAGACACAGCAAAGTCATTAACTGGAGTGGGGCAGGTGCTTCCCAAAATGAGCTGCACTCCTGCGTGGATGCAGGTCAGATCCTGGGGTGACAAAAAGCAGAGGTGCTGTGCACTGCAGCCCAGCTGGAAACCCAGCTGAGGTGATGCTGAGGGGACGGGATTCCTCCTGAAACCAAAGCTCTTTTTTACCTCCACTCAGCAGATTTAAACACAGCCCTGGTGCCAGCTTTTACCAGAGGAGTGGTGAGGCCCTGGCACAGGCTGCCCCATCCCTGGCCACATCAAGGGCAGGCTGGATGGGTGTAGCGGTGGTTCAAGCCCAGAGGAATTTGTGGAGACCTAGAGAATAAAACCCCCCTGGGGTAGAGTCGAGGGTAGCTTGCCCCAGAGAGGGGTCGAGCTCCCCCTGTCCCTCAGTTCATAATGGTATTTTCGTATCTCCCTCTCTCCTCCCTTCCTCCTTCCCGATTGCTCCCTGTCCCTTTGTCCCTCCCTGGTTCCTCCCCCGTGTCGTTCCGGGATTGGTTGTGACCCTCAGAATAAAAGTCTGGTGCCGGACTGAGTCCGGGGTCTCTCGCCCTTGACCCCAAGCACCTGACCACCGTGTGACCGCATGTCTGATTGGGGTCCGGGTGAGGGAACACTCTCTTTGCAGCACTCCGGCCTTTGGGGACAGCGTGGCTGCCGTCCTAGGGAATCGCAGCTCGCGGCTGGGGGAGAGCGGCCCCGACTGCACTGAACCTGGCACTCAGGGACGCTGGCAGACACCGCCGATGAGCTGCTGACCGTCCCTGGTCGCCAGCTGGTCCCGCCCACGAGACCGGCCACAGATGGACCTTTCTGAGTTTGCTGCTTCTGGTTTTGTTTAGAGCTCACCCAAACTGTGGTGGGATGGCTGGGTAAGTGCTCCTCAGCATTCAGTGTCCTCAGCTCAAAGATGAAAGTCTTCATTGTTAAAATTTACTGTCATGAAAAGAGGAAAATGCAGTTGTTGAGCTTTCTGATTAAGAGATTCATCTGTTCTGGAAGAAGCAAAATTGCTAAAAGTACCAGGAAGGATTTCAAGGTATTTTCCCCTTAAATTAATGGAGAATATTTTAAAAATCGAACAAATCTTGTATTATTTTTTAAATTTCATTAGTTTAAAAATCCATTTCAGTCTGAACAAAGCCCTATCCACTTTGTAGAGGTATATGGCATACAAAATATTAATCACACCACCCCCCCACCTCCCTAACTTTTGTGCAGCCCTTGTTGGTGTTTTTAGTCTGGATCCAGGAGTGAAGAATATGGAAAATGTTTCCATTTCAGATTTGGGGCACAACAGAAGAGCTTTTGTCCCCAAAATCTTGTCTACTCCCTCCAGCTCCACTAAGTGGTCTTTAATAAAAAAGCCTGCCTTTCTGATGGACATTATGGCATTCTCCAAATGATGCTGCAGCTGTTTAACTGAGGGTGTGGTATTTTAAACCAATTAGTTCAATTTGCAGAGGAAACCATGCCCTTACTCCTCTTTGAAATAGCTTGTTTTGATTAAATTAAGACTAAATCCCTATTAATACATTTAATAAAGTTCCTGACTCCCTGTATAACCCAAGGCAAGTCCAGCTTCCCCACGAAGCCCAGTGGGAACGGCTGCTGGGCTGGGCAGGGGTTAATCCACCTCATCCCTAAACTTCTCTGAAGCTCCATTGACCTGGTGTCACCTAAACTTCCAGTCTCACTCCCCTTTTTGTGTCTCTCTGGTTATCAGCCGAGTGTCAGAGCTGTGATTCCCAGGGAGCAGAACCAGCCGTGCTGGAGCCAGCTGTGGTGTCATCAGACCCTCGTGCAGCACAGCTGGATGTGGGGCAGACCCCTCAAACAGGAGCATGGAGCTGCTGGGGTTGGGAGGGGAGGCACAGCAAGCTCTGGAGCTGAAAGGTGAGGACCCTGCAGAAGACCTGGGCTCTCTTTAAAGAGCAGGAATGAGCTGAGGTTAATCTGGGCTGCTTCCAGCTTTGGGAGGCTCACCAAAGCCTGCTCCTTGCACATCCAGCAAAGACAGAATTCCCCTCAGTCTCTACCTCTACAGGACATTTTATGAAGGGTTTCAAATAGTTATGTCCCGGCCTTCATTCCCTGGGGTGTCCTGCCCTTGCAGGGGAGCAGTGCCCTGCTCAGGCTGTGGGAGTTTCTGGGACCCTGTGCTTGGATATCAAACACGGACTTGTTTCCCTGGGGAATGAACTGGATTTGATGGCTGTGCTCTGCCTCTGAGTGTAATGGGTGAAAAACCACTGCAGGCAAGGTAATTATTGCAAATATTTCTTGTTTGTGTTACAGCACAATGATTGTGTTTGTTTCACAGCCAGGTGTCAGAGAGGGTGAGCTTTACAGAAATAACTGGACGCTGTTCTCCAGGTTTGTTATTAATTAACTGTTCCTTATAATGCCTTTCGGAGCTCAGCAAGTGTTCCCAGGAATGAGGGAGCTGCAGTGACGATATTCATGTGTCTTCCAAGGATTGTTGTCAAAAGCTGGAGCTCAGTTCCAGCCTCAAAACCGTGAGTGCTGCAGCACGGCTGAGATGGCGTGGCAAGCTCCTTGGAGGAGACAACAACACAGACCCATGATCTGTGCTATGGGGTCATCTAGAGGACCAGTCACACCGAATATGATCAAAATTTAGATTTCTCTGGTGGAAAAAATTTGACCTGGCATTTTTAACAGCCTTGGTGTCTTTCCTTTGAAAGACTCCTTTGTTCTGCAGGTCTCAGGGTGAAATTTAATCATGGCTCACATAAATACTAATTTTTTTGACTGGCTGGGAGGCAATCTCAGATCATGTAGATACTTATGCCGCTTTCCACTACATACACACAGCAGGTTAAAATTATTCTTGTGCTCCAAAGTGAGGAAGACCAGGGGCTGCTTTTCAGGAAACCTTGTTAGAGAAATGGGAAGGTGAAGGGCATCCTTATGGCTCTGGCATGGGATAACACTGAGCTTTAGACAGAGGCCAGTAACTCATGGACCTCAGGGGTTTGGTCTTGCTAGTGGAATGAGCTCATGTGCAGTTTTTGCCTCGGGGAACTGCTCAGGAACCATTTTTGACTCAGGGGTTTTGGTTGCAATAATTCTTGAGGCACTTTGACTGCAAAGCTGCTATCAAAGGGCAGCTTGTGCCACGTCCTGTGTGAGTGCTCGGTGTTTGCAACTCAGTTTCACAGGACTGTGACTGGTTCAAGTCCCACAGCATCACCCCTACTTCCATGTTGTTCTAAATCAGGGAGCAATTAATAACAGGCTTCGAAATTTGGGGTGAATGCTAATTTAGGCTGACTTGTGTGAAGCTTTTATGAATTGCAGACATTTCCCTAGTGCCCTGTGGTTTTCCAAATGCTTGTGAGTCACAGCCAACTACTTTCATTCACAAAAATATTTACAAGATTGGGTTTTTAACTATTTGATCAGTTCTGTGAGAGCTGTTTTCAGACTGAAGTTGCTGGAGATATTCACACTCATTTCACTGGGATGTGGATCTGGCCTAAATTACTTTAACAGCATGTAATTATATACAAATACAAAAAAAAATGCAAAGGGCATTAACTCAGAATCTTCCAAAATGAAAAGTGAATGCTCAATTAAGATGAAAAAAGATCTGGCCTGAAAATTGCCTGGGAGACCCTCAAGCCAATGTAGCTCTGGTTATGGATGTACCTTTTTCTGAGACAGTGGAACATTTAATGTTAGTTCTTTTCCCGTCATCTCCAATAGGATCTGCTGGAAATTGTTCAAAGGATTTGGATTTGGGAATACAACTCTAGGGAGATTGATTAGCAGGCAGTGGGTTGGTGAGGTCAAAAAGGCAATTTATTTCATTGCTTTGTGCCCAGTGCCTCTCTCAGCTCTGCATCTGCTCATGTATGTCTGTTATATACCAGAGCATTACAGGTACATGCATTTCTGCTCTAGGAAAACCCTTCTCTTGTGTGATCATGTAGTTGCAGTGTTTTAGGATTTTCCTTTCTCTCTCATGGAGAATATAGATAAACTGTACTTTCTTAATCTCTGTGTTTTGTGTTAGAGGTGTACGAGCCATAACCAATAGGTCTTTGGGGGTGGATTGTCTTTGGCCAACAGACACTTGTTTATTACTGTGTATAAAAGAAGTTCTTGTAAATAAAACCTTCTTCTTCACCATCTTGAAGCCTGTCTGCCTGACCTCTCTACCTGCTTCCACAAATCCCACGAACAACAGAATGATCACACTCACGGAGTCATGGGATGGGTTGCATTGGAAGAGACCTCCAGGATTACCATGGCAGGGACAGCTCCCACCATCCCAGGCTGCTCCAAGCCCCATCCAGCCTGGCCTTGGGCACTGCCAGGGATCCAGGGGCAGCCCCAGCTGCTCTGGGCACCCTGGGCCAGGGCCTCAAACCCTCCCAGGGAGGAATTTCTTCCTGACACCTGATCTAATACTCATCCCTGATCAGTCTCTATGAACAACTGTAATTACAGATAATCAGTAACACTGACTGATACTGATTATTTGGGAATATTTTCCAAATAATTTCCAAACTCTAACCCTGAGCACCCAGGCTTGTGTGCTGCTGCTGGGGCTGATTCAGGAGAGGAGGGAACCCTGTTCCACCCCAGTGCGGTCCCTGGGCGATGCTGCAGCTCTGGGCAGGGAGGGACTGGAGCCTTAGAGGGGGCTTTTGCAGACAGCTTTGGGGAGTGCCCTGTTTGTCACTGCAGGCTGTCCCTGCTGGGCTGTGCAGGGGCTGCTCCCTCCCTCCTCAGCCTCACCTGGCTCTGCAGAGAGCACTCATCCCGTTTGGGCAAACAGCAAACTGACTTTATTGAAACCATCAGGCTTGGCTGAAATCTCTGGGCTCACAGCAAAGCCGATGACTTCATCCTTGGAGCTGCCTCCACGTAGCCTTTGCTTTCACGGATCTATTAGGAAGCTCCCCGGGAGGGAAAGCCCAGCTGCCAAATAAATCACACATTCCCAGCAGAGAGGTGTGAGGTGCTCAACAGGAACCCGAGTGCCTGGAAGGAGGGAGGCAGGGGATCTTCTGCAGAGATTTTCCAAGCTTGTCCAGGCACTGGCTGGGCCAGATCCTGAGCCAGAGCCCATGGGTGTAAATGCACCAGTTCAGGGGAGTTGTGTTGCTCTACTCCCAGTGAGGATTTGGCCAGAGTCTGCGTGTGTGGTGGGTAAAAAGGAGACTATTGTCAACTGTGGGACTTTTTATTTTTCTTTCTAATTAAAAGCAGACATTTTTATTTTTTTTTAAACACTTGCAGTGGGAAACTATAATTCAGTTTTAGAATTTCCCATTTAATACTCCCCAAATGCCTGTGAAAAGATTTGAGTTGCAGGTCACAATTTGAATCTTTATAGACAATTGACTGGGGAAGGACCTTAAGAAACACAGGTATAGATTTGGAGAGCTTTGGTTAAGATGATGTGGGGAAGAGAAAACCTACAGATTGAAAAGCTTTGCTGCAAGACAGGGTAGATACAACCTCCATTATCCCATTTCTTTAAAGATGGATGCTTGAGCATCAATGTTGCATGATCCAGGGGTCATGTCAGACACCCTTAATTCAGGTTTGGTGGCACCAGAAGCCGGGTTTCTACATGAATCTCCTTGTGACCTCTGTGTTGCATCTGCTGGATCTGACAGAGCTGACACCAAGAAAAGGGATCTGTGGTCTAGAAACTCCTCTGCAAGCCCTGTCCTTGTGGTCCAGCTGCAGTAAAGGCAGAATCAGCTGGGAGTGTGACCCCACCTGCGGGAAGGGGCTGTCCCAAGGTCTCCTTTGCAGAGGACAGAGTGTGGGTTTAAATCCCTGCCTGCTGTGCCTGCAGAAGAGCAAGGGCTGGGCTGGAATTACAGGCGTTGGTTTTACATCTGTCTCCTCCTGAGAGGAGACTGAGGGAAGAAAAATGAGATGTGAAACTTGTCTTACTTGTGCATCATTCAAGATTTATTTCAGAGAGTTTGGACAGTGGGATGAGACTTTCAGCCTTGGGGCCTCTGTTTAAACTCAACCAGGTTTCTTTGCATAAAAACATAGGTGTTGCTGGATCTGGTCTAGGTTTTTTCTTTGAAGACTTGCAGTCTCCATCTACTTCAGAAGAAGACACAAAAATGGAATAATCTGATGCCATGAATTACTGGGTTTTATATCCCTCACCCCAGCTCCAGTGAAAACGTTATTATTTTTGTATCAAAAATGAGTAAAAACTTCCAGCTTCCACAATTTTCACTGGCTCATATTCTTCATCTCCATGAACTGTCAGTCCTAAAATGTTTCCCATCCTCTGGGCTTTCTCCGTACCTGGTTTTGCTTACTTTTCTGTGATCCCCTTCTGCTGCCACTGCAGAAAGTGAGTCAGGGGCTTGTGTTTCATGCTTCAAGGGAAGGTGTTTCAGCCTCACTAGCTGTGATGCAGAAGTACCCATCTGCACTCTCTGGGGAACAAGGGCAAAGAAAGGGTTATCTGTGCTGCTGAACATGAGTAAGATCAGTAGCTATCTGGGCAGGTAAACATGACGTTTGTCTTGGCATCAGGGGTTTGATGCTGGAGATCCACCCACCCCAAGGGTGCCCCAGCCCTGGAACAGATGCTGTTGGTTAATGGCCCCCAGGGGAGGTCAGGGCTACCTGAGAGCTTCCTCAGCCTGCAGCTGCTGTGCCCTGGCTGTCCCACAGCCACCCCAGAGTGACCTGGGCACACCCTCACAGCTCAGAGCGGATTTCTCCCGCTGCTCGTGGCTCTTCCTTTCCAGGCTGCGGCACAAAGCTCCCCATTTATGTGCTGCGGCCACGCTGTCAAAGGATAAGTAATCACTTTCATACTTACTGAGCTGCATGGTCACCAAGGTGTAATATCTGATGGGCAACAGATGTCTGCTTTCTTCCAGAGTTTACAGCCTTGTATTACTGCTGTTATTTGCTCTGGCTCCACGCTGCCGGGGAGTGGAGGAGGGGCAGGTACTGATGCTGCCTGCTGAATGAATGGCATCTCCAGTCTTCCTTTTGCTTTGGGGGGTCTGTTTTAAGTGCTGAATCATACCCAGTGCTCGCAGATCCAGCATCCCTCCTCAGAAATGAAATCGTGTCTCCTGCAGTGGAAATTCCTGGTTTATTCAGATAGTCTTTATCCAAACACAGCTGTGTTCAGCTAAGGGAGACTTGCATTTCTCAAATGTCCCTGTGCCTGCACAATGCTACAGAAGATAAAACAACCTGGGAATAAGACGGGGACTGTGCCTCCTGAGGAAGCCTCTCATGAATATGACACATTTTGCCATTGCATGAGCTGTCTGTGCTCAGGGACCGAGGGGAGCTGTGCCTCCCGTGGTGTCAGCAGCACTCCAGGCACAGAGTGTCCCGCTTTATCTTGCTTGATGGAGAGAGTCAGGTGGTGCCTCTGACTCTGCTCCAGTGCTGCTGCATCCTTTCTGCTTTTGAAAAACTGTTGTACAGCCACAAAATTCCATTTCGATGCCCTCCAGGAAGCCTGGCTTAATGCCTCATCTGAAGGACATGATATGAGTCATTAAAGACAATTTTTAGAAGTCTGGAGATGACCTATGGGGCTCCAGGAGACTGACTCCTGTGCAGCAGCAAGCAGCCAGTTTGTACCTTCCACCTCTGAGCACCACCTTGGCAGCTCTTGGCACAGCAGTTCTTCCTCTGGGGAGGGAGCTGGGTGAATCCTGAGCTGTTCTGAAGCTCCCATGGGAGCTGATGGGCAGTGAGCTACAGGGACAGCCATGGCTCAGACAGACCAAATTCAGTGCAGAACCTGAGCCAAAGGCTTCCTGATGACCGCTCTGGCAGCCCCTGATCAGCACTTTAAGCCTTTGCCCCACATTTCAGGAGTGCTGGACCCTCTGCTCTGACATCTTCTGTGCAGAAAAAAATATTTGAGCAGTGTGCAGCCAGACCCTGATCTGCAGGGCAGCTGGGGAAAGGCTGGGGGTGTGTGGCCTGTCCTACCTCACCCCATGTGTCCATCCGAGTGCTCCATGCACTGGTGTGACAAAGGCACACCCAGCACGGCCACTGTGGAAGTGGCTTGGTCCCTTTACAGTTCCTGCTGGGACTAAAACTATCACACAGGCTTTAGAAACTCCTCTGCCATGTCCTGTGGGGGCTGTGGGCCCTGGGAGCTGGACACCCAGCAGGGGCTCAGCTGGGGCTCTACTATTTCCTGCTGAAGGGCTCAGACTCCCCTGGCTGCCTCTGTCCCCAAACCCTGCCACCCACAGCGTTACCAGCATGGCCCTGGTGCAAGGGATGAGTCAACATTTCCTGATGCTTCACTACATGGCAGGCACAGGCAGTTTATTTTGGCTGGCAACTGGACTTTAAAACCCTCAGGAGGCTGGGATGATGATAAAGGCTGTGTCCCCCTCGATGAGTGCGTGATTCAGGCATTACAGCTGGAGAAAGGAAAAGAAATGCCAGCTCGAGGATGTCATTTGGCTCCATGGAGATACCTAAGCCTTGTTGAGCTAATACTTGTAGGAATAGGTATTAAATTGGCTCACGTAGACATGGCCCTGAAGGGCAAGGAAACAACATCACTTCTTCTTTGTAACCTCTCCCTCTTTCCAAGTCAACCCTTTCTCCTACTTCAGGCGTAGTACCTTTGCTGCTGTTTAGGTTTTGCTATAGCCTGGAGGTGTTCAAGTGCAGCTCCCTGTGCCAGGAGTCATGGGCAGGTTAGGGAGGGACACCCCCAGGGAAGGGTTTAAAATCTCTGTAAACACAACAGGCAAAGGAAGCATTCCCTCATTCTGCAAACAAGGGGTTGCAGGGAGTTAAACTCCGATGTCTTGGTGCTTCTCTCTGTGGAATTCTGCTTGTTGGTAGGACTCGCTGCATGAGAAGTGGCTCCAAAATCACAATATGTGACCAAAACATGCATCAACCTCCCTGCCAGTGCGGGATTACTTCAGCACATCTGGCTATAGAATCCTGGCTTAATCCACCCCTATGTCTGGAATAGCATCCCAGGGCAGAAAGGAAAGGTTTGCCTCTGCTATCGGTGGCCAGAGACAGAATGTGAACTTGTGTCTCTTGAAGAAAAATCTGGTGTTTGGCCACAAAAAATCTCAGGAAAGAGCTTTTTCAATCCAGTGCATTTATCTTTGCTGCAATCTGTTCAGGGAGAGGCATCCGCAGCCACTGCCTGGCAGGTTGGTCTCAGCCTTCTCCAGAGCAGCAATCTTTATTTTCGAGATGAAAAGGCTTTTATGTGATCTTCCTGAATAACAAGTTCCTGTGTTGCAAACTCTTGTCATCACCCAGGTTAGCCTTTGAAAATCCAAACGCTTTGCCCATTGTCTTTGCAGGTAAAACAAAAGAAAGTGGCATCTTTCTACAACCTCTGGACAAAAAACCTTTGTGAGCTGCTGAGGTGCTGCTCAAGTGGCATCTCAGTCACAGCTTTCTTGTAGGCCTCGCTTCCTGGTGGTTCAGGAGCCGTGCCTCTGATCGAGCTCCTGCAGCCTCAGATTAATCCTGCCAATATTGGCAGTAAACAGGGGTGAGCTGCTTCAGGCTGACTCCAGTCCAGGATATGAGTGTGCCTGTCTCACGGTGGTATTTTTGCATTCTATGTGTCATTTAAAAATGGTCTGTTCAGATCCTGTTTCTTCCACAGTCCTCTCTTAGCAGGAGAAATGGGCCCCAGCTCCTTTGGTCACAGCCAGGGCTGAGTGTGCATCCACATTACAAAGGCATTTGCATCTGGACTCCTGTCGTGACCAGATTAGAAAGTCTCCAAAGCACGAAAGTCTCTTGGTCTCTCTCCTAGGCTGGGCCTGTTTCCAAGGTAAATTTGCAGACAAGCTGTGGAAATGAATGTCTTACCCACTCTAGGGATGAGGAGGTCTGGAGAAATGTTGCAAATTCCTGCCTTGAATGGCTATTCCTGTCTTTTCCAGGGTCTGTGCCCCCAGCAGGACAGCACCGAGTGATTTCAGTGCTGCATTAGCAGCCAGACTGGTGTGTCAGCTATTGTCCCAGCAGGACTTTATTCCAAAGCATCTTTTCTTTTAATTGCTGCCATTCCATTTTGGGTGACATCTTCCAGAGTGAGCAATGGACTGAGGGAAACCTTGGGCCATTCTTTCTCCACTGGTGTGCTGAAAAGAAAATTCACACACCTGACCTGCCCCTGCTTAACCACGGGGAAGAGCAGTTTGCCCCTTGTTAGGACAGCAGAGCTCTCATGATGACTCAGAGAGGGGATGAAGAAGCCCAGAAAAGGTGCAGCCATAATCTGTGCTCCATTAGCACGGCCACCAAGGTACCCCTATCTCTTTTATCTCCCATATCTGGGCTGATGGACATCACTTTTAGCACAGGACACAAAAAGTCCCACAAGCTCTCCCAAGATGTCAGAGAATCACAGAATTATTTGGGTTGGGAGGGACCTTAAAGCTCATCCAGTCCCACCCCAGCCATGGCAGGGACACCTCCCACTGTCCCAGGCTGCTCCAAGCCCCAATGTCCAACCTGGCCTTGGACCCTGCCAGGGATCCAGGGGCAGCCCCAGCTGTTCTGGGCACCCTGAGCCAGGGCCTGCCCACTTTCACAGCCAAGAATTTCTTCCCAATATCCCATCTAACCCTGCCCTCTGTTAGTTTAAAGCCATTCCCCCTTGTCCTATCACCATCTGCCCATATAAGAAATCCTCCTTGCTCATTTTTAAAAGCCCCATTAAGTACTGGAAGGCTGCAATGAGGAACCTGAAGCAATGTTTTCACAGTTTTCCTCCAAAGGGTTTAAGAGTGTAGGAAGTAATTTTTAAATAGCAAGGGGAAGGGGGAGAGAGAAAGAGAGCACTGTTCATATGAGCCCAGAATATCCTGAGTGGGAAGGGAGCTGCAGGGACCATCAAGTCCAACTTCTGAGTTTTTTGCCATGGATCAGCTCCCGCCCTGGTCAGATCCATGTGTGTGCTCTGAGGTTGGGGGCACCCCCAGGACCTGCACTTTGGCTCCTCTGGAGATTTGAGAGCCCCATCCCCTTTTCAGCCCACCTCTGGAGCCAGCACACAGGGAGAAGTGGCCAAACATATTCTTTGCTCCCTAAAGCTTCAAGACAAATCTTTAGGAGCATTGGCTGAGCCATAGGTATTTCCTTGCTTATCTCTTAGTCCTCCATGACTTGGAAATCACTACATAATCATGGAGGAGCCTTTGTTTGGAAGATTTTCTCACTTGGACGTTTTTGGCAAAGAGTTTCCAAAAATTTTTGTTCAATATTTTTAGATTACCATGAGATCCTGGAAGTCCCTCCAGCAGCAACAGGTCTGGCCCCTTCTGCAATAAGGTCTGAACAAATAATCTCTGGTGTTAGTGTATATGGCATATCAAAGGGATTTGGCCTGGTCTGTGAAATATATTCTGTATTAATCTCCCCCTTACCTGTAAACCAGATGAAAAAGCATACACAAACACACCAACTGTTTGATGTTTCTCCTCTGAATCAAAAAGACCTGTCTCCATGGTCCTATTATCTCCTCTTATTAAGTATGTTTTCATGCTGTGCTTTTTTTTTTTGTGCCCACAGTCAATAACAATTTAAATGATACTCTTTGATGACCTTTGTTCACATCATTTATTTCCATCTCTTTATCTGATTTTGCCAACAGGACCTAATTTGAAAGAGGCTGCAGTTCAGCGGCAGGAGGGATTTAAACACTGTTAAGACTGACATTTTCCCTCATCTCACATCCCGTGGGGTACCTGATTGCAAATTTATAATACACCAGAGGTCTTGCCATCAGAAGATACAGACTTACAGTAACAGCAACTAATTTAAAAAAGATCTCCAGCGCATCAGTGTCTGGGGCTGGTTTACACAGACTAATTAATCCTTATTTGACCTGAATTAACTCTTAATCTGTGTGAAATGAGAGAGCTTTACTGAATTATAGAAAAATCTTAAAAGATGGAAAATCCTTTTGGAACAGGAGGTTTCTGCAGTTGAGTGATTTGTGGATTAAAATACTTGTTGGCTGCTGCTGTGGAAAATTAGCCACTTCTTTTTTTTTCCTTTTCCCACCCCCTCATTTTCAACCAGAAAGGAGAGGGGCAGAAGTTTTTTTTGCCACCAGCAGTTACTGTCCCTTGGTAAGCAGAGCAGAACTGCCATCCTTGCTGTTTCCTGATAATATCTTAGGTTTATCAGAGACATCAGCAGCCTGGCACCAGGGAGAAGGCTCATTTTGGAGCAGATCTTGCCCCTGACACCCCCAGGTCACAGTGGCCAGGTGAGAGGTGGTTCCTCTGCTCCTTGGGAGCGGTACCTGGGCAAGGGCTGCAGGTGTGAGCGCTGGTGAGGGATCACGGTGGATTCTCTCCATGAGCCAGCTCAGAGGTGGGAGATGTCCCCACCCCATATCTCTGTGATGTGGTCTGGGAAACCTCTTCCCCCTGGGACTTGTACAGATAGAAAAAAAAATAAATCAGGCTCAGAAGTTGCTCTGTCAGATTTGATAAATGACAAGCTTGAATTGTTGTCCTCTTGTGCCTCGGGGGACTCTGCCAGAGCCCAGGGGGAGCAGATCAGGAACATCAGGATCAAGAAGGAACACGAAGGGATGAACACAACCCTGGCCACAGCACATCCTGACACAGGGATCTTCGGGGTTGGAAGTGGGATTTGGAGATCAGAGCTGGATCCAGGATAAGTCAGGGCCACCCAGAATGTGAGTGAACTTTCACTGCAGAGCCCTCATGGGATCTTGATCAGTGTTTATGGACATGTTAAGGGCTAGCCAGCACTTTGGGGAGCTGCGGAAAAACACGAATGGCTGGAGAAGGTTGGACCTGTACGTGTAACGTGGAGTTCTGCTTAGATTTTTGGGCACATTGTGCCAATTGCTGCTGCTTCTGGAGATGGAGACTCAGAGCTCATCCCTGCTTTGCTCTTGCCTGTATTTCACGGTGAAAAGATGGTCAGGAGATGCTTGGGGAAGGTCAGCAGGCTGTCTGTCACATGGCAAGGAGCCAGCCAGGCCAGGCCAGATATTTCTCCCAGTGCCAGGAAAGCAACAACTTCCCTTGGCCTTTGTTCTTGGCACCTTTTTTTTCCAACCCTGCTTACTTATTCTTTACTCTGTTTGAAACTGCAGCCAGTATAGGCCAACTACACCTAATCTAAACACCTAAAACATAAGGCAGAATCCTTATCTCAAATTCCTGAGGTGTCCAAAGTCACCCAAGATACTTGAGGAGGAAGCAGGGTAAGTCTGTTGTGAAGGAAAGTTTTAAGGTTGCCTAAAACATCGCCAGCAAAGTTATCGGCAAAAGCAGGTTCAATATAAAAGTGAAAACACAACAAAGTTCATTGGCAAGGTTCACTTTACAGCTTACTAAGTGGTTAAAGCACACAGAGAAAAAGCAAACTAAAATCTAAAACCAGTCAATCTAAAATCAGAATCAGCCCAAAAATTGTCTGCAGAAGGCAGGAGGGTAGATGTGGGGAGGTGAAGAAAAGGGCAAGGATAGGTAGGGTGAGGGTAAAAAGGAATAGAAGAGACCCTGTGTTTGAGGCACAAGGTTCAGAGTGGACCCCCTTGCCAGACTGAGCCCCAGACTTGACCAACAGTTTAGGCCTAAATGTTTAACAGCACTTAAACCTAAAAGCACTTAATCAATAGCTTAAGTCAAACAACTTAACAAAGGATTCATATAGAGTTTACTGTAGCACAGCAGGCCTCATTTACTTGCAAATCTAAAGTACTTAATAATTAGAAGAGCAGCATTCCTGTGCATTTGCTATGGCACATTGCCACTTGCACAGACCTAAAGACCTAAAGAGTCTGTACAAGGTATGAACCTGTGAAAAACTTCCCCTTGAATTCAGTGAAGTTCTCATGTTGGATGCCTTTGGATCTTCCCAATGGGCAAAGGGTTGAGCCTCGGAGAGTGGGGGGATGAGCCCAGGATCCATCACTGTCACTCAGCAGTAGAAACCTCCAAGTACAGCAAATTTGAGATTTCCTGAGCTGGGAGAGGCCCCAGCAGAGGGAGGTCACTGGTGGGAGCTGCTTCAGCCCAGGAGAGCTCCGAGGGTCTCACTTGGGACTGCTGTTTGTGGGGTCACAAGAGATGGGCTTTAGTCACAGTTGTTTTCCATCCTGGCTGCAATTCAGGTTGACAGATTTCTCTGAAATTTTGATAACAAAATTGTTATTCCACTTGGGTTGTTATACACGATAGAAAAATCATGTTTCCAAGGCTGTTGGTTGAAAAGCAGGAGCTCGTTGGACATCAGCAGTTCCTGGGAGCTGACATGTTCATGATCAGCTCCAGAGAAGCCGAGCCCTGGGGCTGTACATCAACAACGAGGCCCAATGAGCATTTGTGAGATCACAGTGTGCCCCAAGGAAGGGGAAGGGTGCACCAGCACAGACCTCCAGACCCCTGTACAGCAGGACCTTCCTGGCACCCCTGTAACGTGCTGTGAGCGCTGCTATTGCTGCATTAAATGTCCCCTGCCCCAGCCACGGGGAGAGGCGTTTCAGAAGGTGCCACCACGCTGCACAGCAGTGTCACCCTGCCCAGGCAGCGAGCTGTGGGAGGCTCGAGGTAACCACTTAGAGGTTATCCAGTGCTGCTGGTATCTCTATTTTCAATTACCCCACTTGTTGGCTTTAAAGTCTTTAGTATGGAAAATAAATCAATGTGCTGCTCCATCACTCAGTGATGCCTGACGTGACACTCTCACAAGATCACACAATTATAGGGATAAGGGTCTAGTTATAAAATGTGCACCATTTCCCAGCCAGATCTTTGACCTCAGACTGCATTAATGTTGTGCCATTTTTAGGTCTAATGCCAATCTCTGTCTTGCAACATATCATCATTGTAATGCCTGATTTACACTCTGAATTATGGTAATTTATTGTAATAGCATGATTTGACCTTTTCAGTATTTCCTGTTTTTATTGGCTCTTGCATCCCTTTCCCCAGGGGTCAGCAGGACTTTGGGGATGGAGTAGGAGGTGAATGACCCTATGAAAGCACATAATGCTGAAAAGGGCAAAACAGAGGAGCATCCCGCTAATCCAGGGGCTAGGGAGCACATGGAAATGGAAAGGTGGTATTTGTGACATCCCCCACGCCAGGAGCAGAACTGATGTGTTGTCAGCCTTGGAGAGGAAAGAGCACTTCAGGAATGGCTGGAGCTGTGTCTGTGAACCTCCACGTGTGGAGCAGGGCTCTGGGAAGGGTTGTGGTGCCAGCTGACCTGTGCCAGGCATGGAGGTGTTTATGGAGCCAGCCCTGGGCAATGCCTCTGAGAGGGAACGAACCTGTTTCCAGAGGAAATGAGCTTTGGGAATTGGAGTGTGCCCTGGTGAGAGAGCAGAAATGTAAAAGGCCGAGATGGAATGTGCTAATATAATCCTAATTGTTTCTGTCTTTATTGCCCTCTGCCCGGAAACACTGCTTCTCCAAGGTAGGATTTGCAGGCATGAGAAGAAAAAATGACAGCTTAGTGGGAAAAAAAAAATAAAGCCAAACCAGAGAGAGAGCAAGAGAAAGAAAACCCAGAAACACTAAAATAATCCCCTACAACAAAAAGCTTTGATAAAAGCAAAGCTGAGCCTGAGGGTGATGCTACTTTTTCACCCTGTTCTTCAGGACTGAGTTTGTTCCAGAGGAGCCTTTCCTTTCAGGTTTGGAGTGGGTTATTTACTTTCTTAAGGACTGCCCTCCGGCATTCCTTTTGAAATGAGTATTTGTGCCTGGCTCTGGAAAACAACAGCAAAGCAAGCAACCAGCTCTGCTAATGTCCCTGCTGCCTTCCAGGGAGCAGCACCTTCCAGGTTTGCTCTCACGGAGTGGGAAGGCACTGATGAGCTGGGCTGGGGATCCAGCCCTCCAAGAAGCATTTTGAAACTTTTGCTAATAAGGGCTCAGACAAATATGGATCTAATTCTACCCCAGAGGAGTGGTGGCTGCTGGTGCAAAGCTTTGATGGGAAGCAAGTATAGAAAATGTTTTATTTTTATGTATATATGTGTGTGTGTGTGTGTGTATATGTATGTATATATATATATGGAAGACTATTTTTTTATATATATTAAAGTCAAGTATTTAAAACACAGGCTGGGAGAGCTGGCAGTGTTCACCTGGAGAGGAGACGGACTTGGGACAAGGGATGGAGGGACAGGACACAGGGAACAGCTTCCCACTGCCAGAGGGCAGGGTTTGATGAGATATTGGGAAGGAATTGTTCCCTGGGAGGGTGGGCAGGCCCTGGCCCAGGGTGCCCAGAGCAGCTGGGGCTGCCCCTGGATCCCTGGCAGTGCCCAAGGCCAGGCTGGACAGGGCTTGGAGTGACCTGGGCTAGTGGAAGGTGTCCGTGCCCATGGCAGGGGTGGGATAGGATGAGCTTTAAGGTTCCTTCCCAATCAAATTATTCTGGGATTCTATGAAAAAAAAAGGAGCAAAGCAGGTGCTGAGAACCTCTGTCCTGGGAGTGAGGGAAAGGTGTAGAACAGGCTGGTAATGCAGCCGCACTCGACTCGTCCAGTCCCTCCCTTGGACACTTGTCACACTAATTATGAGTTACAGGTGTTTCAGTTTCACTCCAAAGCACAGGCAAAACAAACAATGGTGCCTGGAGAAGTCCTGGTGCCAGCGTGGTCCTGCTGAGAGCTGCGGGCTGAGGAAGGGGTGCCACAGCTGGGCTGCAGCTGGAGCTGTGGCACTGCTGGCCCCAGGCAGCAGATGGAGGCCAGGGTGATGGATTAGCAGTGACATCAGGGGAGACCACAACATGTACATTGTGCATCCATGGAACTGTATTTTCAGGTGATTTGTTTTCTCTTGAGCCATCCAGCTCATCTCCAAGAGTTAATTTATGGTGTTTACCCAAAGTGAAGGGTCCAGGGCAGGAGATGGGGTGGAGTCTCCTGGTAAAAGGTCTCCCTTCAGCTTTAGCTGCTGGACACACAATTCTTCTTGCTCTGTGTCTGCACCAGGTGTTTTACAGCAGGCAAACATCCATCATTTCCAATTAATCCCAAAGGCCATTTCTATTACCCTTTGGTGGAGTTGACTAGAAATAACAAAGTTTCCCAGTACTGAGCTTCAGTAAAATATTCTGAGTATCTCATAAAGGGATGACTTCCTCCTAATACCAGTGAGCACTTTGTACCTCTCAGACAATGTTTTATTTCATTGTCTCTAATGGGACTGTACTGCCAGAAGCTGTGTTCCTCCCCTGGATTTTCCCAGCAAGCTTGCACTCAACAGTGACACAGTCCCTGGGCTTTAGCTGACATTCTTCTACTAGTCATGTCCCAAGTTTCAACACTGGAAGGAGTTAAGTGACTCTGAGACTTCTGGCCCTATGTCAAATCTGGTTAAAATTGCTCAAAGTTCATCTCTCCTAATGACTACTGGTACCTTCAGGCAGCTCCCTAAGTACCTCCCTGGTACCTGGATGTATTTGGTCTTTAAGGTGTGAAAAAACACTTTAAAGTGGGCTTTGATCTGATCATACTGAAGCCCCAGAAGAAGTTTGTTCGCCTAGAGATAGACTCTTCTGCCCTATAAAGGATATTTTGGGCCTGTGCTGCATAACAGCCTATCCCAAGAAGGAAAGGCAGCTCAGCAGGGGTGGTGGAACTCAGGATCTGAGGTTTTTTCACTGATTTCCTCAACGACTTGAGACAAGTTTCCCTCATTTAGATGTTTGTTCACCTTAAGTGTAGCCAGGTCAACAACAGCCGGCTGGGATTTGATAAGGCCACTCGTGTTTGCACAGGTTCCATGGGGTCCTGCTTTGGGATTTTATGTGATATTTGCTGGTTAAAGAAAGACAGCTGGGAGTTTTGATACAGACAGCTGTTCTGTAGGTCCTAATCACTGCCCTCAAGGCTGGCCAGTCCCCATCTAAAGGGTGATTAATTAAATACTTAATTAAGTAGATGCATACTGTGATTGTGGGCTGACAAAATCACTGCCTGTTGGAAGGGAAGCTAAACCAGAGGTGGGCATTCCCAAGTTCTCAGCTTTCCAAGCAGCCTTCAAGAAAATCCTCCATGTAGTGTGATTTTATTGCACGTTTTCAATCCATTCAGCCAATACAGCCAGAAGTACACACGCTTCGTACACACAATCACCTTCATTAGTTTGATATGCAAGTGGTTACTTAGAAATACTTAATATCTGCAGTGAGTGGTTTCAAACCTCTCCACACAGAGACACAGAGCTCTGCAAATGCATTGTGTACACCGGGACCTTTGAAAACAACTCCTTTTAAGCTGCCACTCGCATTCTGCTTCTGAACTGGGATTTTGCACAAATATTTTTGAGTCATTGTTTTAACATTTTCACGCTTGCTTTTCAAGTAGATCATCCTCTGTGATCACAGTCAATGGCAACAATTGTTCAGTGGTCTCTTACTCTCAGCGAGTCAATTTGCTTTGCTGGGATTTCCCTCTCCCCTGTATTCAGCGTTCAGGACCAAACAGAGTGAAGCGGATCTAATTAACTTTTCTCAGGGGTATTGACTGTCTGCAAAGGAAGAGGAAAGCAATGAGGAATACATTATGAGAGCCTATTCATTGCCAACTTGCACACAGGAGCACATCTTCCTCTTGCAAACCCACGGTTTACACAAATTTCCTTATTTGATTGTATTTCCTGTTGCATAGAGGCACCAGGGGCTATGTGAACTCCTGCGGGTTCTGGAGACAGAGTCAAGAGGAAATAAAGCAAAAGTGCTTTGTATAAACAGTGGAAATTAGAAATTTCTAATTAGCCCTTATTCATTAGGAGGATGAGAAGTGAAATGTACTGCAGGTCAATGTGTTATGTTCTCTCCTTTAAAAACTGAAACTGAGCTTGTTCTCAGACACAGAAACTGAGCCTGACTGAAGACCAGATGCTGCCTTCACCTCCCTGGAACACTGTGGGAATAGTGAGGACTCCACATCCATGCCAGGCAAGTCCAAAGCTTGGAAACTCATGCAGACACAAGAGGCTGTGTCTGTCTGGCAACTTTGACAGGGAGCCACTGCAGTGATGGGCAGGGGTGCAGGGAGGCTGGGCTGGCCAGGGTGCCAGCACTGCCAGCTCAGCTGGACAGGGTGACAGGGATATCCATCCGTTTGGCTTTGAGTGGGGCTAAAGACCAGAAGTCCGTATCTGCGTAATTTTTAAAAAAAACACCCGAACTCTGTCACAGAATGTCACTTATTATAAAATCCACACCGTCACCAATGTTGCGGGAAAACCATTTAAGGAAAAACTCATTAAAGAGCAGACCATTTAAGGAAAACCATTTAAGGAAACCATTTAAGGAAAACCATTAAAGGAAAACCATTTAAGGAAAGGACCGTAACTTTTCTTCCGCAACGACGAGGGGCAAAAAGCAGTCAATGACCAATATGATCAATAGCAAGCTTCAATCCCTTTATTTTTCAGGTTCACAGCCTTAAGTACATTTTTGCAGCACCTAGCAATGTTACATGTCATAAAATCATTGGTTAGTAAGACTACTTGTCATTCTATTATTGGTTAGTTGTACAGTCACATCAACCTGTTCCCACCCGCTCGTGGTCCCTACAATCTGATTTTTTGTATTTTCTTGACTACAATCCTTCTTTCATAGGCCTCGGTACTTTCCAGACCACCAAGGACATCGTCCTTGCAGTTATCTTCAAAATTCTGCCTTCTGCTCGCACAATGCCCTCTCTGTGCTCTGCAGGGGCAAACTCTGCACAGACACAGACTCCAGCATTCCATGGCCGCCTTGCTCCTCGAGCCATTTCTCCACAGAACTCAGTGCCTCAGTTTCCCCAATTGAAAGCACAGAGTGAGTAGTGACACATAGACCCTGAAGGCTTTAACTCATGGGTGCTGACCCACAGCATCTCATGATGAATTGCTCCCTAGAAACTTCTGTCAGCAGGACAGACAGCAGCGGCCATCCACGTGCCAGGGTGAGAAGAACATCCCTGGGCAGATGTCTCATACCTGAGGTGAGGCATCAGCACCCTGTGAGATGTCACCGGCCTTCATCTCTAAGAGAGTGTTTGCCAGAGAATTTCTTGTGAAAACTGCCATAAATGTGCCACAGGCATTGCCACCTTGGGCTAATAGGAATCTGTGCTTGTAATTGAAAGTCACTCTCAGCTACTGACACAAACTCAGAAGGACTTTCCAGGTAACCCTGAAATTCTGGTGGGAATATTTGCTTGCAGGATGTGAAGGCTCCTCCAGCCATTGTCACAGGGTCGCCTCTGCTTTGGAGACCTGGACCTCTCAAGGCAGAGAAGCAGAGGGAAGCTGTAATAGGGTTACTTTGACTCTGAACCTTTACCTCTCTCTCCTTGGAAGCATTAGGCAGTCAGTGAGTCCTTCTGACCACTGTACTAGGATGAGATAAATGAGGATGCTGTGTCAGGCTAGCCAAGGTAGCCTGTGAGCATCTGGGAGCTATTTTCAGATGTCAGAAGTTAACAAGGCACTGGCTCTTCTGCTAAATTGAAATCCTTTCTGAACATCCCCACTTCTGACACAATCTGTTGATTGTCATCTTTATTATACCATGTGCAAATAAATACATAATAGCATCTTGTCAAAATGTATTGCCATTCAAATTGTACCCGTAATCTGGGTGTCTAACACGATCTCAGTGCTTCCTAACAAATACATTTCCCTACCGATTTCTGCAGGATGAGATCCCTGGTCTTGCAATTTGTTCAGCAGGAGGGCTGAGAGCAGGGAGAGGATCAGGGGTGGGGAAGGAAGAGGGAAGAGACATTGTCAGCACCTGCGTCAGCACTGCATCAACTCAGATTACAAGAGACATTAAAGGCATAACCAGAGCAGAATAACCTCCTTCTGGACACAGCTGTGAGCAACATCAGTGTTCCCAAAATATTTTGCTGGTGCAGCATCACCTGTTTAACAACAGGATGTTCTACAAGCCTTTGAATTCCCTTGTGTCTTAACACCTCCTAGGAAGGCCAGGCTGGGTACCAGGGAGCTGTAGCAGTTGCACTGCTATTTGCATGACCCCAGGCTTGTGTGGGCTCTCGGTGCCTCCAGCCCTCTCTGTTCCACTGGGCAATGTCCAGCACTACAGCCCCATGGGGCTATTCCAAAAATAAATACTGCCTGTTTGCTCAGGCAGTCGAAAAGTAAGAATCGCTCACACTGGGCAAGAGAGAGGAGTGATGAACTGGGGTGGCTGTCTGGTGTCAGCAGAGAGAGTATTTCACTGAGGAGGGGTTCAGTGAGATGCCCCAGGGCAGACCCTGCCCTGTGCTGGCTCTCCTTGAGCCCTGGGCACTGACTGGGGTGGCACAGTCACACATTGGGCCACCAAAACCAGCGCAGGGGGGAAACACCCAGGACCTGAGGTTTTTCAAAGGACAAAGGCAAACAGTAACAAATCACCCTTCACTACATTTCCTAAACAAATCCAAAGTGTATTTGCTGTCAGCAAAGTGTTTTATGGTTCCCACCTCATTCCTGCTGGTTTGACAGTTTTGCAGCTCAGCCTGCTGAGCCGGCTGTGGTGGACAAGCCCTGGGAGTGAGTGACCAGACAGGCTGAGCTGTGGCCCTGGGATGGTTTAGGAGAAACAGTAACTGGGTCTGGGTTGGAGCCCTGAGAAAAGGCAGATATAATGATGGAGAAGCATGAAGCAGCTGCTCTGTTCCCTTCCTCTCTGCTGGGGTGAAGGGATTCATGTGCTTTAGGAGGAGCAGCTGCTCACACCACCATGTGCTTACACCCTGTTTTGCCTCTGTTCACCAGTGGTGCTAAATTAATCTAAGACACCTACAGCAGCAATTGGTTCTAAATGCAATAATTACCTGTATGCTAAAGTATGCCCTATTTACATTCCAGTATATTCAGTTCAATATGTTGTGTCACTGCAGTTAATAAATAGAGCACAAAGTGGTTTATAGGCCAGGGCTGTGCTTTTATCATCTTTCTGCTGTGGTTATCAATAAAATCATTAAATAGCAAACAGATTGGCTCAGCTCTATTAAATTACAATCTTCAGCCCCATACATTCTGTAATTTCTGCCCTGTGTGCTGGGAAGCTGTATGGTCTCCTCTGTCTACCAGAGCTGGGAGAGGTGTTGAGAGAAGCTGGAGTTTGCTGCACAGCAGATCAGGGGCTAGGGGTTTTCATACAATGACCTTCTCCATGCCTGGGCAAGCAGAGATGCAGCCCCCATTCTCTAAATCCCATTTTCATAAGAGTTTTACCCTCAGCAATCTTTGGTTGCCTTTTTCTCCTACAGAAACTTTAATTCTAACAATAGAAAAAACATCCTGGAGAATTGTATTTTACAGAATCCCAGAATGGTTTGGGCTGGAAAGGACCTTAAAGCTCATCCCATTCCACACCTGCCATGGGCTGTCCCAGGGTGTTCCCAGGCTTCCACTGCCCCAGGCTGCTCCAAACCCCAATATCCAACCCAGCCTTGGACACTCCCAGGGATCCAGGGGCAGCCCCAGCTTCTCTGGGCACCCTGAGCCAGGGCCTCTCCTCCCTCACAGGGAGGGATTTCTTCCCAATATCTAATCCAAACCTACTCTTCTTCCTTAGTTGCCACAAATGCCAGGAGGTTTTGGGAGACCAGCAGAGAATGGGGTTTTGTTGTGAGTGTGTTTTGAGATATTTGGCCTTTCCTTGCCTCACATATCCTTTTGGGTGAAGCAAGGTGAGCAGAACTTCACCAGAGGGATATAAGGAGAAATCAATGTTTCCATGACATTACTGTAGAGTACCAGTGCCCATGGCTGGAGGAAAGTTTATTGCACCAAGATTAACACATTAAATATGTCCTGGGCTGCTTCAGGGCACAAAAGCTGACATGCAAAGGCTCTAGTGTGCGTTTGCAGCCCATGTAATAGGGTGGTGGATGCAGCATTCCTGGTGGGAAAAAGCCCTGTGACCTGGCAGCTCTGGGTGTGCCAGGGCACTGGGAACAGCTGAAGCACAGACAGGGCTGGACCCACCCGAGTGCTAGGAACACTCCCATCCCCACTCACTGCTGTTGTGCAAGGGTCCCGAGGGCAAAGACAGGGCAGTTTGTGTCCCAAACTCCTCTGATCCCTCCGGTTCACCCAGTGTCACTGCCACCCTCACACAAGTTCCTGGTGGCTGAGTCCATGGTCAGTACAAGGCTGATGCAGCAAAACCTGTCTGGCATGAGCATAGTGCACCAAAGGTACATTTTAGAGTGCAAAACATTAATTTTTAGGACAATCCTACTCCTCAGGAATCCCATCATCTCCTGCTGAGTGAGTGAGAGCAGTACCTGGCCCTTGCTGGGCTGGCTCACCTGGACATCGTGCTGCTGTTATCATCCTTCAGCGCTTTGTAAAGCTCTTCGGGATGACTTGGCAAGGCAAAGGTGTTTCTTCAAATGCCAGTCTCCTGATCCCCTGCCTTAGAAAAACCACACTAATTAAATTGTAGTCGCCAGCAGAGAGGGTATTTTTCCTGGCAGTTAAATGCCTGGATGATCTGAGGGCCCCAGGCAAAGCCGAAGGTATTTGATCCAGCAAGATGTTAACTGCCAGGAAATATCCCAACAAGACAGTGCTGCAATATGCTTAATAAAACATCCTGGTTTTCCTCTGGCACTGGGAAAGCATGAAGACAACATACAACTGTTTCTACACCTAATTCAGCTCAGTGGGCAGAGGGCAGGAGCTGCAGGGCACTGCACCCCTTAGTCCATCAGGTGGGACACGCTCATGAGCCAGGTCATTTCCATCCACAGTGGCAGGGAGGCAGACCAGAGGAAGCCAGTGTTTGCTCAGCCTCTTAGCACCTGGAAGTCTGTGAAAGTGCTGTTTCTGATGCCAAAACCAGGGTGTACTTGAGCAGAAAGTGAGCTGTTCTTGCAACTGGTGTTATTTCTTGTATTTTGCTATCTACACTCTGTTTCTGCTGTCATAGTATGAGGGGAGTTTTTTGTTGCTAATTTTAGAGAGAAAACAAAGAAGGGCTTTGCAATCTAGCAAGGATTGCTGCTGAGTCAGGCTAGGGCTATTATCTCTGTTTTGTAACAGGGACACTGAGCCAGGTTTAAGGAACTGTGACCCCATGGTGAGCCAGTAGGAGAACTCCTGAATTAGCTCAGCCTTGCAAAGGAACTTTCTGTCACTTTGTGGGGAAAGAGGACTGGATCCAGGCTTTTCCCAAACATCCTCCATAACCCTCAGACCTCCTCTTTCCTGCCTGCAAAATAAGTTAAAAGCATCACTTTTTTTCTCCAAGCTTTGCTACCTTCCTCTTCACAGTGCAGACCCCATCAGAGGAGGAGTCGGGGTCTTACACACCCTACAGAGAGCTGAGCAGCTCTGATCTCCCCCTGCATCCTGCTTTTCCAGGCTGGAGCCAGGCCAGCAATTCCCTGGGACTGCTTCAGACAAGAGCAGTGCTCATGTGAGAGCAGGCTTTATCAACCCACATCATGCCAGAATTAATGGCTGTCTTAATAAAAGCAAGTGAGATCATCACTCTTGGCTTAATTTTTCCTTTTTATTGCCTCTTACATGTAGAAGTAATGATCAGCTGCTTAAATATCTCTAAAGCCAACACTTAAGGACACATTCCAATCTCTCACTCTCCTAATGAATGGCAGTGTCATTTCTGAGGGAGTTTCAGCACATTCCTGGACTAAAAGGAGAGGTTTCTTGTAGGGCTGGCACTGCCACCCTTCAAGGCTCCCGAAGCCAGTGAAGTCCCATTACAACATGGAGATGCTCTGGAGCTGGGGCTGGGTGCTGAGTGCAGCCTCAGGACAGGACAGACAGGGTTGAAGGCAAAGGCAAAATCTCCGTGCCTGTCTACGCAGCCCATGTTAAAACAAAACCTTCACAAAGTCCCACACACAGCTGAAGATGTTCCTTGGACTTCCTAAGAATCTTTCAAGAGAAGTCACCAGGTTAGGGACCAAAGGCTTTGTTTCCCCTTGTTTCTCAGAAGGATTTCTCAACACAGTGGGGTCTCCCCTGACCTACTCCATCCCATAACGAGCATCAGAATCAGCCCCAAATGTTATTGAAATAGGACTTACATATACAAGAACCTAAATGCAAATGAGGTTCTATATGATTTTAATTCCCAAAGGCCTATATCACTTACAAAATTGAATTTTAGGCTCTAAATCACTTCTCAAACCCGTCTCTCTCCCTCGGGTGTCACTCATGAGGTATCACTGGTAGGGCAGAAGTGAAGAATCCCAGGAGAGTTTGGACTGGAAGGAACCCCAAAGATCACCTCATTCCAATCCCCCTGCCATGGGCAGGAACACCTTCCACAAAACCTGGCTGTTCAAACCCATCCAACCTGCTCAGAGTCTGCCATTGCTCTGCAGCAGCACAGGTACATTAACAGCTTTCCTTTCTTCACCTACCATTAATCTGCAAGCTCAGATTGTAATTAAGCTCATTTAGAGCAGGCCATGGTGTGCAAAACACAAATATCAGCAGTAGAGTCATCCAGATTAGGTCCATTTGTCAAAATAATGGTTTGGGGGAAAGCGTGTCTTGCATAGCTCAAGCCGTCCCTGCCATGGGCAGAGTTCAGATGCTCAGAGTTCAGACGCTCCTGTGGCACCACAGCCCAGGACACAGCTGTTACCCAAACCTCTGGAAAGGGACTAGAAACCTTGTCGTGTCTCCAGTGAAGCACATCTTCCTGGGAGCCCCCACAGAAATCACGCTGGAGTTGATGAGGGCAGTGAGATCTTTGCTTGGCACAGTGTTAGCACTCTGCTCTCGTGAGACCCCACCTGCACTGCTGCATCCAGCTCTGGGGTCCCAGCACAGGAGGGACATGGACCTGCTGGAGAGAGTTCAGAGGAGGCCACAAAAATGATTGAGGGATGGAGGAGCTCTGCTCTGGAGCCAGGCTGGGAGAGCTGGGGTGTTCAGCATGGAGATGAGAAGGCTCCAGGGAGAGCTCAGAGCCCCTTCCAGTGCCTAAAGGGGCTCCAGGAGAGCTGGAGAGGGACTGCGGACAAGGGATGGAGGGACAGGACACAGGGAATGGCTTCCCACTGCCAGAGGACACGGGAAAATGGGATATTGGGAAGCAATTCCTGGCAGTGAAGGTGGTGAGGCCCTGGCACAGGTGCCCAGAGCAGCTGGGGCTGCCCCTGGATCCCTGGCAGTGCCCAAGGCCAGGCTGGGTACAGCCTGGAGAACCCTGGGACAGTGGGAGGTGTCCCTGCCATGGCAGGTGCTGGGACTGGAGGAGCTTTAAGTCCTTTCCAACCCGTTCTGGGATTCCATGGTTTGATGATTCTAGGATGCTTTGGAAATTCTTAGGGCTGCAAGCAGGGTCCAGGTTCCCCAGGAGCTGTGTGGAGGCTACAGAGCCAAAGTTGACCCTGCAGGCGACACCTGCAGAGCATGGGTGCTGAAGCTTTGTGCCATGTTCCCCCCTGCAGAGCTTTTCTGCTGGGCTGGAGCTGTGTGACCCCAGCGCCAGGGTGACAGCTCATGGAACCTGCTGGGTTCAGCTGAGGGGGCCTTCAACAGAAACTAAGGGGAGGCTTCAAACCAGGAGCAGCTAATTAATTGTTGATTATCTGGGCTCTGCAGGCAGGGATGGAGGAAAAGGCTGAGATGAGAAGCCATGAGTTCACCACATTGGTAGGAAAAGTTAGAAAGGGAATGGCTTTCAGTGAACAGGAGGTTACTGGCAACAGTGAGTACTTGTTTGTTTATTTATGGAACAGGTTCCCCAGGGACATGTTGGATCCCCCATCCCTGGACACAATCAGGGTTGGGTTGGATGGGGTTCTGAACAAAAATTTGGTGAGGTTAAATCCCTGCTCACTGCAGGGGGGCTGGACTGGATGAACTTTAAAGTTCCCTTCCAACCCAAACCTTTCTCCGATTCTTCGGAGGGTAAATGAGGGGCTGGAACCCTTCCCCCTGCAGGGAGGGCTGCCTGCATCCGTGCTGCAGGGCCCATGCATCCCAGCTGCATCGCTGCCCCGTGCCAAGCCACCCTGTGCATGCAGGGGCTGCAGGGTTGGGACTTTGGGACATCTGGCAGCCCGGGCTGTGCAACATCTGGAAAAACAAGAGTTTGCCACCCAAAGTGGGACTCAGCAGGTCTGGGATTTGACTTCTTGTCTGTGACTTTCGGGATGAGGGCTGGGAGGGAGAAATCTTTCCCTCCTCTGCTTTTGCAATTGTGTTGGTGCATTTGCTGTGGCTGTGCTGGCTGAGGTGCTGACAATTTGGGAAGGCTACATACATTCTTCTAGGAGGAAAAACTGGGAAAGCAGTTACATCTGCGAAGTCTCCAGCCCATCTCGGCTGCCAAAAGCATACAGTAACAAAACTGAAACATGCACTGATTTCAGAGGCTGCTGTCCTTCACTGCCTTGCAGCGGGGCCTCTCTGCACCGTGGCTGGTGCCACGGCCGCGGTGCGAACACGACAAGCCCAGGTGTGAGCTGGCTCTCACTTGCACCGGTGTTTATTTTGGTGTAGCAGCCCCTGTGCAGCGCTGGCTGGGAGATTCAGGAGCGTTTGCAGCTGGGGGGATGCTCTGTAGTTGCAGTGTTTTAGGATTTTCCTTTCTCTCTCATGGAGAATACAGATAAACTGTACTTTCTTAATCTCTGTGTTTTGTGTTAGAGGTGTCCAAGCCATAACCAATAGGTCTTTGGGGGTGGATTGTCTTTGGCCAATAGACAATTGTTTATTACTGTGTATAAAAAGAACTTCTTGTAAATAAAACCTTCTTCTTCACCATCTTGAAGCCTGTCTGCCTGACCTCTCTACCTGCTTCCACAAATCCCATGAACAACAGGAAGGCAAACCGTAACGCTCTGCTGTGCAGGACCCCCGAGCAGCCCTGGCTGAGCTCTGCCCTCCAGCCCCTGTGGGTGTTCCACTCGCCGAGCCTGTGACCCACGGAGGTTCCCTCAGCACTGCCCCTCCTTCCCTGTCACTGTGGGTGCCCTGACCCTTGTGAGTGAGCCGGAGACCTCCAGGGCTGGTTATTATTTAATGCTGTGTTTCTTGGCTTTCTTTTTTCTATTTATCTCTCTGCCGTTTAGTTCCCCGCACTGAAGGGAACCTTTGTTTGTTGTCAAAGCCCTCCATGAGATATTTGATTGAAATGTGTCTTACCTGCCTGGGTGAACCCAGCTGCCTGGGAAAGCCTTTTTTTTTGCTCTGCAAAGAAATGCAACAGCTGCTTTCTTCCACCCTCTGCCTTTCCAACAGAACACAAATGAATTGCTTGATTTCAGGCAAATTTGATAATAAGGTTGAGGTGTCAAAAGTGATTACATTCCAGGGTATTATGGCACTTTATTTAAGTAGAGAGATCATGTCTGGATTTCATAATTTATTTTTTTTCCCCAATTTCCCCAAAAGAAGGACAGAAGTATTTTTCTTTGCTGGCTCCCAGGTATGGCTGGGGCAAAGCTGCAGCTCATCTCCTGCGCTTGGACCTTCACAGGTCTGGGATTCTCTGGGATTTTCTGTCACCTGCACCCTGGCAAGGCAGGACCAGCATCAGCAGATCCATAACCTGAAAAAAACGTCTTCAAAAAGCCCTGCCTGGGCCCTATTTTATTTTTCTGAACATCAGGATTGAGGTGCTATTGTGCAAATGACCTTTGCAGCCCCCCTGTATGCCTTTAAGTTGCTATAACCACGTGTGGAGCGGTGGTATTAATAATAATACTATTCACACCAGAGTCTCCTGGGCAGCTGAATGACAGGATGAATGTGGATTAATATTCCTTAGCCACAAGGGACCGGGAAGGAGCTAGTGGAAGCATAGCTTGTGAAATTAATAATCACCACCCACTTGGAGGAAAAGGAATTGGATTATAGGGACTCCAAAATTAATAGTATCCTGGGCAAGCAGAGCCTATTGAAATATTCATGGGGTTCAGCGAAGCCAAGGCAGCGAGAGGCAGGCGAGGTGTGATGCATTATGCAGCCACGGGCGATGCTGAGCTGCCTCTGTGGCCGGGGGGCTGCTGCTCCTGCTTGCAGAGTGGCACTAATTGGGCACAGGAGCTGAGGGAGACCTGTCTATCCACTGATGAATGCTGCCAGGAATGTTTATGCCCAGAATAAATAAAGCAGCAAGGGATGCTCTTGGGCTGGAACACAGGAAAACGGGCGGAGAGGGTGTTAAGGGAGTGCCACGTGAAGGGTTTCAGCAGGACACTTCTACTTCTAGGGGCTGTCTGTGTGTGAACACCTTGATTTGAACATTCCTGCACCCCTGTGTGAGGCTCTGGATCCAGTGGGGTGTTGCTGCTGTGGGCAGGGCAGGAGTTTCGGTGTGTGAAAAGGTTCCTCTGCTCCCAAAAACCACATCCTACCTGTGCCAGTGGGAGAAAAGATCTGACCTCACTCCCAGGCACACAAAATTGCTGAGAAAAAGAGTAAACTCACTGTTGTGTCCCAGAGGGTGTCCTCAAAAGTGAGCATGACCTTCCAGGACCTGCTAAATCCTGCAACAGGGAGAGCAGGGGGAGGGCAACTTCCAAAAGCCATTTGTGAGGGTAAGTTCTGTGTGTCTGCTGCAGACTGGGAGTGAGCTGGATTCAGTTTAAGGGGACAAGTGGCCTCCAAATGCTCCTTTCAGGAGCTCTGCTGACAGCCAAGCCCTGCACATGCCTCTTAACCCCCCTGACACACCCCCTGTGTGCCGCTGATGTGAGCCCTGTGACCCACACCGGACCCTGGGCACAGGTACATGAATGCCCCACACCAATCAAGCCTGGTACCATTGCCATTCACGGTCTGGAAAAACTGCTTTCACCAGGAGAGAGGGATCATGGCCCTACATGACCCTATGTGGCCCTATATGGCCCTTCATGGCCCTACGTGGCCCTATATGGCCCTACGTGGCCCTATATGGCCCTACATGGCCCTTCATGGCCCTACATGGCCCTATATGGCCCCACATGGCCCTTCGTGGCCCTACATGGCCCTTCGTGGCCCTACATGGCCCTGTATGGCCCTTCATGGTCCTTCAGCCTTGCTGATGTCTCTGCACAGACTTGGGAAGGGCAGGGGAAAGCTCGGAGCTGACTCTGCTGCTGTGTCCCTGCCCTCTGCCCCGGGGGCTCTGGAGAGGCTGGAGATCAGGGACTGACCGCAGCACCGCCTTCTCCTCGCTTTACTGCCCGGTCTGCCTTCCTTTTCCTCAGTGGCCAGAGCATAGCAAGTGAGNCCCCGACTGCACTGAACCTGGCACTCAGGGACACTGCAGACACCGCTGACAAGCTGCCGATCAGCCCTGGTGGTCAGCTGGTCCAGCCCATGCGACTGGCCGACAGACAAGAAGAGAGAGAAGCAGCTGAGTTCCCCCCAGAGCAAACCCCATGCTCTGGGTCCGTGTGGAGCAGTGTCCTCTGCCTCTGTCATTGATGGAAATGCCTTCTCCAGCAGATCCAGGGTGGACAGAGTGTGTCCACTCAAACAAATGCTGCTCTTCCTTGTCCCCAAATCCTTATTTCTGGACCATTTTCATCAGTGTGTGGTCAGGCAGCTCCAGGGAGAGGGACCCATGTTCCCCTTAAAAATCAGATCCCTGGCAGACCTGTATGTGGCATGAAGATGCTGTTCTGAGCCCTGGAGAGGCTCACAGGTTGTGCTGACTGGGGAAGCAGCTGTCTGGAAAACAACCCCTGCACGTGTCTGCAGCCATGGGCTGCCTGGGGGTGCAGTGTGGGCCCCATCCATTCCCCTCCATCCCTCCCTTCCCACCCTTGGACAAAGCTGATAGCAGCTTCCATGGACTCTGCTGCCAGGAAAACGAGGTATATCTGCTCCAGAGGCTGATGGGACCCCCTGAGAAGCAGCTGTGGGCCAGATGCCACCAAATGTCATGGAGGTGGCATGCTTGAAAATGGAGAGTGTAGATGGGACAGGAAAGGCAGTGCTAAATTAAATTGGTTGTGCTGTTGAAGAGGGAGACATTGTCCCTGTGAGAGTATGTCAAAGTCCTGCAAGCTCATGTGAGAGGTGCAGCCAGCCTGTAGCGCTGCCAGTGTGCTGAATTACTCCTTGAGTGGGCATTTGAAAGGGTAAATCACTGCAGGGGATCATTATTTAATCTGTTTGAATTAAAGATTCCCCTGAAATACAACATTGTGCATTTAAAAAAAAAAAGATATAAATCCTAACTGTGTGTTTCCCACAGCTCTGCTCTGCTTCCGGGAAACCAGTGATGTTTGACTTCATTCTGCTTCAAAGTAGCCAAAGCACCTCGGTTAAAACCTGGCCCTGTGATGCCCAGCCCACACTCTTTTCCCAGAGAAGGAGGTTCTGGTGGCACACCCACTGATGGGGCTCTTGCATTGCGTGTATAAGGGCTGGTCTAAACTTGAGTAGTTTTACAAAACACATCCCCTGTTCGTCCACCCAGGCTCCCAAACTGGAGTTAAGCCCAGCTGAGATTGCCAGGTTACAGCTCTACGTGGCCACAAGCCGAAAAATGGGTTTGTTTTGTTGTGTTTATAGTGGGGAAAGAAAGTCTGGATGCAGCCCAGTGCGCATTTAAAACCAGCAGGAGCCTTTCTAGGAGCCAGATGTGTGCTGGACCTGCTGGATGTATCTCAGAAGGCATCGTGAGACACCCCAGGGGGAAGGGTCCAACTCTCCTGCTGAGAGCTTTGGTGAGAAGAGCCCTACGGGACCTGCAGCGATGTCCAGTGGGTATTTGTAAGGGTATTTGTTCCTGTTTTATTGGCATGGATGGTTTAGAAAAGGCATCTTAATGAGATTTATGAGGCTGTTTTAAAACAGAGAAGTTGCCTTGCCAACAAGACACATGTCTGCTACATAAAAAATATGATGATGAAGGGATGACAGCTTTGTATCCGTACACTTTCATCCCAAGGTGCCTTCATGCAACTGCTAAATATTTAATTTCTTTTAACTTCCAGCCTTGGGTATTTTTTGCAGGTGAAGATGCAGAAAGCCCTCTGGCCCATATGGGTGAGGTGGAACCTGGGGCAGACACAAACCTCAGTCAGCTGCTCCCCAGCTCCTCCGACACTTTCCACTCTCACAATGCCGTCCAGCTGAACAGCGTTTTGTGGATTCAAGGTCTGGCTTAAACTCAGAATTTATCTTTGTAGCTGTCTTTGATTAGGAGTTGAAATTGATCTGGAGGAAAGATTCTGTGGCTGCTTTTAGCCAGCAGAGCTGTGATTTCCTTGGGCAGGGTTTGGGCTGCTTTCCAGGCCGGTGTGATGGAAGCAGTGCAGGTTCTGAGCTGGGGGGACCATCAGTGCCAGGGCAGGGACAGAGCCTGTCCTGTGTCTCCTTCTGATGGATGGCCCAAGCAGGGGCACTGGGAGCTTTGTCTGTTGTTGCTGCCCAGTTTTCCACACTGTAAATCCTGTTCCTGAGAGCACAGAGATGACTTGACCTACATGCTGCAGCTGGTGGGAAAGGCAAGGGTCCTCCACTCGAATTTTGCTGGAAGCTGGGAAGGAAGGAGAGACTTTCTTTTCCTCTGGCTTCTCTCTTTCAAGATTTGCAAAAAAAAAAAAAAAAAGAGTTGAAATGTCAAATGAGAAAAATGCTATTGTTGTGGCAAGTATATTTTCTTCTTCAAAATGGGAATTCTCCTCAAATTTCTTTAGCTTGTATAATAAAATTAATAATGTTTTTCTTTCCTTTTATGCTGGTGGAGCAAAGGCTGGGGCTGAGGTTGACAAAGAGACCCTGTGGAGGGGGATCCTCAGCCAGGGCTGTCCTGCAGCCTCAGTAGTGCTGGGGTGCAACAGGCAACGTGGGATGTGAGTCCCCTTCTCCAAGGTCACCTGTCCATGTTAGGAGAGGGAATCATGTCCTGGGAAAACCCACACTCCCCCAGGTACTTAAGGGTGATCAGTGGTGAAATCTGATAGAGCTAAATATTCTAGGGCACTCAAAATTAAATAAATCCCAGTGCTGCAGTGCTGTGCCTGTTTTGGATCTCTCTGAAGGAACACTGGCATCCCTTTCCCTCGCTGAAGGCACCATCAAGGTCAAAGGTGCCTTCAGCTGCACACCCAGAAACCACAAAGCCCTGAACCAAAACCCTTCAACACTTCTGGCCCTTGAGGTTTAATTGCAGTCCCAGACAGACAAATTATTCCCAGCTGCCTGTTGTGCCTCAGGGTGTCCTGTCCTGAGTGTCAGCCCACAGCAGCTTGGGGTTGTCACCTCCTGCTCAAGTTCCCTGGGCTGGGGCTGGTCACACCAGTGAGGGGTGTCCAGGGTGTGCAGGGGTCCCTAAAACACTGCACATGGTGCCCTAACCCCAGCCAGAGCGCTGCATTCCACAAGGAATGGGGATGCCTAAGGGACAGGCAGGTCCCTGCTGCCTCAGACCTTACGGTTTTCCAGAGCCATCTTGACCAGAAATGGGAACGGAGCTGAAGTGGGTATTGCAGTTTGAGAAAAAAAAAAAAAAGCTGGAGCCGTGAGCTTTAACAGCCTCTCTCTGCTGCTGCACACGGGAAATGTGAAAGCAGGGTGGTGAGTTTTGCTTTCTGAGGGCACAGGCCTGCAAAATAATAAAAAATAACAAAACACAAACCCTCCAAAAATCCCCAAACCCAAACCATATGTGACCCAGAGAAGGCAGCTGTACTTCCCCATAGCACAGCTGAGGAGGTCAGTGCTTAGGCCCGCTGGGAGTCAGATCTCACACAGAAATGATCTCTCATTCTGCTCTTTCTTCCCTGTCCCATTCCAATGCCCAAGAAAGCCCTTTGGTTTTTTGAAGTTACCTGGCCAAGTAACAGCAGTACATACTCACTGCCCCAGAACTCTGGTTAAGGACTTGCCTCCGCTGTCCGTGCTGGGCTCTGGCTGCCCCTTGCAGTTGGACTGAAAGAGCAGGACCTGCTTCATTCTGCAGAAAGATTTGGGACCAAGATCAAGGGTAATGGCCATGGGCTGCTTCAAAAAGTTGCCCTAAGGGCACAGAGCCAGCCAAGGACAGCAAAATCCGTGGGATCATCACAGCATGGTTTGGGCTGGAATGGACCCTAAGGCTCATCCCATTCCAACTCATCTGCCATGGGCAGGGGCACCTTCCACCGTCCCAGGCTGCTCCAAGCCCCATCTGACCTGGCCTTGGACACTTCCAGGGATCCAGGGGCAGCCACAGCTTCTCTGGGCACCCTGTGCCAGGGCCTGCCCACCCTCATGTGACCTCCCAGTCTCCCATCTAACCCTTCCCTCTGGTGGGAAGTCATTCCCCCGTGTACTCTCCCTCCATCCCTTGTCCAAAGCCCCTCTCTGGCTCTCTTGGAGCCCCTTTTAGGTACTGGGAGCTGCCATAGGGTCTCCCCAAACCCTTCTCCAGGCTGAACAGCCCCCACTCTCTCAGCCTGACCTTGGGTGGGTCCTAGGGCTTGGACGGGAACTGGGGGTGCCATTGGTGTGAAACCAGAACTTGAGCTCCTCTGTGATGCTGGCCAAGTGTCACAGGATGTCACCCCACCCAGTGCTTCCTACAAACCCCTCTTTTCTGCAATCCTTTTTCAGGTTCTTTCTGCTGCATTCTGCGTGGCTGCTCCTGTGCCTCTGGGGCAAACCCGTGGGCAAGGACCAGTTCCTGGCTGCAGTGTGAGTGCTGGGGCTGCCCTGCTGCCTCTGATGTGCCCCCTGAGCTGAGCACCAGCTGAGGACCAGCCCTTCATCCCGGGGGACTCTCCCAATGAGAATGTGAATGGTTAAACAGCTCCAACCCCTGCTCAGGAAAGCATTTTGTTTGCCCTGAAGGGGGGTGAGAAAAAAATCTGGAAAAAAAGACCTCTGGGAGACCTTGTAAGATTAAGCCAACATACCAAGCTGCTGAACAATGGTTGACAAAGCAGGGCTGCACTGCTGTCCCTCCCCTGGCTCCTATAGATCACAAACATATGCTCCGTGCATGCCGGCTCCCAGTCTTTCATTTCACCATGTTTCAGTTCCCGTCTATCGAATCTTTTTATTCCACCTGTGACACAGAAGTTAATTTGAGAAAAAGGATAAAGTGTCACATTCTCTTGAGAAATGAACATGTAAATGGCCTGAAAGCAACATAATTTTTCTCTCTCTTTTTCTTCTTCTTTTTTAAATTTTTTTCCCCTTCCGTACCACAAAAGCAGCATTAAATCTTGCTCTTCTGATCTGCTCTTTCAGTAGCTGCTTCCCTGGCGTCAGAGGGGATGGATGGGCTATGGGTGGGGCACAGGGAAGGCTTGGCTCGCTGGAAGCTGTGGTCTGTGTGGGATGGGCCATGGAGCACGTCCACGAGTGTTTTGGTGGATGTGGGTGCAGCAGAACCAGCAGGACGAGGCTCTGGGCAGCCCTGACCACTGAGGGTCACCACATGATGGGGCACTGACCTCAAAGGCTCAAACACAGGTGCCCTTGGCATGTGCCTCCTACCAGGAAGAATAGCAGGGAAGAGAAAAAGGGAGGATTTTTATTGATTGCTTTGGAAAGAAGGTTGCTGGTGCACAGCGACTTTTGGGAGCACAGAGTACAGGCACGGATCAGAGGCTCCAATTATGCAGAGAAAAATACACAGCTCTAAAAAATAACCCTCCCTTAGAAAGGCTTCAGCACTGTAACAAAATATTAATGTTTAAAGATATTCCTTCTTAATATTTCAGGAGGCAATTGGAAGTCCCACAGTATAGTTCATTCTACTTTTTAAATGGAAATATTTAACTTGGAGCAACAGAGCTCACATTGGCTCCAAGATAAACTTTCCTTGGCAGTTGCAGCTCGTGTATAATGCTAAAAGCAGCTCCATCTTTGGGGTGGCACTTTTTTTTAGCTCATCTTGGAGAGCCAAGCTCTGAATTAAACGGAGGGCTTGAGCAGCTGCTATTTTACCAGTGAGTCCAGAAGCTTGTCTGAGGCTGGGGAGGGGGAAAAAAAGGGCTGTCTGGAGGGGGAGGCAGGATCCATACAAGAGGTTGGGCTAATTAAATCTGGAGAAGTCACCAGAGAGCCCAGTGTTTCTGCATATTGTATCTTCAAAGCTTTCCCTTGTGCGGGGCATGATAAGGAGAGGATCATCTTGACACTTTCATCTACTCCTCAAAGGGTGAGCATTGAGCTAAATAAAGAAATAAATACATGTTGATTACACAGGGAGGGAGGGACAGAAATATCTGCTTGTTCAAACAGCTAATGTGTCTCCCAGGGCTCCATGTGCTCCTTCTGCTCATTAATAACCATATTTATTATTATTTTTATTATTCTTATTTAATCTGCCAGTTGAGTGCTGTATTGCAAGAACTCCTGTTTTCACACATACCCTCTGACAGCAGCCTTCGCCAGCACTTGCACATGTCCCCACCTCCTGCAGAAACATGAAAGTGGAAAAGCAAAGGTGCAGGGGGTGTGCCTGGTCCTGTTGCCAAGGGCTGTCGAGGAAAGCTGGGTCAGGTTTCCCCAGTGCAGGAGCATCTCAGTTTCAGCGTCACAGCTCACGTGTGCCTCCCTTCTGTGCCTGGAAATGCTCAGCTCCAGCAACTTCCTTTAACTGGGAGCACTTAGCATGTCTAAAAAGTCAGACTTGCAGTGGATGAAACCACAGATTTGGTGATTGATAGGAGGAAAACCTCCCAGGGATCCTCCAGGGCTGTGTCCATGTGAGAGCTCTCAGCACCTGGAGTAGTACCCCAACAGCCTCGCTGCACTGGGGGAGCACGAGGCTGGTGGCATCCCTAAAACCCCAGAAAACTCAGTGAAAGTTTCCAGTAGTGGCTTTTTGTTTAACAGATCCTTTAGTAATATTTTTTTTCCTAAGAGTTGCAGTTGGCAGTGGAGATTTTGAGATGGACTCTAAGGCTGCAGGCTTGTGTTCAGAGAGGGTGTCCTGGAGTGGTGGGTAGGGCAGGGGCTGGGGAAAAGCAAAGCAGAGACTCCAGAGGGGTTGATTTTGCACTTAAACACACTGGAATGAACCCCCCCGAAACCTATAAACTGGTGTTCATTCTGGAGACCTGTAAAAGAAAATGGAGCTGTTCCTGTAAAAGAAAAGACACAGTGATCTGGAGACTAAAACATGGTATAAGCAGATCTTTCTTAACAAATTTCTGGACCCCAAATCTTCTCAAAGAGAAGAGTTTGACTTTTTTAGGGTTAATACAGCATAAAAGCCTTCAGGGCATTAGACCAAGTGGTCACTCCTCGAGGCTTCATGATGATCCCAGCAAAGCAGAGAGTGATTTCTCCAGCTGCCTCCTGCATGGGGACAGACCTGGGGAGCGGGGCAGAGCTGCTCACAGGCTGTCTGGCAGCTGGAAGTCTCAACAAAATTCCTTGTTTTCAGCTCAGACAGATAAACTTGGGGGTGGAAAATGAGGCTGTGTGTGGGGAAGGGCAGCCACGCCAAAGCTAAGGCCTGTGCTGCTCCAGTTGGGGTGGCAGCACAGGGGACACTGTCCATGGCCCCAAGGACAGCCTGGGAACATCGCTCCAGAGCTGCCATTCCACACGCTTGTCCCAAGGCACCCAGCACTGCCCACTGAGGGACGGGATATCAGCCTGGAGGATAATTACAGAGTGAAATGTCAGCCTCATTCACAGGAGCATCATTACCCATTAGCTAATTAGGCATTAGCCATTCCAGCACTGCTGTCAGCTGCTTTTTAAAAAGCCACTGGATATTAGCAGAGAGAAATACTTTGAAATTGCACTTATGATAGTTGGTTTGAAAGAGCAGAGAGTCCTCTGATGCTTTCAGCATGTTAGAAAGCACAAATATCTCTTTTTTTCCCAGCTCAGAGGTGAGGAAGAGAGGAAATAGTGCACATTTCTGAGTGTTTGCTGTAGAAAAGGACATGATTTCATCTGGGCAGGGATGTGAACTCACAGCGACTCGGGTCCTATTCAATGATGGTAACAGGACCAGTGAGAATTTTGGCAGGGACACTGTGCTTGACTGAGATCCACATTTCAACTTCAGTTTATATCTTTGCCTGTGGGAAAGTCTATTTTCTGGCAACAACTGACTTTTAACTTAAAAACCTGAACCTGTGAAGACTGAAATGGCTTCTGGTGGTTCCTCTAAACCTTCTCCCAATACCCTTGAGACCATGGTTCAGCCTTTCCTGGGGATGAAGCCCAGGCCTGCTTTCACCCACGTGGCAGCCCAGCAGAACCCTTCTGTCAGGGCTGTCTTTGCTTTAGGTAATTCCCTGGTAAAACTGTGTTTTCTCTTCCCTCTGAGTGGCCTGAGCATGACAGTTCACAGGAGAATTTGTGGTTTCCTGCCTGTTTTGTACAGCACAGAAACCTCTGCAGATTTGTTCTGTAACTCCCCAAAAGCAAAGACAGCAAAGATGGATGGGAGTGGAGAGACCTTGGGAGGAGGTGTTTTGGCTGGGTTTCAGCCCATTCCCACCAACACCACGTGTCCCCCAGCAAGAGCTACCTGGAACTGGTCTCGTTGCTTTTTTCCTTCAAACATCCATTGCTGGAGCTCGTATCTTCCACAGGGTGCTGTCATATCCTCATTCTCCTTTGACAGGAACACCATAGGGCAGGAGAGGGACTCTCCTTCAAGGGTCTAGAGCAGAGCAGAGATGTGGTGGAAGGTGGTTGTTCTTCTCACAAGAGAATGGGGAAAAGGAGCAGATCCATATTTATATAGATCTGTCATCTCTATGTAAACCTGGGGAATAAAGAGCAGTTTTATGTACATTAGATAAGGGAGCCATGTTCTCCTTTTAAATGAAGCAAAGATTAAATTGGTCCCAATAGGAAGGCTCTTAATTCCTTCCATTTATATATTCTTGTTTTATTATGCTTGTGTGATAGCAGCACTCAGTAAGGAAGACTGAAGAGATCACATAATCAAAGAAGGTCCATAGGAGTTATTTGCCCAAGTTATCAATATATCCAATGCTATTTCCTGTGTTATTTTCCTTACATTTTTTCATCACTTTGCATTTCAGCTCGGTGTTTAACAGGACTCTGGGAGAAGCCTCTGCTCCTCTACCTGCACCCAACAGTGAACGAGCCCTCTCCTGGGTGCCTCCCGACAGCCCCGCTCACCCTGATTCCTTTCTGGGTGCCTTTGTGCCTCCCATCCTGGATTGAGAAGGTAAGATGTCCCAGGCACCCTTGCCACCTCAGGGCAGGGTGAAGGCTTGCCAGTGATGTAAGCCCAGCACAACCAGGTTTCCTGATGTCCAAAATCCAGTGTCCCACACTGCCTGCTGCTGATGCTCCTGGCCCCAAGGTACAGGCAAGCTCCAGCTGCTGCAGCACAGCAGACATTTGTGCACAAGCGTGGCAGAAGAGAGTTAAAAATGGAAAGCCATTGGCATTTGTTATCCTGAGGGTGGTGAAACATTGGTACAGGTTGCCCAGAGAGGTGGTGGACGCCCCATCCCTGGCCATGTTCAAGGTTCTGACCAGCCTGGTCTAGTTCATGTCCCTGCTCACTGCAGGGGGTTGGACTGGATGGCCTCTAAAGATCCCTTCCCACCCAAACCATTCTGTGATTCCAAGCAAAGTGCCCAGCTGGAATCAAATTTCAAGCCTGGAAAGGAAGGGAGATGCTCCATGGGTGGGACGTGTGCTGGCTGGGTGGTCTCCCACGGTTCTCCAACTCCTTCAGCAGGCAGCAGCCAAGGCTTTGGAGGGAAAAACCCAGAATGTGAGTCCTTATTCCCAGCTTGTTGGCTGTGATACCTTTGTTTTGAAAATGGTGTTTTTAATGCTAGAAGGTATCTGGAAAAACCATTGAGAATGATTCAGAGTAATTTAGGGAGGTAATGTACAGAAACTGGTCTGTGGTGGGTATTGCAGCTGGGTTGGGTGCCTGCACAGAGTGAGAATACTCCAGAATAAGGCCAGAGAAGGGGCAGGGGGTGGGACTGGCTGCAAACAGGAGCCGTGGTTTGGCTGTGCCTCCCCAGGAGGGCAGGGCAGGGGCTGTGAGCTGGTGCCCATGAATTCCCAGGACAGAGAGGCACCGAGTGGAAACGGTTCTGTGGGCTCAGGGTTGTTTCCAGCGTTGGGAGCGGTCAGCAGGGAGGAGATGTGGTGGCATGTCAGCTCTGGACACATCAGATGGTCCCACAGTGGGGTGGTGGCAGCGGTGTGTCAGCTCTGGACACATCAGATGGTCCCACAGTGGGGTGGTGGCAGCGGTGTGTCAGCTCTGGACGCATCAAACGATCCCACAGCGGTGGCGGCAGCGTGGCCAGGTCAGTGCCCGGAGCAGCTCCAGGGCTGAGTCATGGTGGGGTCATGTCCCCGTCCCCATGGGCAGTGTCACACCCCGCCAGGCCACGTGCTGTGCCACAGTCAGGCTGTCCTGCACCACATTCCTGCACCTGGGCAGCAGCTACAAAAGTCCAGCTTTTAGAGCGAAAGCCAAACTGCCCCACTGCCTGGTTTGGGGCTGAAGCAAGAGCCTCGCACTTCTTTTGCTATTGAAGCACAGGACTTATTTTTGGTGGGTGAAAATCTCTGCAATTTTTTTCCAGATGGGTTCTGCTGATCTAGATACAGCCTAGAAGAGGAGAGAAACCTCCTGTTCCCTGTGGATTTGTCCTGGGGTGCTGCAGTCCCATGGGCAGTGCTGATGCAGGCACCATTGGCAGATTTAAGCATCACATGAGGGCAGCTCTGCCCCATCCTGGTCCCACAGATTCCAGGCATGAAACACAGAGCCATGAAAATCCCACCTTTTCTGAAGGAAATTCAGATTAAAATGCTAGGGGAAATTTTTCTTTTTGCCTGGTTAACTCCAGCAGCATTCCTGATGCTTGGCTAGGAGGGGTCTTTGACCCTGGGTGATCCATGGCTAATAGAGCAGGTTGTCCATCCAGAGGCACTTAGCCTGGCTGTGCAGCAGGGAATCATACTGAGAGAGTGTGTGCCTGTGTATGTGTGTGTTAAATCCTTCCCTCAACAAACGTGTGCTCGGCTGTGTATACGTACAGTTTAACAGTTATCACTCTATACTTAATAGGATTACAGAGATTGCAGACAAATGAACATATCCCTCTATAGCCTTATCATCAGCTGATAAGTAAAAGCCTAAAGATTGTTGAGACAATTATGTTTTGATATTCATCTTAATACTTGTTCAGGAGACAAAATGAATAAATTGCTTTTCGGCACTGCAGGCGTGAGAAGAGCCCACGGTGCCTGCGGCTCAGATCCAGCTCTTGTCTGGCCAGTTTTTGGATACAGCACCTTTTCCTGCATTGCAGGCTCAGGATGGAGCTTTGCTCATCCCCCCAGTCTCTGCAAGATGGACACAACCTGAATACAGCCCCGCTGAGCCCTCGCCACAGCAGCTCTCGTAAATCTTTCCGAACCTGCTGTTGTCACCCCGATTTCCACGAGGGAACCGAGGCAGGATTGCAGCGTGCTGGCCCCTGACCAGCCCACAGAGCAGTGGAGCCAAAGCTCTGTGTCTGATTTTGGGTTCCCAGCTCCATGTCTGGAGCTGTCTCCCTCACTGCTCCACCAGCCCAAGGCTGAGCTCAGGGAGCCCCAGCCAAAACCCTGTCCTGGCACATGGCCCCAGCCTGGCAGGGAGAGATCTCAGCCACCTCCAGAGTGGTTCCAGAGCTTCATGGCACAAAGGCAGCCAGTCCCACCTTCCCTTCTCTGCTTCTTTTCCTGCTGGCTCCCAGGCCTGCAGCAGCAGAGCCTGCCTGGCGCTGGCTCCCTGCACATTTTCTGAGATGCTGAAGGCACCAACCAGCTCCGTGCTGGTCCTCAGCCTGCACCAGCACTCCCCAGTGGCCTCGCTGATGGCTTTGGCAGCCACAAAAAAGAGGAATTTTTGTAGCTCCTCTGTCAGTATGGGGCAGGGGGATGGGGAGCTGGAGCACACAGAAGAGCCTTGCTGGAAGGAAATATTCCCATCCTCTGGTGTCCTGTGATTTTTGGCCATGTTCTCGTGCTAATCTGGAAGAGTTTTCTGGAGATATTGAGAACAGCTGCTCCTCTAATTAGAGTTGGGAATGTTTGTATTACCGAAAGTGTCAAATTGCTTCATTACAACAAAAACAGGAGACACTTTGATCCAGAAAATTAGATGACTTCAATTTCACATGAAGCTGGAGCTCTCCTCAGTATTTGAGAAACAAAGCAGAGGAGAATAAAGCAGGGGATGCTCTCAGCTGTGGCTGTGGGCAGGCTGTCAGGTGTGAGGTGTGCAGCTTGAGTCAGGCTGGAGCTTCAGACCTGCAGAAATCTCAAGTTATGCCAAGCAACCTGGTAAAAGTGAAAACTTTACACCCAAATAAATAGTAAAACAATAGTGCACATTGGAAACAACATCAGCATTTTTCAGAAATAATTGATTTTGTCACAAATCCTTTTTAATATAGGTGAAATGCCATTGAAATCTCTCCAGCTTTCTTTGAGTAATTTCAGTTCAATCCAACCCCATGTTTTTCTAGTGGGAATCATTCCAGAAAGGTCTGTGTGATGGTTTACAGCAGCCCAAACCCTGCCTGGCGCAGTGAACCTGCCTCCACAAGGAGCAGAAACAGTTCACCTCATTTTCTGATGGACTTCAGGCCAGGATTTGCAGCCAGGGCTCAGTCTGGGGGGCTGCAGGGAGCCTTTCTGTTAGAGGGAACATCTCCAAAGGCAGGAGGTGCAGCCTGAGCTGCTCTGGGGCATCGTTTGCAGAAGGGCAGAGCTGGGCTCAGCTGTGCTGCACCCCGTGCTCTCCATGCAAGCGAGCTGCCTTCAGCTTGAATCTCTAATCTCTTCTTATCTCTACATCCTTATTCCAGACAGGCTTTTCCTCCTAACAGTGTGTAAAGAAAGCAGGGGGATCTACTTGCCATTACCTGCATTGGAATAACACTGGAGGGTTGTCATCTTTAAATCCCACCCAGCAGATGCTTTTGTAACATCTTAAACCTAACCAATGAACCCAGAATCAACCTCCCAAATAGAAAAGGGAGATAAAAGATTCATCCTTCCACATACTTTAACAGTAGGAGAGCACTGATATTTCAAAAGCAAGACAGACATCCTGGAGGTGAAGGCAAAGGACGCGTGGGAAGCACAGAAAGGATGCAGACTTTAAAGGTGAATAGGAGGGCATCTGTGCTCAGCACTGTGAATGCTTCAGTCACAAGATGAGACCTCTTGATTCCACACTGAAGTGGAATTGCACATTTCTGGCTCTTATTTACTCTGCAAACAGAAAGCAAAAACTCCAGCCCCACTTGCTTCCCAGGGAGCGTGGCTGCTGTTGCCAGGATGAGCTGCAGCAGAGAGGGTTGGAGTGTCCTGGCAGGTTGGCCCATGTACCCCCAGCTCTTAGCCAGCCTTACGAGACAGCCTCAGGTGGCATGAATAGCTGTGTGCTCGCAGAAGTTTTCATACCACAGGCACTCACTGATTTACCAGGAGCTGAGGTGGTTTCAGCCCCCAACAGCTCCAAGTGTGGCTGCAGCTGTAAAGCCTGGCACAGCGTGGGCTGGGGATGGCCAGGTAAAACAAGCCCCAGCCTTGAAACAGAGCCCCCATGCTCAGAAAGTTTGGAGTTATTGTGTAAATGCAGAAAATGTGTCACTTCCCAAGCCCAGAGCCCCAGCTCCCCCTGCAATGTGTGTGTACACGTGTTTGTATGGAAATGACAGGTTGAGCAGCAAACCCACCAAAAAGCAAGTAGAGTGGTTGTGGAAAGCAGTGCTTTTCTCTTATTAAATTTGCTCGGTTTTCCTCTCTTTCCTTTTCTTTTGGCTCCCATCAGCTCATGAGGTGTGTTAGCCAGCTCTGCCAGAGGCTTTCCAGAGGAGCTGGTTCCTGTCCTGCCACCGGCTTCAGTGGGAACAAGGGTGGCTCTGAGTTCCCACAAAGCCAAACAAAGCTGCATAAAGAGGACATTAAATTCCTCTCTATATGGCATTAGAGAAGGCGTTTTCTAGGTGTAAAAAACTTTTTTGTTATTATTATTATGTTTTAATTATAATGGGGGGTAAGGAAGGGCAGGCAGGGAGCACCAAGTCTGAGTCTGGCAAGGGCAGGCTCCATGGAAAAAGGGGCAATGTCTGTCCTTGGGACGTGAACTCATGGTGTTACTTCAGTGCCTGACAGCTGTTTTATTTTTAAAAGACCCAAAAAATAATCTCTAACATTTGCATAGGTTGCTCATGTCCCTCTCCTCAGTCTTTTCCATGGACATGGAGATATCAACCAAGGGCCAAAATCCCACTGAATGAAATGTTGCTTTTCCTTGCTTGTTGCTGAGCTGAAACTGCTGTCACACAACACCTTGGGCACAAAATATTGACACAGCTTTATCCAATTACACTCTGAACCTGTGGGACCAAAATCTGTTGACAGCTGTTAAATGTGATGGCATTATCTGTGTCTCTGGAGGTGGGAAGCTGTGGATCACCAGATGTGGAGAGACTGTGCAGGGAATCCCGTATGGAATCCATCCATATGGGCTTGCCCTGGGTTTGCAGTCTCTTTTAGATGCTTGCTCTCAGTCAGTGCCCAGAACTGGAGATTAGACAGACTTCTGGTCCTGCCCATCGTGTTGAAAACAGGAGGGAACAGTCACAGAACAGCTCCTACCCCCATAGTGAGGCAGCCTGGGTGTGATGGAGCAAAGATGGATCAGGGCAGGGTGTGGTGAGAGCCTGGCAAAGAGCAGCTGGGGCTGCCCCTGGATCCCTGGAAGTGCCCAAGGCCAGGCTGGACAGGCTTTGGAGCAACCTGGGATAGTGGGAGGTGTCCCTGCCATGGCAGGGGGTGGAATGAGATGGTTTTTAAGGTCCCTTTGTGCCCAAACCACTCTGTGGTTCTGTAAAGAGCGTTTCCATTGATCCCAGCACAGGAGGGCAATGGGTCCAAGGCAGCCCAGCCAGTTCTCTGTGCAGTTGGTCCCACATGGGTGAAGGGCAGGGCTCTACTTCTCCATAAGCACAGATTCCCGGGGTGATACGTGTGTTATTAAGGGAACGAACTGATGTGCGAGTCTGCTGGTTTTCTCTCTCTCTATTTTTTTTTTTTTTTTGAGCCCAGCATCTCGCTCTGTATGAGAGGCAATTTAGAAAAACAGCTATTGAAGGTTTTTAATTCGAGTATGAATGTGTCTTCAGCTGGGGCAACTGATTGCCTCTTCCCTGAGGGAATGAGCTGTCTTAAAAAGCACCATTCACTGCTATAATGGCCTGCTCCCTTTGGGGCAAAACACTCCATTTTAACTAAAAGGGGTTTGTGTACAAACAAGACTTAATGCATCCCAACCAAAAGGGCCCCTTCTCCCTGCTCCATCGGGGTGTGTTTCCAGGGCCCAAGCACAGTCCGTGCTGCTCCGGGATGGGGATGTGCCTGGTGGGAGGCAGGGAAATTCCAGCACCAGCCCCAAACTGGAGCTGGGGTGAGCGGAAGGCAGCGGAATCGCATCCCCACTGCTGCCAGAGAGGGCTGCTCCCTCTGCACAAAAAGGCAGCACAACAGACAATTAATTAGCAGCAGGACTGGTTGCATGGCAAAGACACACCGTGCACCGTATTTGCATGCAAATATCCCGTGGGTAGGGAGGATTAGAGGGGGCTGGCAGGAAATGATGGCTGGGAGGGTTTAACCTTGAATATTGCAAAAGGCACCGCTGCTGCTTATTTTGACACATGTGTGGGTCAGCCAGAACATGGAGGAGAATAATTAGGGAGGGAAAGGAATGAAAACTCTTATTATTGAAGATACCTGGGGGCTAACGGCATGAATACATTTGTTATAATTGACCCATGGCCCGATGATGATAATTCCTCTGTAGAGATAGCCACTTAATCTATTCTGTGTGCCAACATGGATGTAGGGAATAATTGCAACCTTGGCTCCATCTCGTTTCCACTCTTCTGGAGAATAGCTAATTTATGACAGAAAATAGTGACTAATGTTAGAATAAACAATATTATGACTCAAGTGACTTATGAGTGCTGCAGATATGATGCACATTTAATAGGACATGACTTATCCAGACATGTAATTCTTTTTCTGAGCAGAGTAAAGTAAGTGTGGCAGAAATGCCAGAAACAGCTTTGCAATTGGAATATGCAATTTAAAATAAGTAAAGATTACTCCCAGGTAGTTTATTGCTTTAACTACATCAAGGCAGGTCCCTGTAGCAGACTGCATAATGACTCTCATTTCATTTTTGGTTTGTGTCAAATATCTTCAGTTAGTTTTGCTTTATTGGCTTCATGCAATTTATTGCAGCACTAGAATGTGATTGTAATGCAACTAGTATTTTAGTTTTATCTTCCACTGGTAATTTTTCTTCTTTATGGAGCCTATACTGTCTGCATTAATAAAAGCCATAGAAATTATACAGCGTGGAACCAGGTTTTAGTAAGTGCCAGTTTGCTACAGAAGAACTGAACCAGCAGTGCTTTTCTGCAGCCCAAAGGGAGACAGACCCAGCGGCTGAGCAGGGGCCAGGATGCTCTGTGGCACCTCCTGTGAGCGCTGCTGCTTTCAGACACAGCTCCAGCACTCCTGTTTGTCAGAAGGGAGCACGGAGTGAATTCATCTCACCGAACAGCAGCTGTTTCTCCAACACCTCAATGAGTCAGACCTGCTCAGAGTGGGCCCAGTCTGGAAGGGGTTTGTATGGTCAGCTGGGGCCACGGTGTCTGAGCCTCTGCAGGGAGACCCCAAACACAGAACGGGAGCTCTGGTTTCACTGCTGACCCCTCTGCTGCTGGGGCAAGGAATGGTTACTGCTCAGCCAGGCGGTTCCAAGGCAGGAGTTTTGGCAAG
>VZTX01018739.1:0-13670 GCA_013400915.1 Pardalotus punctatus | reverse complement strand
CACACCCACCCACACCAACTCCCCCGGCCCCGGACACGGCCGCCCTGAGCACTGGCCCCGCCCCCTCCTGCAGGGCCCCGCCCCCAGTCGGGCACAGGCCCCGCCCCAGGGAGGACGCCCCGGCACACCCGGCACAGCCCCCCCCCCCATAGAGGCCACGCCCCCATGGCAGGCCACGCCCCGGCACAGGCCACACCCCCATAGAGGCCACGCCCCCATGGCAGGCCACGCCCCCTGCACGGTGCCGGGGCTGTGCCTCTGTCCCGTTACAGGCCAATGTAACCCAGTATGGCCCGCTGTCAGCCAGTGCAGTCCAGTATGACTCCATAAACCCAGAAGAGGTCAGTATAGACCAATATAGTCCAGTATAGCCCAGTATAAGTGAGTGTAACCCAGTACAGCCCAGTGTTTCCCCCGGCGAAACCAAAACCAGGTGGTTCAGTCTTCGGAAGGGGAAGAGAAACAACGAGTGGCACGTGGCAGTGGGGGGAGGGCAGAGGAGTGGGTGTCCCTGGGCACCCCCCAACTCCGGGGGGCTGCACCGGGGGGGTTGGCCCAGCTGTGCGGCCTCGTACCCCTGCCAGCCCCCCGAGGACTCCTAAATCCGTCCAGGCAGGGGCCTCCCCCACCCACGTAACAGGGAGGGGGGGAGGAGAGGAAAGTGGTGACACAAAGCGATACCCAAAACTTCCTTTTCTAACCCCAAAATCGCCCAAAGCAGAGGCAGCGGCACGGTGGGAACCCGATGGGGGGGTTGGGGGTCCCCAAAACCCTTGGGGATGGAGGGTTGGGGGGTCCTTGGGGTGTGTGGAGGTTCTTTGGTCCTGCGGGAGGTCCCTGGGCCCTGATGGGGGTCCCTGGGGTTCTGGAGGGGTGCCTTGGGTTTGGATGAGTAGTCTCTAGGCCCTGACGGGGTCCTTGGGGTGTGTATGCTGGTCCCTGGAGTGTGTGTGTGGGTCCCTGGGGTGTGGATGAGGGGGCCCTGGGCCCTGAGCGGGGTTCCTGGGATGGTGGTGGCATCTCTGGGTTGCGAGGGGGATCCCTGGGGTGGTGTGGGGGAGAGTTGCTGAGTCCCAAGTGCTGTCTCTGGGCCTTGAGGGCATGTCTGGGGTGCCAAGGACACTTCTCACCCCACTCTCTCCCTCACTGCATCCAGGATCTCCCCAGGGTGTGTCACGATGTGCATCCCACTGTTGGTGACACTGGTGACACTGGTGATGGTGCCTGTGGGGGTTTCTCCCTATGGCTTCCGCAACTGCATCCAGGCGCCGTGGGACCCTGGGCTGTTCCGCTGCATCCAGCGCTTCCTGGGCACTGTGGGGGCTGCAGTGAGTGACCTCCCCTCCTCTGCCACCTCCCTCAACCTCTCTGTCAACACCTTGCGCCAGGTGACCCCTGGTGCCTTTGCCCGCCTGCCACGGCTCCACACCCTTGATCTGACCCACAACCAGTTGGAACTCCTGGCCCCGGGGGCATTCTGGGGACTATCTGCACTGGCCCACCTAGACCTGGCCCACAACAACCTGTCAGTACTGGCCACAGGTGTGTTCACCGGGCTGGGCAACCTGAGCTCACTGCGGCTGGACCACAACCCGCTGCAGAAGGTGGCCCCCAGGGTTTTCCAGCCGCTGGCTGCACTGGCCACACTCCGGCTGCGGGGCGGCAAGCTCAGTGCACTGGAGCCCGTGGCCATGGCTGTGGGGAACCTGACACACCTGGACCTGCTTGACCTGTGTGGCAACATGCTGTCAACACTGGGCCCAGGGCTGCCACCCATGCTCAGGGTCCTGCACCTCTGCAACAACTCCCTGGGAGGTCTTTCAGGGGCAACGCCTGGGGTGCTGCCCCCAGGGCTGCGTGTGCTCGACCTGTCCTACAACAACATCTCGGACCCCGCGCCACTCGCTCGCCTGTGCCTGCACAACCTGACACACCTGCACCTGGCTGGGAACCCCCTGGACGTGATGCAGCTGCTGCACACAGCTGGAGTCTCCCCACGCCATGTGGATGTGTCAGGGCTGCAGGTGGGCACAAGAGGCTTGGAGTACCTGTGCCAGCAGCTGAAAGGGCCGTGGCTGCAGAGGCTGCGGCTGCAGCGTGTGGGGCTCACAACAATTCCTGATGGGGCTCTGGCCAAGTGTCCACAGCTGGGTGCCCTGGATGTGTCTGGCAACCGTCTGCGGCACATGGGCTGCATAGGACGGCTGCTGACCCAGGAGCAGCGCATGGCGCTGGGCGAGCTGGTGGCTGAGCACAACCTGCTGCAGAGGCTGCCATCATGCCGGGGGACCCCAGTTCTGCACCAGCTCCACAGTATGTCCCTGCGCTTCAACCGCATCTTAATGGCTGGTGCGGGTGCCTTTGACAATGCACCGGCGCTCCAGCATCTGCGGCTGGATGTGAATGGGCTGGCATGGCTGGACCGTGCAGCACTGCGTGGACTCCGTGAACTGCGGCACCTGCGCCTTGACAACAACCTGCTCACCGACCTCCTGCCTGGCTCCTTTGCTGACCTGTGCCAGCTGGAAAATCTCAACCTGCGCAACAACCGCGTGGCCGTGCTCTTCCCTGGTGCCTTCAAGGGACTTGACCGCCTGCAGACCCTTGACCTCGGCGGGAACAACCTGCGGCACTTGGCGGCCAAGGCATTCCAGGGCCTTCCGCAGCTTTGCCGGCTCTACCTGGACCGCAACCGGCTGCTGGAGGTGAACGCGGCTGCATTCCAGCCGGTGCAGGTGACGCTGGGTGTGCTGGACCTGCGCGCCAACGCACTGCGCTACCTGAGCCGACACCCACGGCAGCTGCCGCCCTTCCGCTACCTGCACAACCTCTATGACCTGAAGCTGCAGGCACAGCAGCCATATGGGATGCGTGTGGTCCCACAACGCTTCTTCCAGGGCCTCAGTGCCTTGCGCTCACTCTACCTGTCACAGAACTCGCTCTCAGCCATCCCTGCCGACGCCTTTGATGACCTGGCGCAGCTCCAGTACCTGACACTGGCTGACAGCAATGGTGGGATGGGCCACCTGCCTGCTGGCATCTTCAAGAACCTGAGCCAACTGCACAGCCTGAACCTGGAGAGTTCTGGACTGCGCAGCCTCGGGCCTGAGGTCTTCGGCAACCTGACGCAGCTGAAGGAGCTACGCTTGGCCAAGAATGAGCTGCGTGCACTGGATGAAACTCTGGCCACGCACCTGCCTGCCCTGCGCTACCTGGACTTGCGCAAGTGCCCACTGAGTTGCAGCTGTGCCAATGCCTGGCTACCTGCCTGGCTGGCACGTGGGCCTGTGCAGGTGGTCTACCTGTACAACTACACCTGCGGCGAGACGGGTGGGGCTCCTGCATACCTGCACTGCTTCGACACGCACGTGTGCTACCTGGACATGGGGCGGTACCTGTTTGCGGGGACGGCACCAGCTGTGCTGCTCCTGCTGGTGCTGCCGCTGCTGTACCACCGTGCATACTGGAGGCTGCGCTACCAGCTGTTCCTGCTGCATGCGTGGGCACGTGGGCGCTGGCGGCGGGAGCAGCGGCGCTACACCTATGACACCTTCGTGTCCTACAACTCCGGGGATGAGCGGTGGGTGCTGGAGGAGCTGGTGCCTGAGCTGGAGCGCGGAGCCCTGCGGCTGTGCCTGCATCACCGTGACTTTCGCCCTGGCCGTGCCATAGTGGACAACATTGTGGACGCTGTGTACAACAGCCGGCATACGGTGTGTGTGGTGAGCCGTGGGTACTTGCGCAGCGAGTGGTGCTCACTGGAGATCCAGATGGCCAGCTACCGCCTCTTCGATGAGCTGCGTGATGTCCTTGTCCTCATCTTCCTTGAGGACATCCCTGAGGCTGAGCTCTCGGCCTTCCACCGCATGCGCCGCGTGCTGCTGCGGCGCACGCACCTGCGCTGGCCCCCCGAGCCCCCTGCACAGCCCCTCTTCTGGGCAAAGCTCAGGTGTGCCCTGAGTGGGGGGGACAAGGAGGAGGAGGAAAGGGAGAGGGGGAGCAGGGAAGAAGAATGCCCTGGTGCAACCAGGACCCCCGGGGAAGTTCCCCCTCAGGAAAGCAACTTTCTGTCCCAAAGTCACTGTTTTTTCTCTGGGGAAGGTGCCCTGTGGAGTGGGGATGATGGCAGCAAGGAGGAAGAGGAAAAGGAGGAGAGGAAGGGGGGGAGCAGGGAAGAAGGCTGCCCTGACATGACTGGAACCCCTGTGGAGGCTGCCCCTCAGAAAAGCAGTTTTATGCCCCAAAATCACCAGCTTTTCTCTTGGGAATATGCTCTGCACAGCGGGGATGAAGGTAACAAGGAGGAGGAGTAGGAAGAAGAGGAGGAGGAGAAAGGCTGGGGGGATAGAGAGCAGCTGCTCTAGAGCAACCTCCCCTTGGTGTAATGGCGATCCCTGGGGACAATCCCAAAAAAAAAAAAAAAAAAAAAGCTTTTGTCCCAAAACCCCTGTTTCCCTCTTTTTTCTCTGAGAAATATGCAGCTGGGACAAGGTTATGAAGAAAAGGGGAAGGAGGAGGAGGAAAAGAGAGGGCAAGCTGGACCTCAATGTTCAGATGCAGCAAGTGCCCAACAGCAGCTTCATCACTCAGTTTCTTTGCCTGGTATTTGCAGACACATGGGAGCTGCAGCTCTTGCACATCTGGCTCTCCCTGGGCACACACTGCTGCAGCTCAATCGGCTGCTTCTGCCCATAGCGGCACCCCCAGGGCTGGGAAATTCCTGCGGGATACAGGAGGCACCCACCATCCATCCCACCACACACTGTCCTGTCCCCCCAGCCCAGCAGCTCCCAAGCCCAGGGAGGGCAGGTCCGTACCTCACTCCCGCCCGATCCTCACTGGCAGCAGGATGTGCCTGGCTTGGCTGTGGAACCGGAATGTGCTGCGGGAGTCCAGGCCAGCCGGCGCCACGGGCTCGTGGCTGCGATCACGGGGCTGTAATAGTTGCCGCCCAGGGAGTCCTGCAAGCGCATCAGCTGCTGTCCGGGAGTGGGATGTGGCTCTGCCCTCTCTGTCCCGAGAGATCAAAGCTCTGCTCAGCTCTCGGCCATGGGGCACTCGGGTATGTCCCTCTCGGGCCCGTCCCTGGAGAGCCAGAGCCCCGCAGTTCCACATCGGGAGCAGCCTTCTCTTGGCTCTGGCCTGCAGGCAGATGATGCTGTCGAGGGCCAGCAGTAAGTGATTGATGCTGGTCCCTCCCACAGCCCCTCTCCCTAGTCCTTGGTGACTCAGACTCACTACAAACCCTCCAGGTCAGTCAGGCTCAGCTTGGCAACACGCAGATTCCCAGCGAGGCCAACAGCGGGGCTGGTCCAGCTGCTTCACCTGGATTTCTGAGGACAGAGATGGCTGAGGCTATGGTTCCACACGCCCCTGGGGAAGCTGGTTGGAGCAGCAGCACCAGCGGGATCAGGGCTCCACGCTTCCCATGGAGTGGGTCAGTGAATCATGCTAGAAGATGGGGCAGGAGTAGGAGAAAAACCTGGCCTGCTGTGAGGATGAGCCAAACACCTGGAGATGACACAAGGAGCAAAGCCAGGGAAAGGATCTGGCAGGAAGGCACAGAGTTATGGAAAAGAATCAGCAATCCCATGGTCAGTGGTGGAGAAGGGTACAGCTGGTCAAGTTCCTAAGGGCCTGGAAAAGATCCAGACAGCTGGACTACTCCCCTGCAAGGAGCAACAGGTGAGACACTAGGTTCAGAATGAAGTGACAGCCAGAGCCTCCATCTGCCCAGGCAGCTGTGACAGGCTTGCAAATTCAGGGAAGGATATGGCTGTAATTGAAATCCACTGGCAGGTTTGCACCAAGAAACTGGGGAGCACTTGACAGAGCCCTGGGGGAGGGTGTATAATTTCTGGCTCAGTGCCAACGGGGGGACAGTCCTGGGATGTTGGTCCCAGCAGCTTCCTAGCTCAATTTCCAGCACCAATCAGAGTAATACCACAGCCAGCAGCACTCACCTGGAGGATGGCATGGGAGTGGGAGGAGGTGGCGTTGGCCTTGGTGTGATGCTGCGCTGGTTTTTATTGCCCTTGGCCAGCATCTCCAGGATCTTTTCTGGTGATGTGGGCTGGGAGAGAATGGGCACAGAGATCAGCACCCCAGATGTGGCACCCAGACCCCCTGACACAAAGCAGCGCCAGGCACTCGGGCTGAAGCATCCTGCAGCTCCGCAGGCCCTGTGAAGACTTAGGGTCACATCTGCTGCCAGCCAGGAGCTGTGCAGGTGGCACTCTGGCATCTCCACCCCCCCTGTGTCCCCAGAACAAGAGAGAGAGGAGTGGAGGGGGAAGGAAGGAGAGCTTTCTGCTGTAGCCCGTATGCCAGGGGTCACTCCCAGGCTGGGCTGGGATGAGGCAAAGCTCATCACCCTCCCTGCTCCCCTTCAGAGCAATTTTTCTCCCTGTTTCAGACACTTCAATGCAGCAGAGACAAAAGGAGTTCCCAAACCAGCACTGCTCTGATGCATAGGTCGCCCCCGAACCTTCCCTGGGACAAGCTGACAGCCCCATTCCCACACCTCTCCCTGTGAGGTGTTTCTGCTTGCAGACCTTCTCATTCCTCTCTTTTGCATCCATCTTCCAACACCCCTTTGAAGCCTCCCCACCAGCATGGCTGTCCTAGTTTCAGGCAGGACAAAGTCGCTAAAATAGAATTAATTTTTTTTTTTTTTTTTGCAGTAGCCAAGGGGTGTGGCTGTGGGCATTTCTAGGAGGCTATTCAATACCATCTTATTTGCCAGGGGTAAGGGAAAAGGACTCTCTCCCTTGCTTCTGAGAGGAAGGGGCTCCTTCTGTGAGGAGAAAGTATGGCAGGTAAAATAGTCAGTATTGTCACAGACTTTCCATGTAGATTGTTTCTTTGTCTTATACCTTTTGTCATTAATATTGTTTCTGTTACTGTTTGTTTTCTTATTTCATTGCTGTTTCCAGTAAACTGTTCTTGTGTCAAAACCATGATCTTTACCTTTTATGCTTACAGCTGCTGAGGGCAGGGAAGCAATAGCCACTGTGGTTTCAGTATGAGCATTAAATTCTGGAATGCTGTTCTTAAGCCATGACAGCTTTAATTTGTGCTCAATGTGAGGCACAAAGGGTTGAGACAACAACAGACCTGTCCAGAGCTGGTTGAAAACAAATGTGATCTAAGCCTTTGTTGTATTTTGTGCTGAGCCACTGGTCACAATGTTGCTTGGTCTGTTCATGTGGGTGTGGTACCTAAACCTGTATATATTCCCATATGTTCTTTTTCAGAGCAAGGAGAGGGATCAGGATTGCTTTGTTGCTCTACTGTGGGATATCAGTTTCTAACATGAGAGCATCAAGGGCAGTGAGGGTTCTTTGGGATGTATTTTCAGCGCTGCTCCCCTGCCCTGGCCTTGGGTGCTACCTGTGAGAATTCATTAATAATCTTACCCAGCCTGTGGGAAGACCAGGGGAGGAAGATTTTCCCAACCTTCTACCCCCTTTTCCTCCTTCAGGCCTGGTACAACAATTTTTGAGAATTTTGAATTCCCTTTGGGTGTTAAGGAAAGCCTGCTCTTGTTGCTATGTCTCCCAGGTCTCCTGAGTGTGGTCCACACCATGTTTAGAATTACAAAATAAATTTTTAGAAAGGCCTTTCAGAGATTTTTCTAGAGAGATGATAGTCAGGAGTGGTATGAAATGTGGGAGGACATGGGGGCCAGTGTTTGGAGGACTTCTCTGCTGGAATGGTTTGGAAGTTCAGCCCTGAACAACTACAGGACTCTGTTAAAGTGATAAAATACATGAAAGAAAAATGCTGTGGTGACTCCAGAGAGCCACAGAGTTATGCAACATGCTGGCCCCTGGCTACTATTTATCAGACACTGTTCATCACTGAACAGCACCCTCAGGGGAGAAGAAGGAAAGCAGAGCAGCAGGCACCATGGGCACTGCAACTGCAGCTGAACCAGGAGAACAGCCTGTGCTGGGAGCAGTTGCCCCTATGGAGAAGAAGAAATCCAAGACCAAATCAGTTTGCTCAGTGAGGGATGAAGAGGAAGCAAGGCCCTCACAACAGGAGGAAGATCCAGATGAGGTCCAGAAGTTTGTATGGAGTGTGCCACCATTGTACACCATCATTGGCAGCGATATCAGTGAAAGAAGGAAAGCAAACAGTGCTTCAGGTGACTATCCAGCTTTGGCAATAAGAAGATCATCTTTTCTCCTCCCTACTGACCTATGCATTGGCTGTGGAAAGAATGTCCAATACTGCAGACAGATTGGAAAGACTTGAGCAAACTAGAGAGTCCCATGTCCTGCCAGTATGGACCAGAGTCGCTGCTATCGGGAGCAGCCAAAATCCTGCTCAGGTGAAGGGGGACACACCATGAAATAACCTGTGGTTTTAACTGCCTGACCATGGAGAGGACATGAGGAAGTGAGATGGAAAACCCATTACTGCCCCAGCAACACAGGTGAGTTGAGAGGAAGAATACCACCACAGAAAACTCTTCAAGGATAAATCTGCTCCAGTTTCCAGTGGGCAAGTCCTCAGGAAGAATAGAAGGGCTGATGTTACTTCTGATCCTCTTGAAAGGACTGCCAGGTCATATTTACAAGAAGTGAGCAGTGAGTACTGTGACCAGAACTAGAGGGCTCCTGGCTGCAGCCAGGTGGAGGAAAGGGACAGTGGGATCTACTGGACTGTGTGGATGCAGTGACTGGCACAGCAGAACCACAAGAATGTAAGGCTTTTTCTGACACCAGCACATGGTGTACTCTGATGCCATTGAGATCTGTAAGCATAGAATCCATCTCTATTTCTGGGATGACAGGGGAATCCCAACAGCTGACTGTATTGGAAGCTGAAGTGACCCTGGCTGGGAATGTAGGGCAAAAACACCCCACTGTGACTGGCCCAGTGGCCCCATGTATCCTTTGCAGAGGTTTCCTCAGGAGAGGGTATTGTAGGGATACATCAGGAAATAGAAAGCAGCCCTATGGAGTCCTGTGCAATGAGTCGCAGAAACTACCAAGGGACAAGGTGGATCAAGTCAGGTTGCAGACATGAAAGCTATCCAGCTGGCTTTGGATATTGCTGGATATTGCTGAATGAGAGAAATGGTCACTGACTCGTGCGTGGCACCAAATGCTCTATGGAGGTGGCTGGACAATGGAAAAAGACCATTGGCAGCACAGAGGGAGACCCATCTGGGTTATTGAATTGCGGCAAGATATTGCTGCCTGGGCAGAGAAGTTGGCTGTAAAAGTCCATCATGTTGATACACATGTACCCAAGAGTTGGATACTGAAAAGCATCACAACAACGGAGAGGTGGATCAGGCTACTAAGATTAACGTGTCACAGGTAGATCTGGACTGGCAACACAAGGGAGAGGTATTTCTGCCTTGGTGGGCCCCTTAGGCATTTAAGGTCATCAGGGAAGAGATGTAACACTGTCTTGGTTTGAAGACAGGTGTCTGCTAAGGAAGGTGGGAACCTCCCTTAAAACCCACAAATGTGAGCCCCCTTCCCTCCAAATTATTATTGCTTTGTAATCAAGGGCTTTCAGGCAAAGATATGGGGAAAAGGAATAACAGTTTTTTACTAATATCTATAGCAAGGCAAACAATCAACAACAACAGTAGCAATAACAAACAAACAAACAAAAACCAGAAGATGCGNCTGCCGGCTCCCTTGGGCAGAAAACTGCCGGCACAGCCAGGAGGATGTGCCCTCCAGGAATGTCCCCTTCCCAGACGAAAGCTCACTCACCAACGAGAAGAAAACAGCGCAGATCCGAGAAACCTTTTCTGCCGCTGTAGCGAGGAGCCCGCAATCCCCCCCTGCTGTCTCTCCTGTAGCCGGTGGTAGAGTGCCGTATCTGATGACCACATCTGCTCTCCACTCCCCATGCCCAGCTAGCTCTTTGTCTCTTACAGAAGGAGTTAATAGTCCTTAAGTATCCAGCCATTAGTAACCTAGCGACAGGGAAGGGGAAAAATTCCACACCCCTCAACCTCCAACAAGCACACAGATGCATTGTGACTGAGGGGTGGACTTAACCATGGGCACTATATCCTGCATAATCTATGACTGTGAAACATGTGCTGCTATCAAGAAGGTCAAATGGGTAAAGCACCTATGGTGTGGGGGATGAGGGTCAAAATATAAATCTGGAGAGGCCTGGCAGATCGATTGCATCACACTGCTGCAACCTCTCCAAGGCAAGCCTTATGTGCTGACAACGGGAGAAAGCATGCCTGGACGGCTGGAGACACACCCCGTGCCTTATGCCATTGGCCCCGTGCCTTGGCCCTTGAAAAACAAGTCTTGTGGCAACAAGGCAGCACTGCAAGAATTGGGTCAGACAATGGGACTCGTTTCAAAAATAGCCTCATGGACACCTGGGCCAGAGAGCACAGGAGTGAGTGAGTGTTTCATATTCCCTGTCAGGCCCCAGCCTCTGGGGAAGTTGAATGGTGCAATGGACTGTTAAAAACCATATTGAAAGCAGGGTGGTGGGACCTTCAAACATTGGGAGCTGCATTTAGCAAAGGCCACCTGGTCAGTGAACACCCAAGGCTCTACCAATCAAGCTGGCCCTGCCCAATCAAAACCTCCATGTACCAGAGAAGGGTGATCCCCTTCTGTTGTGCATGTGAGAAATGGGTTAGGGAAAACTGTTTCGATCAGTCCACCCTTAAGCAGAGGCAAACCAATCCATGGTATTGTCTTTGCTCAAGGACCTGGGTGCACTTTGTGGGTAATGCAGGAGGATTTGACTTTGGGTGAGAACAGTCTGTAATGTTAAATTGTGTAACACTGGTTGCTGAATGACACTGCCACTGCCATAAGCCACATGGCCAATGAAAATGGACTGCTCCAGATACACCAGTCCTGAGCTCCTGATGTAGCAACCAGCTGACAGCGCAGTAGCCCTCCTGCCCTGGGAGACATCTAGGATGGACAGAACCCACAGCGATGGATTAAATGAACTCAGCAGACATCTTGAAGGCACAGCCATCTGCAATGGAAATTATACCTGTGCTTGTGTATATTTATATATATGTGTGTGTAGATAGTAGATAGATACTGTCTTGGTTTTGGACAAGGCTTTAATGTTTTCCATACCACCTCACCTTTTTGTCAGGGATGGGGGAAAGGGAATCTCTCTGGCTGCTAAGAAAAAGGGCATGGCTTCTGGGTGAAAAGCATGATGGAATTTTCTGCTGTTGTTCATTGTCCTGGGGTCCACATTGAGCATTTTTGCATGTGACTTCTTACCCTCCTTTGTATACTTTTCTTATTAATATTGTTGCTGTTACTGTTTGTTTTCTTATCTCATTGCTGTTTGCAGTAAATATTTCTTATTTCAACCTGTGATTTTCACCTTTTGTGCCTCCAATTCTCAACTCCATCCTGCCAGAGAGGGAAGGGGGAGGCAAAGGCGGGACCAAGCAAGCAGCATCTGGTTTGGGAGAGTTTCAGTAGGGACACTGAATTGGGGAGTACCATTCCTAAACCATGACAGTTGCAAAGCAGTCTGGAATTCCATGGCCCAAGCCCATAGCAGCAGATCCTAGTGCAGGTTTCCATGGCAATCCAGGATCACAACTGGGCCAAGACTTGGTTGCCAAGGCGAAACATTTATCAGTGGGTCCATTGACAGTGCTGTGGTAACCAACCCTCAGAATGAGACTGCAAATGGTTGCCATGGCAACAGGATCTGCTACAGGCCTCGGCTCATGCCCATGGCAACCACCTGTAGCAATGGGTCTCCATGGAGCTGCTCCAGGACTGGTGTCAGCAATGATGTGTCCTGGTGATGGGCCTGGAGCGACAGAATGAGGGACAATGGCATCCCCCTGATAAAGAGCAGGTTTAGATCAGCTTTTAGAAAAAAATCTTCCCTGTGAAGGTGGTGAGACCCTGGCACAGGTTACCCAGAGAAGTTGTGGCTGCCCCATCCCTGAAGTGTCCAAGGCCAGGTTGGACAAGGCTTGCGGCAACCTCATCTCATGTAATGAGATCTCATGTAATGAGGTCTTCCATGGCAGGGGGGTTGGAACTAGAGGCTCTTTAAGGTCCCTTCCAACACAAACCATTCTGTGATTGTATGATTCCATGAGTGGTGGGTGATGTGGTGGTCAGGAGTGTCTTGGGCAGAGCAACTGCAAAATGTCAGTTTTCCATTCTCAGGGAAAGAAGGAGGAGTAGGCAGACCTGTCCCCTTGGACTGCGGGAGGGCAGACTTTGGCCTGTTTAGGAGATCCATTGACAGAGTCCCTTGGGAGTCAGTCCTGAGGGGAGAAGGAATCCAGGAAGGTTGGAGCTGCTTTAAGAAGGAAATTTTAAAGTTCCAGGAGCTGTGCCCATGTGCCATAAGACAAGCTGGTGTGGGAAAATGATGGGTCTGGTTAAAGAGAAAACTTAGGCAGGAACTCAGGGCAAAAAAGAGCATGTGTCACCTCTGGATGGAGAGGCAAAAAACTTAGGGGATTACAAGGATGTTGTGAGGTGATGATATATCAAGAAGATTAGAAGGGCCAAAGCCAAACTGGAACTTAATTTGGCCACTGCAATTAAAGTCAACAAGATAAGTTTCTTTAAATCCCTTGGCAGTAAAAGGAGGGCTCAGGAAAGCCTCCATCCTTGGCTGTGTGCAGAGGGCAGTGCCATGTCAGGGGGGAGGAAAAGGCTCAGTCTTTAATACCAAACCCAGTTGTCCTGAGGATGCTCAGCTCCCAGAGCTGGAAGTTGGTGATAGGTAGCTGAGTGAAGCCCCTGAAATCCAGGAGGAAACAGTTAGTGACCTTCTCTGCCAGTGAGACACATACAAGTCTCTGGGCACAGATGAGATGCACCTGAAGGTACTGAGGGAGCTAAAGAAAGATCTGGCCAAGCCAATTTCACTAATTTCCCAGCAGCTCTGGTAAACTGGGGCAGTTCCCGTTGACTGGAAATCAGCAAATGTGATGCACATCTATGAGAAGGGTTGGAAGGAGGATCCAGGGAACTCCAGGCATCTCAGCCTGACCTCCATACTGGGGAAGGCCATGGAGCAGATCATCCTGAGTGCCATCCTACAGCATGTGCCGGACAACCAGGGGATCAGACAGCGTGCGTTTGGGAAAAGCAGCTCCTTCTGTGACAGAATGAACCACTAGGTAGGTGAGGGAAAGGCTATGTGTTTCTAGACATCAGTAAAGCCTTTGACACTGGAGAAACTGGCTGCTCATGGATTGGACAAGGGAACTGTTTGCTGGGTGAAAAACTGGCTGATGCCCAGGCCCAGAGAGTGGTGGAGAATGGAACTATATCCAGTTGGGGCTGGTGTAGCAGGACATCTTCCCAACCACAAGAGCTTGCTAATTGGTGAAATAACTCACTAAAGACCACTTGTCTCATGGTTATTCAGGCACCATGGGAATGACACTTCTAGCTGACAATAAACATCTTGTTGTGGAAGCAAGAGCGTGGAAAAATAAGCTGGAATTTCTGACTGACAGTGTCGAGGTTTGACTCTGGCCAAATGCCAGGGATCTACAACATTTGCTCTCAATGCTCTCTCCTGCTGCAGCTGTGCAGAGGAGAGGAATCAAACACAAACACACTGGACTCATGAGTTGAGATGAGGCAGTGGTGGGGAGCGATGCATGAGAGAATAGGAAAACGGGGTGAGGAACTTAAGTTGCAAAG
>VZTX01018737.1:0-19135 GCA_013400915.1 Pardalotus punctatus | reverse complement strand
AAAAAATAATAAAACAGCCTGCAGAGCAAACACCACAGCAGGGAGAACATGCAAAGCAGGGCCAGGACTGGCATCCCTGGGAGAGGAGGGGCGGACACTCAGCAGCCGCCAGCAAACACAGGGTTAAGGCTCCAACCAGCCCCTCTATTAAGAGCTGAGCACATTTAATGGTTTAATATTAACCCAAGCGTGACGGCAGGATTTCAGCCCTACTGTCTCGCCTTGGAGCGCAGCCTCACTGAAGGCTCCGGCTCCCCCGTGAGTGGGCACTGGAAATCCTGATCCCGAGGCGATCCCTGCTGCGGTGACCCCTGAGCTGGGATGCCAGCAGCCCTCGGGCACAGCCGGGGGCTCCAGCACCCCCCGAGCGATGGCAGCACGGCTCAGGTAGCGCTGCCCGGCTCGGCAGATAGTCAATACCTCATTTGAGGTTCAGCCTTTCAAGCATTTCCCATTCATTTCAGCAAATGGATCGACTCCCACGGCTGCGGGAAGATCGAAGGGCCCCCCGCCCACCCCTCCGGCTGCCAGACCTGCCCTCCCGGCAGATCGGGCAGCTAATGCGAGGTCGTTTTGTCGCTAACGACCGCTCTGGGTGTGACCTTGGGCAGCTCGAGGGAGAGAGAGGTGTTTCAGAAGGAGAATTGCGGCTCCAGCCCGCTGGCTGGTTCAGGGGGCCGATTGCGGAGGGGCTGGCAGACACGGGCTGGGGGTGATGGTCACATCTTGTCTGGATCCCTCAGCTCTTCCTTCACCTTGCTTCAGCCTCTGAACTACAGCCGAGCCGGGGCTGGCTGCGCCCATCTCCCATTCCAGCCTCTCTCCAGCATCCCTGCAAGGATATTCCTCTGTATCCACATCCCACAGCCCATCCCTCACCCTGCTTCAGCCTGGAGATACAGCCGAGCCGGGGCTGGCTGCGCCCATCTCCCATTCCAGCCTCTCTCCAGCATCCCTGCAAGGATATTCCTCTGTATCCACATCCCACAGCCCATCCCAGCGCGTGTCCCATAAGTCATTCCCTCCCAAAGCAACCTGGGTTGCTCTTTGGGATTCAAGGCAACATCCAGCCATCTTCCATCAGTATCAGGGTGCTCCTCACCCGGAATTGTGTCCGTGGGGAGGATCCACAGCCCAGGAAACACAGCAGCTCTTCTGCTGGTAACCCCATCACCCTTGGAAGCAATTCCAGGCCTTGCTCACGCCCAAAATTTAGGCCTGGAGCAGTTCTCCCTGCTCTACAGCCCACATTAATGGGATGACGGTTCCCACCTTGAAGCTCATGGATGGGGTGATGATTCCCACCTCGGAGCCATCACTGAGATGATCTTTCCCACTTTGGAATGACAATTCCCTCCCATGGACGGGCACCAAGGTGGGAATTGCCACTCCATGGATGAGATCAGGACACCAGGAGCCACCACCCTGCACGGCAGATGCTGAGAACAGGCTGCGTTCCCAGGAAAGGACCACGGGACCCCCCGGGCCCCCAGCGTCCCCTGCAGCCGGGATGCACCGGCCGAGCCTCCCCGGGGCAGGGAGGGTGATTTTTTGGGGACAAGCCGGTTGCAAAGGTCACTGTTGCCCTCTGCTGGTCCAGGGACAGGGAGAGCGGGGACAGCCCGGCTCCCACCCCGGGGTCCAGCCGGGCTGGCCGGGACACCGCTGTCCCTTGCTGCCACATGTGTGCTGAGTGTGCCCGTGCTCAGCCCGGCTGCCACCGCCTCGGCAAACCCGTGTGTGGCTGTTCCATCGCCCTGGCTGGCAAAGAGCCTTCCTGGTCCCGGGGTTCTGTTATTTCTCACCTAAAGCTTTTCCTTACAGCCACTGCTATGGGCTGAGCCTGCAGAGATACTCAGACCAGCTGGGCAGTGCCTTCCATGCGGGAAATAAATCAAATCTCCAGGAAATAAATCAAATCTCCAGGGTAGAGATCAAATCTCCACTCCCAGGGGATTGCAGCCTACCCTGAAGTGACGCTGCCTCCCACCCCCATCTTCATCCCCAGGTAAAAAGTCTCCATCCCAACAGGTAACTCCCTTCTCCTTCCCTTGCTCCAAAGCTCCATAATTTTCCCTGTCATAAGCAAATCCATAGGAGGTACTGGGAGGCTGGCATCCGGAAGGCAAAGTCTGCAGATTGCTAAATCCAAAGCTGTCGTTGCAGTCCCAGCACTGGCAGAGGGCCCGGCCAAAGCTGCCCTGCCTGCGGGCCCCAGGCTTGGCACCAGGGCTGCTGAGCCAGAGCCTGCCCGGCAATTCCTGCCCACGCCACGGCCTTGAAAGCTCCCAGGCACACGGGGAGGATGCATCCTCTGTGAGCAGTGGGAAGGGAAGATGCCTCAGGAACCCCAGGGAAGGGGAATCTCATGGGGCCCTGGTTATGCAGCAGCAGTGCTGGCACAAATTGGGAATGGGAGATGTCTCAGGACGCCGGGAAGGAAAATCCCTTGGGACCCTCGTTTGGCAGCAGCATCACAAACTGGGAATGGGGGATGTCTCAGGATTCTGGGAAGGAGAATCCCTTGGGTCTGTGTTTATGCAGCAGCATCAGCTGCAGGCGCTGGGCGTGGGCACAGCCGTGGGTCTGTCCGGCGAGCCGAGGGTGTTGTCTGTGCGTGGCCCCTCCTGCCACCAGGAGCACGGACCTCCCCCAGGTTCCCGAGTGCCCTACACCCCGGTCCTATATCAGGCTCGCAAACCCCTGTCAATAAGCATTAAGAAATCATCCATCTCACTGGGGAAGGGAAAAATCTGTAGGGTTAAGATAAAGACATGATGACAGAGCAAGACAGGGAGTTATCTCGGGCACGGGGGAAGGAAACAAGAGCAGGGAGGGAGGGAGGAGAGCAGGACTGTTTTCCCCTGCAGAGCAGCAGCCTGCCAGGCTGAAGGTCAGCAAAGGGCTGTAGCAAATCAGCTTTTAATTGAAAATGAGCCCGGCGATGATGCCTGGGCACAGTTACCTCCACGGGGATGCTGGAGCTGGCTGCCACCAACAGCTTCATTTCCCAAATACACAGGGGTTTATTCTCCCACCAGCATAAGCAGCAGCACAACTCCCCACGGAAAGCCACGTGCAGGGAATCTCAGCCCCTCCCGCAGCCCTTTCCAGGGAGGGAAGCAGGGAGAGGAGCATCCTGCTGTCCTGCTACCTCCCAGCAAGAGCAGGAGGTGGAGGAGAAGACCCTGTTTGGATCCAGCACTTAGGGACACATGGAGAAACCACAATTTCCTCGAGATTTTGCATCTGCCGGAGCTCGGGGGCTGCTCTGACAAGCAGGGGCTGTGCTCTATTGGATCCATACGTTATTTGCGCAGTCGGAGCCAAGATCCCGCCATGGGATTTGTGGGGCCTCGGCAGGAAAAAGCTCCAGAGCCCAAGAGGTTCCCAGGCAGCTACAACCAGGCTGCATCCTCCTTCCTGTCCCAGGTGTTCCTCCCAGAAGAGAGGTCCCTTTCATCCCCACTGCTCTCCTGGCCGGTAGCTGGGGTGGGGACCTGCTGGCTCTGGCTGGGGTGGTGTTTCCAAGAGTCCATGGCTTCGAGCTGTGCATCCCAATCCACCCAGCATCTTCCAAAACATCCCTTGTCTCCGGAGAAAAGCGTCTCTAGACCTGCCCTCAGCCCCCACAGCTTTCCTCACCCTTCACTTGCATGTCAGCTCTTCCCACCTCTGCATTACTGGTCCCAGTTCCCTTCTCCCACTGGTCCCCAGCTCATCCAGGTGAAAGAACATGACCCCACATCGCTTAGGAGCACCAGAGCAGCTTGGAAATTGTTTTTGGTAGAGGAATGGGAGCAGAAGTCCACTGGAATAGAGAAACTCAAGGTCCTGTCAGTCATCAAGGTCCTGTCAGTCATCAACCCAGGGCCCAGCAGTACCAGCAGCACTGGGAAGGGCAGGAGCCATGGGGAGGCTGGAGGAGTGACCACAACTCCTGCCAGCCTTGTCCAGGTGTGGCTCTGCTGGATTCTTGGCCTCAGGGTCCATCTGATGGATGGACACCACTCCTGGGAAAGCAAGTGGTCAAGGAGAATGACAGCCCAGCCCCTGAGGAGGTGGGAAAGAGAATTCCTTGTGCTGAGGAACATCATGACTCGATTTTTCAGACTATTTTTGGCAATTCCAGTCACCCCCAGGCGCAGCTGGATGAAGTTCATGGAGAGTCTGGGGAATGCAGAGAGGTCCTGGATGGCTTCCTACCCTCACAAGGTGACCACCCCCCAAAACAAGGTGGATCTCCTGGTGAAGCAGCTCACAGGCTGTGCCATCACTGGAGCCCTGTGCCAGGATGGGTTTGCCGGGATTTATCCCTGCTGCAGGATTCCAGGCAGGCTGAGGCAGAGAGAAATGGAGACCACGAGCCCCTAGCAAGGTCCTGAGCAAATAAATCCCAGCTGTGGCCCTTCCCGGCAGGAAGCAATAAACACACACCTGCAATAAAGGGAGCTGCGAGAGCTCCGCGGTAGCCGCTGCCTGTGCCAGGAGGGAGGTGCTCCCTCCTCACCTCGCCATCCCCGGGCAGAAATTCCCGTTTCTGGGATGCCTGGATGAGGGATATCAAGCCAAGGGTTGGACCATGCCTGAGATGATGACACATCTCTGCTTCTCAGAGCGTTTTTGTGGTGGAAAGAAGGGAAATCACCCCCTCTCCTCTGTACATCCTCGTGGCGTGTGGAACGTGGAGGTAGAGTGGATTTCTGGGAGACCCCCATGTCTGTATCTGGCCCAGATGAGCCCAAAATGAGCTTTGTCCCTCAGCATCCTTGCAGACCAGGATGAAGCCAGAAAAAATCGTTGCTCCCGCTTTGAGCTGAGCGGCTCACGTACTTCAGTGGTGCTTACAGAGATGAATCCCTGTCTGGAAACACTTCCCCTGAATTAATATCCATTTTTTTCTCCATTAGCACTTCTGTCAAGACAGATTTGCTGCCCTCAGGCACTCAGAAACCAAAGTAAAGACCAAAAGCTGGGAACAGGGGAGTTGCCCCTCACCCTAAAGTTCAACATGGTTAAATAAAACCTGATTATTCCTATCAATCCTGCTTTCCTCCATGGACCATTCCCGTGTCACAGCGTTGGGAGATGCTAACTCACTGCCTTTAAGGGAGTCATTCCTGATTTAGACCAGGGCCAAGGATCAGCTCTGAGTGTCCCCAGCAAGCAGCAGGATGCTCAGGGATTAAGCCTGACGTGCATCGCCCCTGAGGGACAAGGAGAAGCTGTCCCTGCAGTTTCCCATGGGAAGGGGGGTGGAGGGGGAGAGCCATTAAGCAGCTCCTTACCCTGGGAATAATTAATCTGCAAAGCCCACGAGGAGGGAGTGGCTGCACTGCCCTCTCTGTGCTCCCATTTCCAAGGGGGATCCAGGAATTGCTCCACATCCCATCTCATGGTGGGGGGTCCCTGCTCACCATCTACGGGGTCTTCAAGGGCATGGGGGTCCCTGCTGGCCTGGAACAGGGTGTCCAAAGGGCTGGGAAGTGCCACCTTGGCTCCCCAGCGCAGCATCCAGGGCATGCCGAGCCTCGGGAAGGCTGAGCTCCTCCGGGCAGCCTTTCCGAGCTGGTGCAGTTTTAATCTGGAAATTCGGGCACCTCTCCAGCCCTCGGAGCTGTTCTGCACTTTGGCTTTGAGCTGCTGCACCCAGGGCAGGGGCAGGAGCAGGGCTGTGCCCCCCAGCTCTGCCCCACACATGACGATCGGTGCCAGCACATCTCATCTCCCCGCTTTCCTCGGGGCTTTGGAGCAGGGATCAGCGCAGCGAGAGGCTCCAACCAGCCCTGCTGCGGCCCATGGACAGCACAGCACCCCGGGCTCGTATTTTGGTCTTGGAGGCAACTTCAGTCCCGACCCCAGCGTTCAGGCAGAGCCCAGGGGGCAGCTCCAGGGCAGGAGGCGGCATCCCGGCTCAGCGGGGTGGAGGATGATGGATGGGGAGGGAATAAGCATCCTCTGAGAAACCTTCCTGGGGACAAAGCACCAGCAAGCTGCTGCCGAGTGCAACAGCTCTGCAAGAGCCTGCAGCTCTGGAAAAGCAGGAGGGCTCTGCAGAGCGGTGCCTTTGGGATGTGCTCTCCCTGCCAGCACCTGCCACCTGCGGCAGCCCCTTCCCCAGCCCTTTGATCTGCCTCCAGCTCCCGGCTCTCCTCGGCATTCCTGCTGCTCTCTCTAGGGATTTTCCAGACCACCTGGGTAGAAGCATTCCTGTGTTCCCCGTGTGGCGCGGTGCCGGCGTGGGAACACGGCAGCTCCTGGAGTCAGCCTCGTCTCTGCCTCCATTGCTGCCTTGCTCTGCCGTGCCAAAAGCCAGGCTCCTCAAATACTCCGAATTTCCAGAGCAATCGCTTTTTCCCAGCTCCCCTGAGCCGCCAGGGCCCCCATGAGGGCTTGCAAAAGCTTTTTATCCGGATGTGCAAACACCAGCGGGTCTGAAGCCGCTCTTTAAGCTGGGACTGGCAGGCTTTTATCAAGCCAGGGCCTCGGGAAGGTTCACCAGCTCGACCTGCCTTGTTTACTGGGAATCCATTGCTCTCGTGTGCTGCACCCGGCTGAGCTGTTCCACGGCATCACTGCTGGGTTTCAATCCGGTCGGGATGGAAAGCAGCTCCATGACATCTGCAGGATTGCAGGATGGGGCTGTGTGCTCTGTGCTGGCTCTGGGATCCCCACTCCAGCATCCCCTATATCCCCACTTCACCATCAAAGCCAAGCCGGGGGTGTCCCCGGTCCCCTCATCCCTGTCACCCCATCACCCCGTGGACCCAGCCTGCAGGATGCAGCCCCCGCTCCCTGCTCTGTGTCCAAGGAGAACCAGCCCCCGGTGGTTTCACCCCCCTCCTTCCCTTGCAGGCTGTTTTTCTCCCCCTCTCCTCCTTCCATCAAGCAGCAAATATGCTTTCAGAGCAATAAGACGGCTGTTCAGCCTTTGGAACAAATGTTCTCTGCCAGGCTTCGAGCACAGGGGCGGAGGGGGGACTCACACTGATTTAATGACAGTGATTTAAGCAATTTGATCCATTTTTATGGCGCATTTACAGTTAGCGGAAAGGGAAGGGAAAAAAAAAAAAAAAAAAGAGGAGAGAGAGAGAAACACAGGAGTGGAACGGAGGCAGGAAAGGTTAGGGAACGCACCCCAGCAGGCGCTCGGAGAGGGAGAGAGGCTGTCACAAGCTGTTCCCCTGGCTGCTCTGCCAAGGCGAGCCCTCGCCAGCCTCCTGCGCCCGGCTCCAAAATCTGGCTCGTGTCAGCGCCGGCTCCCCGGGGCTGCAGCTCACCCAGGAGGTGCTGCAAAGCCTCCCCAGGTCGGATGGATCCAGGGATGTGGGTTCAGGATAGGGCAGCTCCCCCTTTGCGTTGTGAAAATGCAGCGAGGGCGGAGCCAAACCCCGGCTCTCACCCTGCTGCTTCCATGGGGGGAGTCCCCCATCTGCCCCCAGTGGAATTCCCTCCGAGATCCCATCCGTTTTCCCAGCTGTAGGGATGGCAAATACACTTTTGGGGTGCCAAGGGATTGTCTGCCCATATAAGCACAGCAAATCCACTTGGAATAGAGGTGAAAACAGAGCTCTGATCTCATCCAGCTCAGAAAACTTCAGCCCCAGGGAGCGTTTCCCAATGATCTGCTGAGACCTGTCCTCCTGTTCCATGTGCTCTGCACAGCTTCTGGCCCCATTCTGTGGCTCCCAGCTGGCTCCAAGCGTCGCAGAATTCCAGCCAGATGTGGGTCATGCCAACAGATCCCGCTGCGAATGGCACCTCACATTCCACAGGGCTCTCTGCGGGGAGGTGCTACCTGTGGGAATGCTGCCAGCCCCACCGGCCCCATCCCACCCTGCTCTTCACCTCCGGTGGGGAATGACCCCCAGGAAATCCTGGATGCACCAGCCCAGACGTCATGGAGTAACAGAGCTGGTGGCCAAACACTGCTCCTCCCTCAGGAAGAGACCTTGGAGAGGCCCACACTTGGTTTGACAACAACCAGCCGGCTTGGCTCTGTGGGAAAAGGAAGGAATTCCATGCAAAATCCTGAGGGATCCCTCTTGGGGGTCCCCTCTGCTACAGGTGGTGGCTTTGTGGGCCCAGAGCTGGCTGCAGAATCCCACCATGCCCAAATCCTCATGTCCTTGGCAGCACTTGAGGAGTTGGTATCAGGGAAAACACACCTGGATCTTACCCTGCTCCTGGCTGGAGAGCAAAGTGAGTTGTGCTGCAGGAAAACTGATGGGAAAAATGTCATCCAGAGTAAACCTGGATTTTAAATCAACAAACAGGGGGAGCAGCCTCTACAAAAACAAGCTTCCAGCTGCATCCTCAGCTCCAGCTGTGAGGGGAGCCCTGCAGTGGGAGCTGCCCCAGCTCCTGGTGGGGTTTGCTGCTGCTGGTGCCTCACTTTGACTGCTCCACCAGCTGAGCAAAGCAAAGGATATCCCAAAACATGTATTTCAGCTCCTGATATCCCACCCGCCGTGCTCCAGCCTGCTCCAGCACAGGGATTGGGATGCTGCAGCACCGCTGGAGCTGTCACCACATGGAGATGCTGCTCACACCCATCACTTCTGCCTGATTTATCCAGCCTGATGCCCTTTGTATCCCACAGGAATGAGTTGTGGCACCTGGGAGCTCTCTGCAGGATGGGGAAAGGGGCACCCAGGGAGAGCACAGCAATGTGGGAGATCCCAAACCAAGCTTTGGCAGCCCACGCCTCCCCAAGGAGAACGGGGATGGAAAAGGTTGCACAGAGAATCCACTTTCCTGCTTCACTGGTCGGTCCCACGGTCTGGAAAACCCTTCCTGGAACCCAGTGCAATTTTTTCCTGCTTGTTTTTTTTGGTTTTATCGTTTTGGTTTTTTACTATCAAGGCTCATCTGGAAGCTACAAATGCCCTGCAGGTCTGTAAGGGATGGGCTTTGAACACATCCCAAAAGATTCTGCTTGGAGTGCCACCATGGGAGCTGGTGGCACTGACACCCCCGTGGATCCAGCGACATCCAGGAGAGCAGCAACCCCGGCCTGGGCTCAGGGGGGTTGTTGGCTTTAAATACCCACAAAGGAAGAGAGAAAAAAAGACAAGGGAAAAAAACTCTGAGCAACAAACAAAATAAATCTTCCTCTCCGAGCCAAAACAGAGAGAAAACAGCCAGGAACCTTGGCCGGGAAGTTGTTTATTATAGTCCTGGGGTTCGCTGCCAATTTCAGCAGTTGGACAATTTTCCTTTTGCAGCCCAGAAATAGCCACCCCTTTGCCGGGCAGCCCCGGGCGCCGCAGGGTGGGCTCCTCTCCTGGACTCCCAAAAACGTCCCTGCTCCGGCCAACACCCTGACGTGCCCGGAAACCCCCCAGGCAGCCAGAGGGCTGGCTTTGGCACAGGGATTTTTCGGGAATCACCTGCAGAGCCGAGATCCCGCACGTGAGCGGAGCCCCAGCCCTGCCTGCAGCGGGATGCGCTGCCGGGCGCAGCTGCCCTCTGGCTTTGTTTCCAGGGATTAAAAGGGGAAAAAAAAACCAGAAGAAAGGACTAAAGCTCAGGAGAGCAGGAGCGATGGACACACCTGCCTGTGGCATCACCCCGCAGCTGCTCCCCCTTCACCCCCAGGAAAGGGGCAGCTGCTGCTCGGTGGGGTCTGGGGGTCCCAGGGGAACAGGGAATGCTGGACCAGGGGATGGTAAAATCGGGATTGCCGTGCTCCCTTCGCATCCTTCTCCTCATCCCGTGAAGACGCAGGACAAAGGGAAGGGCAGGCTGCCTCCAGCACGCGGCCTTTTGTCTTTCAATTAAAAATAAACACAAAATAAGAGTCGGGAGGGACCCGCGGCTCCTTCGCACAGGCGGCCCCGCCGGCTTTCCTCAGCCGAAAGGAATCCGCGGGCTGGGAAATCAAATCCACGTGGGACGCGAGAAAACGCTCCTAAGGGGCCACATCCCACCCCCCCAAAAGCCCCCGGCCCCTCGGGGGGAACACTCCTCCCTCGCAGAGCCGGCAGCAGCGACTTCCCACAGCCACATTCCCTCTCCTCGCTTCCCTCCCTGCCTGCCGTCCCTCTGTGCTCTGGTCCCCAAATGCGGCCTTGGGGATGGGAAGATCCCACCCTGCACCCTCCGCAGTGGATCCAGCCCCTGGCACCCCCGGGAGCCTTTGGGTGCCCCCAGGCCGGGAGGAGAGGCTCGTGGTGATGCTTTATCTCCTGCAAAACGCTGCATCATCGCTGCGTTCTGCAGGTGATGGCAGCCAGCACAGGGTCCTGGGCCACCAGGTGGGTGGGGAGGGAAAGCAGGATGACAAAGAGGATCCAGGACAGCTCGATGTTGCAGAAAAGCAGCTGGATGAAGCACATCTGGAGTCTGGGAGCACCACTCGACACCATCAACAGGCTCCTGCCCTGAGCCTGCGGAGTGGCCTTGTAGGAAGGGACTGAGCCTGGTGATGCTCAAAACCCAGGAGATGCTCAAAACCCAGGAAATGCTCAGTTCCTCTCCTCAACCCATAAACCCATCAGGAAATCACATTCTTTTTACACAGAAGCTGAAATTTCATCTGGCCGAGAGAATTTCCAGAAAAATCTCCTTCACCTCATCACCTGTATCCCTGGGACAGAGCTGGGGTTTGTCCCCTTGCTGCCCCTGCAAGCCAAGGTCACATCAGGCTTTTGGCCAGGGCCCCAGGAAGCCAATTCCCTGCTTTGCAAAGGAAAAATTAAATTTTCATTCAAATTTTCACTTCGGCAGCCAAGATATCGGCTCAATTTCCACCTGCTGCTTTGAAGCCTTCGCTTTGCATGGGAGGAGCGCACAACTGAGAGTTTTCAATTATAGACCACTTGCATATAAGGGCAGGAACAGCCAGGAGTATGGATTTGAAGCCTAAAAAACATCAAAATAACAATAAAAACAAAATGAGAGGGGCTCGGAAGGACACGCTGCCCAGGGAGGGACCAGCTGCTGCTTGGCTGGGTGGAGCGGGGCCACCACGTCCCTGTCACATGGATGTGCTTGTCCCAGCTCAGTGCCTGCAGCTTGTGACATGGAGCCGAGCCCTTCTATCCCCAAAAATCAGCCCTGCAGGCCTGGCTGGGGAGGTGCCAAGGCTGAAGTTGAGCCAGGTTTTAAGCAGGAACGTGGGGCAGGTTTGGACCTTTCCCTCGAAGGATGCGTGAGTGGGGCTGTGTTCCCCAGGCTATTGCTGTACCCTCTTCCAGAGGGATAAAAGAAGATTTATCCTCCCTGCAGAGCTGGGGATTCCCACTCTGAAGCTACAATTACACTGGAAATTGCTCCAAGTTTCAACAGTGGATTTGGAAAGGCGGGTGGGAGAAGAGGGGAGCTTGGCACTGCTGGGCTTGAGTGCAGTGCCCAGCCAAGACGCCCTGAGGGACTTCTGCTCACCCTGGAACCCCAAAAGCAGCTCGTCCTAATGTCCTGTAGGAGTAATTTCTGCCTGCATCTTGCAGGGATGGCTCTTCAAGATCCAGCCAGGCTGCTGGGGTGGGACTACAAGAAGCAGAGATCCATGAATGGCTGAATCCCATCCCCAGCAAGCCCTTGGATGTTCCAATAAACCTCATCCCCTGTGGGAAGGGCGGTGTTGGCTCCCAAACTCATCAGAGGGAGCATGAAAACACAGCCTGGCCTCCCCAGCTCCAGCATCTCACGATTCCTCTTGTCCTGGCACTCGTTCCTTGGGAGGACACGCCATCCCCACCTGGTTCCAGCCTCCTTTCAGGTGGGTGGAGAGAGCGAGAAGGTCTCTCTAAATACCATCCCACATCTCCAGGAATTTCCCCCCAGGCTGCCAGAGCAGCCAGGGAGCCCCTGGTTTGCAGCTCACAGAGCCCGATGAACTCCCCAAGCCCAGACTCACACCTCGATATCAGCGAGCCAGCAAATCCCGGTGCGTGGGACCACCAGGAAGATGACACTTGCCAGAGCCCCTGCAAGGAAAGCCAAGAACTGGGGCAGGATCTGTGGAAAGCAAGAGCGGGGGAGCCTTTGGGGACACGTTGAGGAGACTTTGCAGGAGGAGATGATGCTGACACTCCGCAGACACCCAGCATGTTCCAACAGATCCAGACACGACGGAAAAGGAGGAAACTCCAAACTGGACCCGATGGAAAAGGAGAAAACCGCATGGCCGTGTCCCCCCTCCCAACACCCAGCTCCTCCAAGGGGATCAACCCCACTTCCTAAAGGACCTTCCCCAGAGCAGAGCCTGCCCTTCCTCCCCCGCTTTAGGGCTGAGCATCAGCACCTCTCTGAGCCATCCCGCAGCCCATGCTCGCCCCCCGGCCGGTGGGGGGGACTCCCGTGGCCCCCCCGGCCGGTCCAGCTGCACGGCACACCCGAGGGGCCGCCGCCGGCCCGGCAGCAGCTGCCTTGGCCCGGCTTCAAGCGCAGCACCGCTCGAGAGCAGCTTGTTATTTCGGTCCTGCTCCGGGGCTATTTTTAGAAAGCGCTGAACACCCCTTCTCCCGAACGGCTCCTCCAGGGATGACCTTGCGGATTCGCAGCCGCTCTCTCGCTGCCCACCACCCCTCTCCCTGGGGAATGTCACCCACCGTCCCCAGGGTCCCCACGCTGCGCAAATCGCGGCGGCAGCAGCATCGCTGCAGCAGGGCGGGAAGGGAGGGGGATGAAGGCTGAACTACATCTCAACCCCTGCCGCCATCCAGGTTCGCTCCCGGTTTCAATTATCACCTGCTGGAGCAGCAGCTGCCGAGTGCCGGGAACTCAAAGCGAGTCAACAAGGTCTTGTTGTTTCAGCTGCTCGGGGGCACGGAGCTCCGTGCGCTCCCCCCGCCCGGCTCCGCGGGGATGCAGCGACCCCCGCCCGCCCCGGTGCGTGCGGGGCTGCCGTGCTGCCATAATTGCCCCATCCCGCTCTCCCGGGCAGGTAAACGCTGCTGGAGCTGCCGAGGGGGGGGGAGCGGAGAGACTCCTCAACAATAACAAGGGGGGAAAAAAAAATAAAAGAGAAAGAAAAAAAAAAAAAAAAAAAAAAAGCCCCGAGAAGCAGCCGCTGCACAGAGGTTATCCGGGGGACAGAGCAAATAATTGGCGAGGCGAACAATGCATTTTAATTAAACCTCTGCAGGAAACGAGGGGAGGGAATCAAGTTAATTGCACGGAGCGGGAGCAGGAGATTAAAAATGCTCTTTGCTCAGAAGATGGTGGCTCCCATCCGCCTTTGCCGAGGAAAACAAGGCCACCTGGGGTGGCAGCGCCGGCGTGGGGACCCGCAGCTCGCTGGCTCTGCCGGGGCTCGGAGTGACAGCAGGGCCTGGGGGGATCATGCTGCTCCCCTGTGCCAGGGGCTGGGGGTGCCCGGGCCACAGGGATGGGTGCAGGATGAGCCCGGCTGCGGGAGCTGCTCCTGGGAAGTCCCACAGGGATGGGGCATTGCAGGAAAAGGACATGGGGACATGTCCCAGGGCATGTGCCCCATGACAGCTCAGATCCTGCCCTGCTCCGTGCCCTCTGCTCAGCCCAGGCTGCTCCTGGCACTCTCCCCGTGAAAAACCATCAGCCTTTACCTTTTCCTGCAAGTGACACCTCAAATTTTACCTCTCTCTGCTCAGGAGCCTCCATTTTTCTCAGCTATTCCTTTTCCTGATCTTTTGACCCCTTGTCTTCACCCCACCCTGGACACTGCAAACTGAGAGCCCCCGACTCGCTGCCAGAGAGCCCCAAAACTGCAGCACATCCAGGCTCCCTTCCTGCCCAAGGGAGGAAACAGCAGCACAGGCCCCAGGCTCCTGCAAGATGGGAGCAGGGCCGAGCATCCCACGCCTGGCAGTGGCACAGGGAAGCTCTCCCAGCCCGACCCCATCCCCCTGGGCACCCATCAGCAGGGCAGGAGGCACCAACCTCTGCTCCGAGGCAATTTGTGAGCTCTCGAACCCTGCCCTGCCTCCCGCCGCCTGCTAATGAGCCCCAGCCCTGTCCGCCTGCCATGAGAACAGCAATCAGCGCCGCCGCTCGCCTGCTAGGAACAATCTCCCTCCTTCCCTCCTTCCCTCCTCTGCATAAATTTCCCAGGCTGTGGTTTTCAGCCTCTGATCCCACATAGCTTTATTCACAAGAGGAGTCCCACTGGGGGCAAGGAAATTACTCCAGCGAGGAAAATTACCCGTGCTCGGGATGCACACCCAGGGCACGGTGCGAGAGGTTGGGGTGGTTTGGTTTTATGCACAGCATCGAAACCAAAATAAATCCACGGAGGCAACGCGGAGCCAAGCCCTGCTCCTGACCACGGGTAAGAGCCAGACAAATTACAGCAATTAAAAAGAAGAAAGAGACATGTGGACTTTCATATCCACAAACCTCAGGATGCAGCCGGTGGGGAAGAGAGAGCGTTTCCCAGCCGCACGCAGGCAGCAAAGCCGACGCACATCACAAAATACTCCGTGTCCTCAGAGGCACAAGCTGTCCCTCCAGGCACCAGTGCCACCAGCGTGAGCACGAGGCTGGGACAGCCTGTCCCTGCACAGGATGGCTGTCTCCAGCAGGACACAGGCTGTATTGTCCCCAGAGCTGGAGATTGAATTGCAGGTTGGCCCTCCCCGCTGTGCACAAGCGCTGCCCTGATGGGAAACGAGAGTTCAGCCGGGATCTTCCGCTTTTCCCCTGCAGCTGCAGGCGGACAGGCAGGAAAACCACAGAGCTCTGCTCAAATGCTCACACCGAGCGGCTTCCCAGCCAGAGAAACGCTGCTGTTTCACCACACATTTAAATTGCACGTTGGGAGGGAGGAAATTGCCCGGTATTGTCACCCCAAAGCTGTGTCAGAGCCAGGAGGTGAAGCCCATCACGCTGACAGCGAATGGCAGCAGCATCTCCAGGCTGGTTGTTCAGACAGAGCATCCTACATGGGAATAAGGCTGGATTTCATTCAGCATCCCTAAGAAAAGGACAGAGGGGAGGCCAAACCATCAGGTCCAACCCAAAATCCCATTCCCAGACACCCCCCCTTGCTGCTGCCTCCCCATCACTCCTGGGGCTGTCCCAGCCCACCTGGGGGTATCCATGGCACCCCTGGAGATCTGCAAAGATCCCTGGCTGCCAGCAGAGCTCTGGGAACACTCCCCTCTGCCTGCCGTGCTCCAGGGACAGGGACATTTGGCAGCTGCCTGCCGGGAAGGTGTCTGCAGCGCTGTGGGAACATGAGTCAGAGCTCCCTGCTCTCCCTGACGTCTCCCTCCTGCTCATTTATTCAGCACGTCAAATATTTGCCCTGCGCAGACCCACGTTATCCAGGAGGGTTTTTTTTCCCTTCTGCTGACAGTGACAGCTTCTAAAAAGCCACCACAGTGCCATCTTGGGAAATTTGACCTCCCAGCTAAGCAATTCCAGCATCCTTTTCCTCGCCTGCTCCAGGGACCGGCTCCTCTGCAAGCAGCCCCCCCTCTGTGAGGGATGGAGGGGCTGGATGCCAAAACCCACAGGCAAAAGCAACAACCCACGGGGTTGCAGCGGGGAAAGGTCATTTCAGACCCACTTCCAGCATGGCCTGAGTGACAGCAAAGCTGGGAGCCTGCGGGAAGCAAGCAGTGGCCCTGCTGTCCCCGAGCAGCCTGCCTGGAAGCGGCACACGCAGTGGCAGGAGAGGCCAGCCAAGGAAAACTGCTTAATTTTGCCTCCCTTCGGCAAGGAAGTGGCTTTGCTGGCTGCCAGCCCCACAGTAATCCCCTGAGGACCTCAGCCTTTTCCCTTTTTTTTGAGCCACATCCCTGGATTTCTTGTTGAAAGGGCTGCTCACACCGTGAATTCCCAATTTCCAGGGAGAAGGGAAAGTGTTCATCCTTGATTAAGAGCTGCAGGCTGGACAAGGTGACCTTGAGCAGAGAATTCGGGTCCTACCTGGCCCCACAGGGTTTCTATCCCAGGGTTGCAGCCAAAAATGTCCCATTTCACGGAGAAAGTGCAGAAATGGCTCATAAAGCACAAGCTTGGGGAAGCAGCTGAGCAGATCGGCTGCTGGATAAAGCTGGCGTGCTCCAGGGGAAACACACCTGCCTCCATCCCAGCTGGAAAAGGAGGAGCAAAATCACCCTTCAGTCTCCATTCCCAGCAAGGACACACACAAAGATTTCACCTTTTGCAAGAGCTTCCCAGGATCAGGGCTGGGATTTCTCGCTGGTGGGGGCTCCCGAGCCCGCTGGTCCCGAGCCAATCCTGAGCTCAGCATTCATCCCCTTCCTGAGGAAGTCACAATGCGTGGAAAAGCCTTAGGGCTGGAATAAAACTACAGAAAGCTTCTGCAGAGCTGTCAGAAATAGCACCGGGAGAGAAGGGAACTGCCTGGTGGGTTTGGCCCCTCAGTCCTGCATCCTGCTCCGTCCCTGAGCTCCATACCCAGCCAGCTCCAGAGGGACAGAAAGCGCGCTGATTTTCTGGGATTTTCCAGCTTATCCAGCATTTACAGAGCTGCCCATCCTGCTTTTCTTGCAGAGGGGCAGGTTTGGCTGAGCCCACGGCAAGGACTGCTGGCAGATGAGCTCAAAGTCCTTTGGGAAAACCAGCAGGGAAAAAGACAGCTCAGCCAAGACACCCCCCGTGTCTCCCGGCTGGACAAGGAGCTGCAGTGACCTTGTCCAAACATGGCCTGGAGCTGGAAGTGAGGAAGGAGAGGATGTGACTCACATCTGGGATGTGGCCACAGAGGACAGATGTGTTTTATTACGGTCCAGCCCCTCTCTGCAGCTCTCTCAGTGACTCAGCCTTGCCTTTGGGCCCTTCCGAAAGGAGCCATGGCTCGGCCCTTCCCAGCAGCTTCCCTCTGCTGCTGGAAAACAGATTTGGGAAGATCAGGCTCCTGCGAAGGGGAAAAAAATAAATTAAAACAAATCAGAGTTATGTTTCTCCATGGGAATCTCCCAATTTCAATTGTAAATCATTCGGAGAAGGATAAAATTAAATGTTTTAGTGGTGGGATTCATCTCTCTGCATTTAGAGACTTAAAAGCTGAACATGCCCCAATCCCAGGGGAAGGACAGTGATGAATCCCCTGGGTTTTCTTGGACACGTCCCACGGGGCAAGGGGAAACATCTCCTGGAGATGTTCCATGTCTGGAGGGAGGAATTAGGGGATTTCAACAGGTCTCCTTCCCACAATCCCAAGGAAATTCGGCAGCATTTAGTGGAGAGAGGCCCAAAGCAGCGAGACGAGGCCGAGCCACCGCGTACTGGACATCGGATAATCCCAGGAGGGGCTGGGCACGGCTCATCGCTTCTGGGGCTTCCCGTGGAATCCCGACACAGCTCCCCACTTCGGGAAGGGCTTCCCTTCCCACATCGACCCCCAGAGAGCCTTTGGCACTCTCACCTTCGCTGTCCATGCTGCCCCCGGCTAACAGGGACACAGGGGGCGATGGCCCTGCCAGAACCACCCCCCTCCACATCTGGGTGGGTTTCCCGACGGCAGAGCAGGTGGAGCGCATCATCCAGGCGGTTTTTCCACGCGCATCCCGGTTTTGACGGCACCGGGAGCCAAAGCTCCGTGACCCTGGGTCAAGCGCTGCCCTGGCCGGAGCCAGCGGTGCAGTTCGCCTGGCAGACGCTGGATGGGGCTACGAAACCGGCTAGCGGCACAGCTGGCACGGCCGGGGGGCAGAACGGCCCCTGCCAGATGTTTTGGGGTCCCTCTCTGCGGGTGCCACAGCTGCCACCACCCACGTGCGATGCTGGGCCTGGCACCAGCTGGAATCGTTCCAGGATCCGCCACTCCTGGATACCGAGTGAGGCTGGGCAGCCCCTGGGCAAAGCTGGAGGCTTCACCTCCGAAAGCTTTTCCGTGTTCTGAGAGTGGTGATGGGAACGGGGAGTGGGAGTTGCTGCCTTGCAAAGTGCTGGTGAAGTTTTCTGCTGCAGTTGAGAGATGAGGTGACCTTCCTGCCTCCCACCTGCCTGAATCCCAGCTCTTTGGGGACTTTGGACAAGGGCATGGAGTGGCAGGAAAAGAAGGAACGGTTTCACATTGCCGGAGGGCAGGGTGGGATATTAGGGTGAAATTCTTCCCTGTGAGGGTGGGGAGGCCCCACAGAGAAGCTGTGGCTGCCCCTGGATCCCTGGAAGTGTCTGAGGCCAGGTTGGATGGCGTGTGCTTAACTCTGGGACTCTCACCTGTTTTTCCAGGTGTTTCTCTCACCTGTTTTTCTCACCTTCTTTGCTGTGTGCCGTGCTTTGCTCCTCTCTCTTTGCTTAGTGCCGAGTGTAATGTGCTGACAGGATGGGTGAGGGCCAAACCCCGTGTGTTGGGGCGTTCTGAGGTGGCTGGTCCTGCGAGTCAGGGCCTTTGTCGTGGCAGAAGGGCTCCTGGCTGCGTTTTGGCGTTGTGCCACCACACGGTCCAGTGCCATGGGTGGGCAGAGCTGGGCAGGGAGCAGAGGGGCAGCGAGGGGACACCTTGGGAATGCTGCAGGGATGGATGTTTTGGCTGCTGGGTTCCTGCTGGGGCGGCAAGGTCAGAGCTTGTGGAGCGTCCTGGGAGTCCTGGCTGTGCTGTGGTGGTCAGGGACATGCGGCCTCCCAGCGATGTCCTGGGGACACAGCTGCTGTGGGCACGGCATGCCTTGTCCCCTGTTTGGGGACGGAATCGGTGGCTTAAGCCCTTGGGCTCTCTGTGGATGCTGAAGGCAACGTGGCAGTGGCTGTCACTCCTGCTGGACTGGGACACTGTCTAGGGGACCCTGGCACAGGACACGGCTCTGCCCCACAGCTTTTGGGGGGTGGAGATGGGGACAGGCTCTGCTCAGACAGCCCATTCTTGCCCATTCTTGCCCATTTTTCCCCATTCTTCCTCATTCTTGCCCATTCTTGCCCATTCTGGCCCATTCTTGCCCATTTTTGCCCATTCTTCCTCATTCTTGCCCATTCTGGCCCATTCTTGCCCATTTTTCCCCATTCTTCCCCATTCTTGCCCATTCTTGCCCATTCTGGCCCATTCTTCCCCATACTTGCCCATTTTTGCCCATTCTTGCCCATTCTTGCCCATTCTTCTCCATTCTTGCCCATTCTTCCCCATACTTGCCCATTTTTCCTCATTCTTGCCCATTCTTCCCCATTTNCTTCCACATTCTTCCCCATTCTTGTCCGTTCTTCTCCATTCTTGTCCATTCTTCCACATTCTTCCCCATTC
>VZTX01018733.1:0-34506 GCA_013400915.1 Pardalotus punctatus | reverse complement strand
CCCACCCCCTGTACCCCCCAACCACCAGCACAGGCTGGTAACATGAATTGTTCAAAGCCGAAATTTCAGCCCTTCTGGCATCCCTCGGGTGGATTGTTCCTTGATCCTGTGCCCTTCTGTGCCTTGCAGTTGGGATCAGGGCAGGAACATGGTTAAGGCTTCAGGTTATCGTGTTTGCTTGGCATCTGGGCTTTCTTTAAAATTGTACAGGTGTAGGTTGTTTGTTTGTTTTTTTTCTCCCATGAGATGGTCACTGAAGAATTTGCTCTTCCATTGCCCATTGAAAGAAGGCAGCAGTGACCTGCCGAGGTGTCATATCCTTGATTTCCCTGTAATTAAGGAATGGTGGTGTGAGGTCATGCGTGGAAAGGGAATGCCATCTGAGGCGGTGGAAAAGAAGGGAGAGTGGTACATTGAAAATCTCTTGGGTTTCCTGAAAGAGTACTGGCAGCAGGTTAGTGCTTCTGTGAGTGGAATAAATGTGTGCTAGTAAAACCAGATACTTGTTGTTTGAGCTGTATTCTCTCTCCTGGCAAGGTGACCCACAAGTATTTTTCCGAAATTCTGGGAAGTCGAAGCTGATGGGCTCTGCCAGCAGAAAAAAGCAAATCAACTCAAACTTTTTACCCTAGTCCTGTCTTGCTGCTCTCTACCGGGGTCTTTGAGGAAAAGGAGCTACAGGAGACACAGGTGGACTGATACTGAGGAATCTTTGAGAGTTTGCAAAACACTCCAATTACCAGTAAATCCCAAGAGACTTGTGAAAGAAAGCCAAAGGAAACCCCGGGAGAGTAGCTGCTGCTGTGTGTCAGTAACGACTGAGCGGAGTTGGTGTCATTGTGAAAGGATCGTGAATGCGAGGCTGGCGATGGGAGAAAGCCTTCTCCTAAAACGTTCTCCCTGGCTATTTGTGAGGCTTGTGGTGAACCTTTTCAGCTTGGGCAAACGCACATGAAAATGCTGTCTGTGGAGTGATTTTCCAAGCTGAAATGTTGAGAAAATGTATCTTGGAAGAGTAGGGAAAGAATCTGGATGGATGGGAGGGATGGCTCCTGCCCATGCTGTCTGCTCCTTCCTACGTGAGAGGTGTTCCTGACCACAGGGGTGGCTTGGCTGTCAGTTAGTTTTGGGGAAACTGCCCTGTCCCAAGGTCAGAACCCACACCTCAGACAGTCTTTCCTCATCTCCTGGGTGTGAGGAAGAGCAGAGAGTAAAGGAAAAGACCAAAGCCTTGTCAGCGTGGAAGAACAGAGCCAGCCAGCTCGGAATCAGACGTCAGCGCTCCTGTCTGATCGTGCTGTAGAGTTTATAGTCTTGTTATCCTGGTAACTGCTGTACACGCTTCCCGACTTGCCTTGATTTATTTTCTCCAACCTCCTTTAAATGGCTTTTTGTACATCTGTTCACTCCGACTCTGGGAACAAGTCACTCCTTAATGAGCGTGTTGGAGCGCGAGTGTGCGTTATTTTGGAGTGGGCGCTGTGGAAAGTGTCTCCTCTTTTACTGCAGTTGGAGCCACAAAACAGCCTGGTTAGTGCTTGTGGGAAGGCCTTTGCTGCCAAAACATCAGCTTCCCATTCTTTTAACGTGTGTGGGAGTTGCATGAAAACACTTCAGTGGGTGGCTGACACATTTTTAGTACATTAAGCTCCTGCTTACCTCCTTAATATATTCTATTTTGCAACTAGCTAAAAGATACATGTGTTGCAAAACATTTCCTAACAGAGTTAAATCTGCACACCTGCTCTGCTATTGCGCCTGGTGAATGTAAAATCCAAGGAGTATGTGAGGACATTACTAATGAACAGAAAATCAAGAAGGGAGATTGAAATGTGTTTGCACTCTCTGTTTTGGACAGTATTTAAACTCTCTTTTCTCTCTGAAGGGGTGTGTTTTTGGAGCTGTTCTGACTGTGGATGACTAAAGGGTCTCATTCAAGTCCTTCTCCAAGTTGATGGGTTTTCTCACCAGCTGGCACATCAAATAACACCTTGACAGCAGCTTCAAGACTCTTTTCTTCATGGCTGCATTTTGTTTCTCCAAATCAAAGCCAGACTGGTGCAAATCTAAGGCATAGCTGAAGTCCTCTCTCTTCGAGCTGTGCTCCAGCTTCCTGCAGATTCTGCTAAATTGTTTATTGGCCTTTTATTTTAGGGCCAGGCGACCTGCAAGTCATCTGCTCCTCAACTTCAGACCATCACTTAGGAAACAACTAATTATTTGTGGTAGAGATCAGTGTATCTTTGGATGTTGCAACCAAGGCTAAGGATTCTTGACCATTGGCCTTTATTTATTTTTTTTTTCCCTTTTCATCATAAGCAGGCTGGTTTTAGTACTTAGGTTTGCTGTGGAGAGAGGTGTGCTCAGAACTAGTGCTGCCCTTCAGAGATTGAATTCTGCCTCTCTCCATGTTTGGGCAGTGGGTGCCTGTGGGCAGATCTCTTTTCATCAGTGAAACAAGCTGAAGAACCAAAGGTATCACCACCATTTACGCAGTGGATTCTCTCAGATATAATGCAAAGGGGCTGTGGTAAAATACTGTAATTCAACACCACCATCCTGAAATAGGTGTTTGTATCCTCCAGGCTTTGGGCCATTGTAGTAAGTCATTTTTTATTGTATTAATCTGGTGATGATCCTTGCATTTTAAACCCTCAGTGTTATTTCTGACCTTCAGTCCATCTCTCCCAAAACTAGACACATATAATTCCTACTTGCACAGCCAGTTGCTTTCAGACGTAGCTACCATCCCAGAAAACTCCTCACTCTGCTGATACCTCCAAAGCATTTTTACTAAAGTGATTTCCTTATTAATTCTAAAGGATGTTGCAGCACGGGGACTGGACCTGCCTCAAGTTACCTGGATCGTACAGGTGGGTTTGCTCTGTGTGCCTGGGTGTGTTCAGTGCAGCCTTGCTCAGATGAAATCCCTTTTCAGAGGAAATCCCTTTTCAGTCCACAACCTTCCTGCAGCTAGCTGGTCTTGGTGCTGATGCCTGCAGGTGTGGGAGACCTAAGAGTTCCTGACTGCAGGGTTTTGCTGGGATACACCATTGCTAGCGTATCTTTTGGTCCGTTTTTAATAACTCCAGTGTTTCCACTGGCTGGATGAAACCCTCCCTATTCCCCCACCCAGGAAGCCAAATCTTGTGAAATCCTGGCCCTCTCTTGCAGTTCTGTTCTGTTTTCAGTTCCATGAGAAGTTGAAGTGCATTCCTGATGTTAAACCTTAAGTAGCCCAGTAGTGTCAGTGCAGTGACCTGAGTGTTTCAAGAGGGGCTTGGCTGGGTTGGGGCTGGGTAGCTGTAGGCATCCAGTTTTCAGTAGAACTGCATGGTTCAGATTTTCCCTGAAAAAAACAGCCCAACAAAAGCCCACGCTGCTGCACTGCTGTTGACAGAAATACAGTCTTAGGGGAAAAAAAAATAGAAACTAAGGAAGATGGATTGAACCTTAAAAATAGCAGCATGTCGTTTCAAAGAGGAGGCTGAGAGCATGAGGCAGATTTCATTTCTATAAAAGATTTATAATTAAAAAAAGGTTAGTTGAATTGAGGAAAAACTGATCCAGAGATTCACGTGTATCAAGCGACACCTGGGTAAAGGGAACAGGGCACAGAGCCTCAACAAAGCTTTTTAATTTCTACCTCATCCCTTCAGGTAACAAATTTGATTTGATTTTTGTGTTTTTTAAAAAAAGAAAGATTTTGTAGCAGCCAGCTAGTCGGAGAAGGCTGTGGAAGTGAAGTCTTTAATTCCCAGATCTGTATATTAATATAATTTAACCAAAGATATAGTTGCCAGTGTTAGAACGCAGTGCAAATTACCTAAAGCCCTGGGAGACTTCTGTGTGTCCAGAAGGCGAAATCTCAGCTGTCCTGAGAGCTGTGTCCAAGAGCAAGGACCTGCAGGGAGCAATTAGATTGCTCACAGCATCTTACTCACACCTCTAGCCAGTAGAAACTTTGCCAGAGGGCACAGGTATAAACACTAGAGTGGGCTTTGGTTGTTGGGTTTTTTCCAGTTAAACTGCTGAGGGCTCATTTCTGAGCAGTATCTCTGTGCATGTTCATTTTTTCCAGGAAAGAGAGGAGGGGGGGAAGAATAGGGGGAGGTTAAAGGGAGGGAAATGTGTCACCCTTTATCAGATCTTGCAAATGGCTGGGCAGTTTTGATTCCCAGTGAAGTAAATGAGGGGTGCTGTTATATTTGGGGGGTGTTCAAGGAGCATTTTCATGGTGTCTGGTTACTCCCTGTATTATACACTGCTGAGAGCACTCCCTCCTCTCCCTTAGATCTATTCTACCCTGTAACCAGCCGTGATTTGCTTTAATCCAAACAAAGCAATTTAGCCCAACTCCAACCTGGCATCAGTTGTTTTTTTATTTTGTGTCTTTTGTCCCAAATGCAGAGCAGGCAGGTGGGCAGTCTTTGGTGTGAGATGTGATTAGATTCGATTCTTTTTTTCGGGGAAGCAAACAGGTTCCTGACGTGCCTATATAGAAATAAAATATAGAAAGCAAAGCGAGACACTGAGATGGGGAAATTGTCCTGTTATCTGAAAGTTGGCCAGCACGTCAGATTCACATGTCAAAACCCACCGTGGCTCAGGGGCTGCGCGATGTTTGCGGGGCTGAGGCGCGTTCCAAACATCCCAAATCCTCGGGATGGGCAGCGTGCGGGGTGTGCCTTTTGTTCCAGGTGAGCAGGCTGGGTGTCTGCTTTCTAATTAACACGCTGCATCCTGTTCATTCCTGTTTCCCCTTCCCCAAGTACAACGCTCCGGCTTCACCTGCGGAATACATCCACCGGATCGGGAGGACGGCGCGCATTGGCTGCCACGGGAACAGCCTGCTCGTCCTGGCGCCTTCGGAGGCGGAATATGTCAGCTTGCTGGCTTCTCACAAGATTAAGTGAGTCAGAAACGCGAACAAAAGTTTCAGCTCATCCTTGCTAATTAACCTTCCGTGGCACTTGCAGCGGGACTGTGTCTCGTGCAGGTTTTAATAAGAATTTATTAATTCTTGTGATCCGGGCCTGGCCCCAGACTAGCAAAAGGAGAAGAGGGAAGTGTGTGAAAATCATCAGCCTGACAGGTTGTGCATGAGTGAGTGTGTGCGGTGAGGGGCAGGGAGGAGGCGATAGTCGGAGATCCCGTGCACTCCATTGTTTTCTCTCTGGCCCTGGGTTCAAATCGTGGCTATGTGGAGATCACAAGTCAAACGAGCCTGTCAGATGCTGCCTGGCCATCTGCCTGCATGGCACCATATTGTCAGAGACTGCGCTGGCCCTTCGGGAGAGATCCGGGGGAGAAATTGCTGGGGAGCTGTGGCTCCTATCTGGCAGATAATTGACCAAGATGTGTTGTTTAAGTGGCTTGTGACAGGAATAGGAGAGGCTTTTGCAGGTGGTGAGAACCCAGAGTGGTCCTGGAAGGCAAAAAAGGCAAAAAGGGAGGGTGGACTCTGCAGAGCCAGAGTGGGGTGAGCTTCCAAGCCTGGGAAGGCTTCTCTTACCTGGCTCTAGCTTGGACTTGGGAGCAGCAGCAAGGACAGCAAGGCAGGCTCAGAAAGGACCAGCCCCGAGTGCAGTCAGGTACCTGACGGCCGACACACGGTGAGATTTGAGTCCAGCTCTGCTTGCACAATGGTCCTTTTGTGGAAAAACCCCACAACTGGCTGCTCAGCATTGCTAGGCAGGATCTCCAGCCTCCTCAGCAGCCAGCTGGGTGTTTGTGCCTCCCCTTGCTCCCTGCTCTGCTGTCTCTCGGTGTTTGAGAACATCAGCAGAGTCCCTTCAGTGCTGTAGCAGTGTTGATGGAGCGCTGTAAACTCATGCACAAATTAGTTCCCTTTTATTTCTTGTGTTTCTGTCGGGTGGAGCTGCTTGGAATCGAATTTGGTTTTGCATCCTTGAAACAAACAAATGTTGGCAGTAAATACAGGCTTATTCTAGGCTGTGAGCCATTTAGTGGTCTAACAAAGAGCCATCCATCATCCCAGGTAACTATCTATTAAGGAGACACCAGCAAGACATGGAAGGCTAAGCTGACAGGGTTTTTTTTCATGTAACAAACAGCACTGACATTTAAAGGTGAAATCCCACATAATTGTGAATTTTTAACTCCAAGTAGAAAGTTCTATTTTTCTATTTTATAATATTTTGGTAGTGTTAGAGGAAGGAGAGGGAAATTTTCCTCCTTTTTATTTTAAATGTTAATGCTTTTGTCCAATTTTGTTGTTTTTTGACAAGTTTAAGGTGTCACTCAAGCTGGTAATTACATCTGCTAAGGAGACCTGTTGTTGAGCTGGCCATGGTCCTCAGGAATCTTGAAGGCTCTGAATAAGCAGGGGGAGGTTTGTGTGAATTTATTTTTCCTTCACGTTCCAGAGCCAGACAACTCTGGGGCTTGCCTTTTCTTGTTTGTTTGGTTGGTTTATATTCTTCATAAAACGTGCTGCCCTGCAGATAAAGGACTTGCCAAGAAGGAGTGGAATTTGCCTTCCTTGACCCCCATCTTCAGAGGGAAGGGAATGAGTGTCTGATGGGCAGGGGGCGATTCGGTCTCTCAGCTCTTCCCACACGGATGTGGAGAAGGGGCACAGGGATAGAGCAGGGAGCTGATGAATTACTGAGAAGATGCAGGAAGGCAGCTTGAAGCTCGAGGCAGCAAGTGCCATCAGCACAAATTGCCGTTACCCTTCATAAACAGAGCATTATGGTGATAATCCTGACAATTTAATTCAGCGCGAGGGCGAAAGACAGCATGTGTTGGACTGTCACTGAGCCTCTTAAGCACTGCTCATTTCTGTTCCTTTACCCTAAGTCTTTGTAGCTTTTGACTTGGTCTGCACAAGTTACTGGAGTTGGCTTTTTTGTTTTTTTATTCTTAGCTTAATTTTTAAAGCTCTAGGGTTTTTGTCGAGGATGAGTGTGTGTTGTGATTTTTTTTTTTAATTTGTTGGGGTTTTTTTTTCCTTTTTTAAATGAAATTCCCGCTGGGTTTATTGAAATGTAAATACTTCATAAAATATGTATTTTGAAGAAGACAAAGCATGAGATGTGTCCCTGCAGCCTTCAGCTGGTGTAAATGAGCGGTGCTCTGCTGGTTTACAGGAGATGAGGATCTGACCCAGAGTTTTTTCCTAAACCCCTCCACCCACCCCAGCATGCATGGGAGTAAGTCCAGGAATGTTGAGAGTCGGAAGTAATGAGAGCAGACGTGGCTTTGTTCCTGGATGAAAATCCACTTCGGAATTAGAGATGACTGCCTTTGAAATTGGAAATCGCTCGCAATTAATTTTCACCGGTACCTGAAGCCTCTCCTTGGCTTCCAGTGTGGAAAAGCAGTGTTAGCCTTTGCCAAAACGATCTCACTTTGGCTCTGCTGAGATCAGTAATTCCCGTTGGGGCTCAGGAAAGCTGCCTCTCTCTGCAACTTTCTGTTTGGGCTTTGTGTGGCTGGAAGTTGTGGCTGCTCTGCCCAGCTGTAAATGTGGATGTGCAGGCACGTGCACACTCATGTTTTCTCTTCATTCTTTCTTTACTTTTTTTTTTTTTTTTTTTTTAAAAAAAGGGTTAGACTCCAAAATGTTCTGTCTCAGCTCCAAGCACAACTAACAGATTTCCCTTCAAAGGGAGGAGGCAACGAGCAGAAGAAACGCGAGGATCACTTTTTTTTTTATTTCCTTTATGTCTCTTCTAGTCCCTTCAGCTGCAATCTCGCAGCGCCTGCCTCGACAGCTATCAGATAATTTCTTTATCTGCTAACGGCGGCCTAACTAATTTATAAAGGAAGAGGCATCACCGTGAAGGCACGAGTCGTTCCCCTCCCTGCTCTGGGCTTGTGCTTTTCCCCCCTCCCGGCTCCCTGGCGCTGCTCCCCGCTGGGAACCCAGTTCAGGGATCTGCTGCTGGCGACACGCCAGGCGAGGGAGGACCCGAGAGGGGGTGACAACTCCGACAAATCAATGTCAAAGGTTTGACATTTTCATTCATGGCGGTGTCAAAGCAACCTTTGCGGGGGGAAAGGGGAGGTCTGCTTTCCTCTTGCTTAAGTGGTTGCCATTTATGTTTTAATTTGCTGTTATACTTTTCAAAACCAAACAGAGAAACCCTCGGTTGTCGTTTTATGCTCCATTTCCCTTTCTCCCCCATCCCTCCCCCGCCTTTCTCCACATCCTCTGCAGAGGAATCTGCACGTGGTGGGGCTGATCTCCCTTGTAGGGTGTCGTGTGGCCACTCTGACCTCTCCCTTCCAGGCTGGATGGCTGTTCCTCCATCTCTTTTCCTTTCCTCATGCCGTGGTGGTGAGCTGGCTGAGGGTGAAAAGGCAGATTGCAAAAGTGAAGGTATTTGTTGCTTTAGCTGGGAAAGGTGGGAGGATCACAATATCCTGTCACCCACTGTGGCAAAGATTCATCCATTCTTGCTAGGCAGGCGTTAGAGAGCTTTGAGTGAAAAGAAAGGAAATATGTTGTTGTAATTTCTTTCTGTACTTTACAAATCGATGAGTATCAGCAATGCTTCCTTTCAGAAACCACATGCATCTTTCTGACCATGTGAGATTCAGGAATCTGAGAACTCCTGGACCCCAAAGATTTCTCTCTTCCTTAGATTGGTTTAATCCCAAGTGAACTCCTTGGCTTTTTTCTAGAGATGACCTTTGCCCATTACTGAAAATTTGGGCCCACAAACATCAGCTTTTATGATCTGAGTAATTCCCTTGGAAGTGGGACCCAGTTTGGATGCAGCTGTAATATTAATGGCCTGGAGCTGCACAGCTGTTCTGTGCTGTCACCTGGTGTGCGTGTGCCCCTTAAGACAGTGTTAAAGAGGACAAAGAATTTCTCATCTCCTGTAAATGCAGGGCTGCTCACTTGGAAATGAAGCAGGCTTGTAAGCATTTCCATATCTGGGCCAAAACAGGACCCAGCAGTGTCTTACAAGCAGGACTGGAGAATAAATCATCTGGTTGAGTCTACAGGAGGAATGTGAGTCGACAGAATGAAAATAAATGCCCAGTGTGAAGCCTGGCTAGGACAGCTGACTGAGTCTCCTGTATTTAAAAAAAATGCTGTGGGATCCCTAATGGGCTGGGCTTTGGCTTTGCACTTCAGATGAGAGGGAAGGCGAGTTCTCAGAGCTGGGAAGGAAATCAAACTGTGGATCTGGTGTCAGAGCTGACTTTTGAGGCTGTAAATGTGAGTTTGTCCATCGGGAAGTGCCTTGGAGCTTTGACCCGAGCGAGGTAGCAAGGAGTTGGAATCATGTGAGATCCTGTGGGAAAGAAAGAGCGATGATGTGACCAGAGAGAAGGAAGCTGCAGGAGAATTGGCATGATAGGAAAAGTTCCTTGGGATTTTGTTGTTACCCCCTGAGCTTGAGTCACTGGGAGAGGAAGGAGCTGTGTCTTCACACAGCTTTAGTTTTAGCACTTCAGTTTTGTGAGTGTGGTCACTGATATGAGTGGAAACAAAGGAGTGTAAACATGAAAGCATCATCCTTTGAGTGAGGTTTGAGCACTGTCTCTCATTCCAGAGACTCTGGGAGCTAAATTGGAGGAGACAAGATGCAGCAGAAGTAGCAGACAAAGTGGAGCAGGTGTTTGCAGCCCGTGTGTGCCTCAGTCAGTCACTTTCTCAGAGCTGCACATCCAACTTTCTGCTCCCTGCCCATGGCAGAGTGTACAGGGAAATGGTGGACAATCTCTGAGTTCAAGGTGGAGGTTGCAGATCTTATTCTTTATAGTTGTAAAACAAATTTACAAGAAGCATTAATGTTATGAGCTGCTTCAACTCTGTCTTGAGTTTCTTTTAGTAGGAAATGAGCCCAGGTGGTTCCCAATTCTCTTGGTGCTTCTCAATGCAAGGAAAGAAAAATTATTATAATAGTGGAAGTGTAATCCAATTTATTTCTTTAATCAGTTCCTCTTGGTTGAGACCCAAGGAGACTTTCAGTGAATGGAAAGTCCACCCTCAGTTGTTTTGATGCTCTGCTAGAATGGGAGTGGGTGTTGGTGACTTAAAACAGTGACAAAATTGTGGGTGAAACTGTGTCTCTGTGCCACTGAAAGCACTGGTTTGGATTTTACAGCAGTTCTCAGGGTTGCTGAGGGAGTGTCTGGGCTAAGACCTCATGTATTGCAGGAATAAATTCTTAAGATGAGCTGTGAATCTCAATCATTTTGCTCTCCGTTACCAGTCTGTGGCTCGTTCCACTCTGTGTTTCAAAAGTAGGAGAAATAGTAATTTTTTGTCTTTGTCACTTCAGTGTTTCAGAGCTAAAGATGGAGAAGGTGTTGGCCAGCCTGATGAAAGATGATCGCTTCAAGTTGCACAGACCAGGAAGCAAGGTGAGTTATTCTGCTGCTTTGGAATTGCTCCAGTTTTCACTGGCCAGTTAAACATCACAAGTATTCCTGCCTTAGCGTCTGTCTTTACATCCACGGTGTCAGGCAGTGTAAATAATTATAGAACTACCTTATATCACAATTTTCTAGTCTTTTGTGGTTCCTAAAAAGCAGCTGCTTGCTAAGTCTTCAGCAAATACCTTTGTAACAAACAGGGAAGGTTTCTGGGTGTGAAATCTTCAGGTTTTTTCTGCACAACGTTTCTGTTTTTCCTGTGTTTTCTGCACTAAAATACTGGTGGAGATGACAAATGGCTCTAAACTTCTCCGAAGAAACGAGCAAAATGCGTTTGGTGATGTGTTACAATAGGGTTTTTCATCATCTGTATTTACTTGGAGCCTAAACCAAAGCTCCCTGGGTTGACAGGCACCTTTTTATTGACTTGGGCAAGCTTTGGGTCTGCCTTCAAGTTGCTAATTCACAGAATTCACTCATTTGCAATTTATGTCTCGGGCGTTGCTGCACTCTGGCAAATTAAATCCTGCAAAGAACCTGCATTTTGAACGGAAGTCAAGAATGTGTCAGGCATGATGCAGCACACACTCTTTTCCCCCTCTTGTTGCTGTTTTGCTGCTGGTGCTTTTGTTACCCCGTGGCTGCGGCGCCTCGGTGCCGGCGCTGGCTGGTGGGAGCCGTGGTGTTCGTGGTAAACACGATTGTGAGCCGTGTTCAGTGTTCTGCACCTCACAGAAAACCAGAGCTCGGCTCAGCTGAGATGCAGCTCTGTTTAAAGCTCTTCCCCACCACTGTTTTTGGCTGAAATCAGCCTGTACTGCCTGTGTTTTAAATCCAGAGATCACGCCTAGGATATGACGTGTTAACGAAGTTTAGTTGTGCTTTGCTAGTGCAGAAATTATTTTAAATAGTTGTGTGTATAAATACTTTCCTTTTCTCCCAGATGTATTGGGGGTAACTTCAGGTTTCCTTCAAAGACTTTTTCAGTAATTACATTTATGCAGAAATTATACTTTAAATCTGTTGCTGACATGGGACAGAATATTCTGTTCCAGACTGGGGGACAAATGTTATTTCATGGGAAGTGGAGAAAAAGGAGAAAATATTTTGTTCTAGGAAGTGATGATTGAACTTTTGAAAAGTAGCAGTAGAAAATGCCTTTTTAGCAACAAAAAGCTAACCAATCCTGTTTGCTACCAAAACCGATTGAATTGGTATTTCTGCCATCCTTTCCAACTGCCAAATTATCTACACATTTAAGCACAGAATTTTTTTACCGCTCTTCTTTTGACTTTCTCGCTCTCATTCCAAAAAGCCATAAACCCAACCCCTCTTTGGAAGGAGCAGTTTGCCCTGGTTTGAGCAGTGCTGCTGGGCAGGCCCTGCCAGGCCAGGGGCTGCACAGAGGAATTTACACAGAAGGACTTGGTTCCTTTTGCTTTCAGAGGTTGGAATTAAATTCCTCTTTTCCCTCTGACATCAAAGTGAGTGGGATTTTGCTGTTGACTTCACTGAAGCTGAGATACTTCCACTGTGGCTGTAGGATGGTTTTAATCTCCTGCAGGAACTTAGAAATACAGAATAATCCATTTTTGTGGGACTCAATCTGGTAGGATTGGGTCTTAAGAATAGAGTTTCTCTTCATGTAAAAATATCATTTAATGAGGATGAAATTACAGCAGGTTTGTCAATATGAAACAGACTCCCTCCTTCAGGAATTACTTGAAAAATCCATTAAATGCAATCAAGGGTTCATTCTGTTTGTTAGCTCCGTGTTTTGTATTGCCATGGAGGCTCTGAGTGCTCAGCTCAGAAGCTGCAGGGGCATTTCCCAAACCTTCAGGAGAGTTAATCTCTGTTAAATTCTCTAAGTTTGCCCCATGGACAGTACAAGAAGTTGGGAATGCGGTGGGACAGAGAGGGGCTGAGGAGGTGTCAGGAGCAGCTGAGCCTGCTCCAGTTGGGAATTTGCCTTTGGAGGGAGGTTCAGCTCCTCTGCTCGGCTCTCCACGCTCTCAGCCGTGTATTTATTACAGTCCTGCACACAGGAACCTCATTATGATGCTCTTCAGTTCTCATTGCCTCAACTCAAGTCCATTATAAGTACCACGTTGGAACATGTATTTTTTGGGCTTCTGTGTGCAGCCGGGGAGCAAGCTGAAGTGCCTGTAAAATGTATATTTTATATTTAGGTATATGAAATATATATGTGGCTGTGTCTGGGCGTGTGAATGTTCACCTGCCTACAAAGAGAATAAATTTGATCTTTCAACTTTTATGGAGGGGGGCAAGGGGGACTTGGTGAGTTCTAGAGAAGGTGTGTGGAGGTTAGTAAAAAGTTGTTATTAAAACAAAATCCTTCATTTTGTTTTGAAGTATAATGGAAGCAGGAGATGTTACAGCCAGGCTTTTTGGTGGGTTTCCCCCATCTTCCTTTTTTTTTTTCCTGTTTTGAGAACGAACTTTACTACCTCAGTCTAGTCTTACTGTGTTTCATTTTTTTCTCTTTTTCATGATCATATTCTCATAATGAAATCAGAAGTTTTCAGTACTGATCCCAACCTCCCAAACTTAAAACCTGCCATCGTTATCACTGGAAGTTTCCTTCTTCTGACAGAAATACATGTGTCTTTTCCTCGTGGAGTTGGTATTTTTGGCAGTTCCCCTGATGTCTCAAACTGGTTAAATAACGTTGCATCCTGACTTTTTTCCCCTGCATTTCTTCTTTTAGCTTATAAATATTGTTACTGTCCACAGTCATTGTGTCCTTGGTTTGGGATCTGCCAGGGCAGGATTTTAAGGAGTCACAAGGCAGAAAAAGTTCTCCCATCCCACTGTTTCTCTATGATGGCGATAGTGCTGCTGATTTAACAGATGGAACAAATTTAGATGGGGAGCAGATCAAGATGGGCTAGGCTTTTATCTTTGGGGTCTTAGAAGAATGTGTAAGGTCTCAAATTAATTGTCCTGCTCATCCAAACCAGGATTAAAGCTTGCTTGTGTGAGTAAAGCCCCTGGAATGGCTTCCGTGCCCTTCCAGTAGTGCTGATTTATTTGATCTGTCCAGACACTCCATCGTGGGCAGGTTTTATTTTCACAGTTTGCCTCTGAGTCAGTTTTAAATTTAGATTTTTATTATTATTATTATTATTATTGGGGTGGGGTTTTTTTTTGTTTTTTAGATGAACCTCCCTGGAAGACAGGAATCAAACACAGGTTTTTTTCATGCCCATTAGGGTGCAATTTTAAAATGAGATCTGTCTCAAGGGTGTGAAGGGGATAAAAGACAAGGGGGAGATGGGAGGAGGGGAGAAGCTGTTTTCTGAGGACATTATGTTTCCTGCCATTTGCTTTTTTTTTTTATTTATATCTCTTGGACTGACCTCACACTTTGGAAATTATGCACCTAGTTTTTTATCCCTCATTTTTGTCTCACTTTTTTTTTTTTTTTTTATTTTCCCCCAGCACCAGCAAGAAGAGATGCCTCATTTTGAAACCTAAAGGGGGGAATAAGAAAAGTCCTTTGTAATATATTGCCATATTATCACTAAATCCCCTGACAGTTGTGACACAGAAGCAAGTCACCTGTCACTTAAGCTTGAGGTCTCTTTAATTTTCTCCTGGAATTCGCACCAGGCTGTCTTTAATTTGAGGCCTTTATTGGAATTCTGAAACCTTTCTGCCTCCCTGGTGCTCAGATCTATTCTGAGTGCTGTTACAGAATGTATACAATAACCAACACAGGGATTCAGAGGGGGCTGAAGCACTGTTTATTTAACACTCTGGAGGGATTTTCGTGCTTATTCGGTCCTGGCTACCCGGCTTTCAATATCGCTTTGACAACCGTTATGCCCTTCTCATTAATTTTAAACAGTTAAAACACAGGAAAAAGAGAAAAAGTTTTCATTATTAAAGTGCTTTACTTTTTAATAACAGAGGATTCTGTCCGCCAGGGGAAAGGGCAAACCTCACTAATTTCACATTCATATTAAAAAGCGCTGGGAAGGTGACACTTGGTGCTGCCAGGAGGCTTAACAAAAGAAAAGTGCTGGGGGCCAGGAGGAGCAGGCGGGGCCAGAAAGTTTTGTGTTTCACGTCAGTGGAAACTTGGTGGTGACAACGAGGAGCGGCCACTTCAGGGAGGCAGCTCTGAACCTCTGCAGAGGGCCCTGGGCTGGGGATGGGCTCAGCTGATGGACAGGCACACGTGAAGTCACAGGCAGCGTTGGAAGGAGTGTCCAGGGAAGGGCAGCGAAGCTGGGGAAGGGTCCAGGAGTGAATCGTGTGAGGAGCAACTGGGGGGCTGAGCCTGGAGAAAAGGAGGTTCAGGGAAGACAGATCCCAGACAGGAGGAGAGGGTTGGGATCTGCTCCCAGGGAACAAGGACAGGAGGAGAGGACACAGCCTCAGGCTGTACCAGGGCAGGTTCAGGATGGATGTCAGACAGAATTTCTTCACTGCAAGGGCGGTCAGGCAGTGGAATGGTCAGGCTGGAGTCCCCATCGCTGGAGGTGCTCGGGAAAAACTGGACGTGGCACTCAGTGCCATGGTTTGACAACGTGATGATGAGTCAAAGATTGGACTCAATGATCTTGGAGGTCTTCTCTGACCAAAATGATGCTGTGATTCTGTGAGATGGGCTGTGAACCTTTCTTGAGTGGCCTGGGAGACAGCAGAGACCAGAAATCTGTTTAAAAAACTGTGTTAAAATAGCCACAGTTGTCTTTGGAGGTGCAGGTGGACAGTCAGTCCAGGCAGTGAGTGGGCAGCAGCTCCAGCCCCAAGTGTGTTTGCTTTGTGGAGGAATAACCCAGTGGCTGGAAGCTGTGGGATCCTGAGTTCCAGCCAGGGCACAATGCAGGGCATTTAAACTCTGTTTGGGGTTTGCTCTTGGGTTCATTTGCTCTTGGGTACAGGGTGGCACATTCGGGGCAGCAAAGCATCTTGTGTCAGGTGTGAGCAGCTCCTGCCATTCCCAGTTTGTGGTGTCAGTGGGATGTGGCTCCTGTGGACTGGCAGCAGTGCACAGGAAAGAGGGCTTTGCAGCATTAGCATGCAGATCTGCCAGAGCAAACACCAGGACTGCTGCCTTGGCACCGGCCTCCTCCAGAATCCCAGGAGCTGGGGCTTTGTATTCCATCAGCCCTGACCAGTATCGAGTTGCTGCCCTGGATCTGGCACTCTTACACTTGGATGCAGGTTCCTGTCTGAGCAGCATTTGAGAGCTGTGGCCCTTTTCTGGGAGAGGTGCATATCCATGGATGCTTGGCTTTGCACTTTGCTGTCAACTTTCCATCAAAAAATTCACTTGCTTTCTGGTCCACATTTCCTTTCTCTGCCAGGATCCCTCAGAGAGGGAGAGAGCCTCTCTTCTCCTCCCACTAACAGCTTGCTCCCAGAAATGTTTGTTTTCCATTTCCTGAACTGCATCCTGTGGTCTGATCCCAGGAAAGCTGGAACACGTGCAAAATTGCCCTTTTGGCCTGAGGAAGTTTATTCTGTCGTGCCTTTGGTGCAAGGGGCTTGTCCTGCTCTAGAGGAGCCAAGTGATGGCAGTTCCAGTCAAATATGACTTGTTGACAGTGAGAAAACTTCGTGGAGAAATCCATGATGGAATTCATGAGAAGTTCATTTAGCTGCCTTTGTTCACAGGTGCTGAATTTGGTCTCTTCTCTGGAGCTCGGGGGTGAATGTGGATCTCGTGGATCTCCTGCCCTGGGTGTTTTGGGGAAGGGCACAGAGGAACTTGCAGCATCACTCTGAACCTGTTAGTGTAGGGTCTTGGGGGAGTTATCCCAAATAACCCCAATGGAAACAAGCAGGGGGATCTGGCCTGTTGAACCTGGAAGCAAAAAACAAACGGAAAGGGGAAAAAAAAGCAAAGGAAAAAGATACGTGATAGATGTTAGAAAACACAAAATTAAAACTGATTTGTTCTCCCCACCACATGGTGCTCACTGGCTGCTCTGACTTTAACATCTTTATCTGGATTTTTTTTTTTTTCCTCTAGTAATATTGAGAGGATTACCTTTGTTGGCCCCTGGGTAGTTGCTGTGTGATTTTACTGTTATTAAATCTATTGTAAACTGCTTCATTATTCCTGACTCAAATTCTCTCTTTCCTCTAATCCTCCCGCCTCCCTGGTAGAAATCCTGTGGCAAGAACCCTCAGGAAGTCCGGGAGAGGGCCACGGTCCTGCAGACAAAATTTGAAAATCACGTCCACTCCAGCGAAGCGAATGTCCGGTGGGCAAAGAAAGGTCAGTGTGTTTCCTTCCACTTACCCCACAAGGGCTCTGATTTTGCTGCCAAGGTTTTCTTTGGGACAGAGCATCAGGGAAAAGGCCTGGAAGAAACATTTTGGGGCCTTTGGGCTCTGCAGGGGCTTGAGGCAGGCCCAGAAGGCTTTGTGATGATATTAAATGTTAATTTCTGGCGTTCCCATATTACGTGCAAATGAGATTTAATCTTGGCTTTCAGTGGGATTCATATCCAAGGGCTCTGACCCAATCACAGGAATGAATGGGTTGTGTGTGTTTTTCTGGGAAGGGGATGGGTGACTTTCTCCACCACATCCTGGTGCAATTCCCATCAGATGCCTTCAGTTCACACTTGATGATGAATTTGAAGCCTGAAAGACAGGATGCTTTGGGAGCAACTGTGACCAGGGAAGGATCTTGGACTGGAGCTGGCTGTGTGGGATGGGAGATAAATGAGAGAGGGGGCAACAACTCAGAAAGGTGGGAAGAATCAAAACTGGGATGGATTTAATAATTGTAGCTGTGTGCAAATCTGGGATTTGATCTGCCATCTTTCCCAAGCAGGATCACAGCAGTTGTCACTGAGCAGTGTAGGAGACGCTTCCTTTCTTCCTCTCAGTTTGGAGAGGAAGATTTGGAAAATCCAGGGGAAGACGGATTTGGGAGGAAGATTAAAAACTTAAAGAAAGATTAAAAACTTGCTGGGGATGTGGAAGGAAAAGAAACACCAAACTTTCTCCTGAGAGGAGCCAAAAAGGTGGTGCAGTGCAGGCACTGTGGGAAGTGAGGCCCCAGAGCTCCTGGGCAATTGCTTGGAATTTGGCTGTGAGTTCTTGAGACAAGTCCACAAAATCCAAACTCTTTATGCCAGAGACGAAGTCATTCTTGCTCACAGTATTCAGGAGTGGAGCCTTTCCCCTTTTCTTGAGTCTGCTCTTCCCACATCTCCTTCCTGACTGTTGTGTTTTTTACCTCATTGCTCAAGTCCTGCGCTCTTAGCTGGTGCAGAAGTCCTCTTATTTCAGTTCTGCAGCATTTCCAGTTGAGAGGGGTCCTGGTGAGATGAATTTTAATGGTCTGCCTAATTTCTATTTCCCATTCTGTGTACCTGCTGCACACATGTGGGGGACAGGGGTGCCACGTGTGCTCAGCTTCTGAATTCACCTTCTAAGGAGTCCAAAACCATGTGGGGAAATTGCCCTTTGAGCTGTACAATGTCTGGAGAAACTGGAGAAGGGAAGGCTGTTCTCAAGAAAAAAGTTAAGTTCAGCTTAAAAACAATTTGAAATCTTGAGAAGAGATTGTTCAAGAGGTCAAAGGTGCTGTTTTTTTCTGAAAGTTGTACTTAACTTCTTAGCTAATGACACAGCAGAGCAGCCAGAGCACCTCCTGTGACTGCCTGCTTACCCCAAATTATTCTGCATACTTTTGATGATGTATGGCTATACTGAGGGGCAAAGTATTTGAAATTCTTCTGTTTCACTCTGCTCTCCTCCCTTCCACTGCATGTCCCTGGACTGAAATCTCACCCCACCTCCAGCAGTTGCAGTGCTGATTTCAGTTCCTTGGGGTTTTGAAACACCTTCCTCCTGCAGTGGAAGTGTTAGACTTGCTACACAAGCAGCCTGCACCCATTGTCAGGTGTGGGGGGTAATTACTTTTATAGCTGCTCTTTTAAATCCCCAATCTCAAAGCATGTGGCTGATGTGATCATAATCCTTCATTCTGCATGGATGAGCTCCTTGTTGCTCCCTTGGGATTTCTAGTACCCCGTGCAAACTTCTCACCTGAAATGCCTGTGACAGAAACAACCCTTGAATAACTCTGGTCACACCTAGAAAACCTCCCTGCTTCCTCTCTACGCGGTGTCCCTGTGCACAAACCCGCCCACACACACTTGTTGCTGACCTCAGCATTAAGAACTCCTTTAGCCACAGAAAGGAAGCACAGAAAATACATCAGGAAATGCTGAAATGTTGTGCATCCCATTTATCCTGTAGAGGAGCACTCCACCTCTTTTTCCAACTCTGCTATCTACATATGCAAATTTTCCACTGCTGAGTGGCTTCCATAAGCCCCCTCTTCCTCCCCTCTGAGCCAGGCATCATGAATAATTAACATGGCAGCTGGCTTTTGCTTTCATGGCAGACAATCAATTGGAAACTGTGCCAGAGATGCATTTGTTTCTCTCTCTTTTTCTGTTTTTCCCCATTTTCTGACCTAGTCAATGTTAATAAGCAGTGTTTGCACTGCTGCCTGCTTTCAAAAGGCGAGTGGCTCCCTGCCCGCTCTCCCCTTCTGGCTCCGGGTCCCGTGTTTTTCAGACTCAAATCAAATGGTTCAGGGAAGGTGCTGCCCTTCAAACTTGATTGACTGATCAGCAGTGAGATGGGTGGGAGGAGAGCTCTGGCTGGGCCCTGCTACCTGAAGGATGAACCTCATCAGGAGTGGAGCCCTTTGGGGAAGTGGAGGATGCTCATCCCAAGGGTCTCATGGTGCTAGGTGCTTCATTTCAGAGCTGTGGGGACAAATAGAGCTCGGGAGACTGATCCTTTGTACCCCTGGGGTTCCAGAGAGGATAAGGAAGCAAACCCTGCATTTCTCCTCTTCGTTTCCCAGTTTTACAGCCAGCAGTTGAGCATTTTGCCTCCTCCTTTCTGTCCTCAGCAGAAAGAGACAGCGGAGTCACAGTAGCTCAGTGCTGTGGTGGTTTTGGTTCGTGTCCATGGTGGTTTTGGTTCATCCTTCCCTCCTGCTCCCACCTGCTCTGGCAAAGTGCCTCCCAGTTTATCCAGCCCACTGGGGCCAGTGCTGGGAGCTGGCTGCCAGCTGAGAGCCCGGTGAACAGGTTATGTCACCAGTCTCCATTTCATATCTCATTACCCTCTTGTCCCCTGTTTAAAATAACAACAAACCGACCCGTCTAACCCCCATCATATGTAGAACACACGGGGTTTTTTCTTTGACTTTCCACACTTACATTTTCTGTAGAAAATGGGGTTCAGAGGTGCAAAGGACCGATCTAAATCCTCTTGCCTTACGTGAGCACAAGTCCAAATCCCACTCCAAGCCAGTACATGTTACCTTAGACTTGTGTTGGTGTGGCAAACTCTTAACAGCTCAGGCAGTTTGTTCTTGTGGTGTCAAGATGAGGAACCCTTTACGTGAATTATGGCCTGACCAGCACTGTTACCAGTCTTTGGGAGTTGTTTTCATAAAGCTCTGTCTCTTTGATCACAAAATCATAAAAGAATTTCAACTTTTAAAAAAACAACCAATAAAGCTTTCAGTCTCTGGCCACTCTAATTGCACATAAAAGCCAGGAAACATCACTCTGGCAATACTGAGAGGTCTAAAGACCTGATAGTAAAGATTTTAAGACGAATCCCATCCACAAAGGTCTTCATTTCAATCTCATGGGTGCTGTAATGAACATCTCAGCTCTGAGCTGCTCAGAGGTGAGGCAGTTTCCTGGGCTGGGATTTCGACCTGCAGGTCCAGCCAGGCTCTCAGTTCACTCTGGGTTAGTGCCTTGCAGCTCTCCCTGGTCCTGTGTGCTCTGACTCAGAGCTGGATCTGGCAGATATCTGTCAGGACTTTGGGAAGAGGGGAGCCTTTGACACTTTGATTCTCCAGCTCTGATCCGGGGAGTCGGTACCAGCAGCTTTTCCTCTCTGCACGACTGTGGGAGGTGAGCTCAGCCTTCATAATAACAGGATCTTTAGTATCAGCCATTTCCAGTGCTGTGAGACAGACAGCTATATTAGCTCCGATGGGACTGGATTCAAAGCGGGAGCAAGTTGCTGTTGTTCCCTTTGAAGAGTTACACCGTCTCATAGGTGAATTTGACCAATAACTTTATGAAAAAAAAAAAGCAGCAGAAAAAGGTTTTCGAGAGCATTTGAGCTGGTTTATAAGCCCTCAGAAGGATGGCCTTCAGACAAGACACCGAGACAGTATTTGGAATTTAGCATTCTCTTTTTTGGGAAAACACAGGTCTCTGGGTGCTCAGAAACCTCTAAAAGAGCAGCATTGTGAAATTGGGAAGAAGGTGCAAAAAACTCAATCTTTTCTTCCCATCGATTGGGAAAAGGAGTTCGCTTTGCTCAGTAAACAGAGCTTTGATGGATTCCCTGGGTCCTTCCAGGAGCTGATCTGCTAAAATGACATTTTTATTACTGTTCATAAACTTCAATCTCCGGCTGCTGCCAAGAGATTAGACATAAGCTGTGGGCAAACTTGCTGGTCCGGTGGCTCAACAGGCAAGGGCAGGAGAGGTGAGAGTTTAGAGCTCCCTGCTGTCGGGAACGAGAGGGAGAGAAAGATACAGGTGGTGGTTTGGAGCGAGGGCTGGGGGGACACAGGAGGTTTAGCGAGCAGAGGAGCAGCAGGGGATTGAAGGGAGGCATTTTCTGAGCTGCAGAGTTTCCTTCCTGAAGGCCCTCTATTCCCAGAGCAGGGGACAGCCCGGGTGTAGTTAACGTTCCGGGGACGGGGAGGAGCAGAGGTACTGCTCATATTAGTGGATGATTGTCTTTAGAGCAATGAGCCCTGAGGGAAGGGCATTACAGGAATATAAAGATGGGAAGGGAAATTTGCACACAGTTCTATTATTTTTCCCTTTTGAGAAGGTGAGCTCTGTTCTCAGTGTGCCGATGAGTCAGGAAATCCATCCGGCTCTCAGATATTTATAAGGGACTAGCTGGTAACTGGTGAAAAATGCATGGACTACTGGGACTCTAATATCAGAGGAGTCTTCCTATGCCATCTCCATGCTTCTCTTTCTTCATCCCTGCATGGTTCCCACTCTCCTCTTATCTGCTGCCATTCAGTGTCGATGACTCTTGAGACATGTGCCACAAACATCACCTTTTGTGGCCAAAAGGGCAGCCTTGCAGGAGGCAAACCCAGTGCAATTCAGTGCAGCTTTGTTTCAGTTCCTAACGCCTTCCCCTTTTGGGATTGTAGCAGTGCTATGCAACCTTCAGAGATTTTTAACATGCCACCTTTTCTGCCAGCTGCTGACCAGAAGGTGTCCCAAAGGACCAGGCCCATGTCCTTTCAGCTGGAACAGCTGAATCTTTAAGTGTGTGTATATATAAAAATGCAGCAGCAAACAGAATTCACTGTTTTTTTTTTTTCTTCCCCTCAGCACTGCAGTCGTTCCTGTGTGCCTATACCACCTATCCAAAGAACCTCAAGCACATCTTCCACATCAAATCTCTCCACTTGGGTCACGTGGCCAAGAGCTTTGGGCTGAGAGATGCCCCCCAGAACCTGACTGCTCTCCCAACTGCAGGCTCAAAGAAGAAAACCAAACCAAGACCAAAAAGGTAGGTCAGCCTGATGCTGCTGAGCCAAGGAACACCGGGTGACACGCTGTGGTGTGCTTTGCTCCAGGAATCGAGTGTAAATCAGAAAGCAGATCTGTTGGTGGATATGATCCCTCTACAAACTTGTGCTTTGCTGCCTGTAGGTGGGAGTAGTTCTGGTGAATGCAGTTTTGCAAAATTCTGTGAGATCTCTTCCAGGAAGAGAGAGCAAATCCAGAGTTGCAGCTCTGTCCCCTCTGGTGTGTGCCCAGGGCTGTTCTGAGTACTCCTGTTCTGTGTAAGGAATTGGAGACTCCTTGAGGCTGCTGGAGGAGCCCTGAACCCTCTTCTGTGCTTGGAAGGGAGCGGAAGGTGCTGAGCACATCTGCTCCTGGCTGCTCTGAGTTGGTTCCCCAGGACAGATAATCCTCTCTTTGGAGATCACAATGTTAAGGACACGCTCTCTTCCCCAGTGCAATGGCAGGGTACAAACTTCTGGTCTGTAGGTAAAATCACTACAAAAATTCAAAGGAGGAAAATCTTTCTTCTTTATCAGCATCAATTGTGACTCTTTCCGTGTAATTGTTGCTACAAACTCCGTTAGCAAACCTTAGCCGTGCAATTAAAGCACTAATCCACGTAATTGTTCCAGGGCTGGGCACTTCTCTTGCACATGCACCTATCTTGTGAAAAGGAAAAATGCGAGGGGAAGGGATTTTGAAATAATAAAAAGTTGGAGGCTGCATTGTCCTGCTTTCAGAAGCCACCAGGGACAGGCCACTGCTCTGCCTCCTGCTCCAGCTGACCCTCCTCAGCAGATGGGCAACAGGATGGGAATGCCCCTGTGAGCAGGGGATTTAACGGAGCTTTATTTCGGGAAGAATAGCCTGATTAGCTGATAAAGAGCATGTAAGATGGTATGGGGTGGGCTTTGATGTCTTGCTGGCCCAGCAGGGTGTCAAGCTATGAGTGACAGTAGCGTGTCACAGGATTACTTGGCCTGTAACAATGCCTCTCTCTGTTCCTGTGATGTTGCTACTCTGTTAGAGCTACTTTTTCCCTTGTTACAAACCTCTTTTAGACCGGGTTCCTCCTCCCCAAGTCTTCATCCCATTATAGCACAGACAAGCCCAAGATACAGTAGGTATTTACACGCAGGACGTGCGGGGTTGGGGGATGTGGAGGTGTTGGAACAAATGGCCTGGGAGTGATTTGGGAGCTCATTTGCACGTGGATCGTATAATTGCAGCTCAAGGAAAGTGGGCAGACTTTGCACAGCTCCCTCACGGCTCAAGCTCCAGATTTCAAATCCAGGAGCATCTGGGAAGTTAAGACCCTGCAAAAAATAGCCAAAGTTGTGCTGTGCAACAATTGTTCTGCTTGTGAAACTTGATTCTCATCAGCTTTCTCTGTGTGTGCTTAGAAAAATAAATAAATAAAGAGCGAGAGGGGGTATATTAGTATTTATAGGATAGTTTAGAGAAAGTGAATATAGATTCAAATTCAGTCTCTGCTTGCATAAATCCAATATAGTGCTATTAACTTGGAGAATTGCTTTTGATTTCACACTGACAAAGCAGAAAGCAAAACTTAGCCTGCCATATAGAAGACAAATGGTTTCTAATTGTAAAATGCAAGGCTCAAAATTACAACAGCGCAGTCACAGAGCAATCTTTTTAATTCTATTTCTCACATGATGCGGTGAGTGTTGGTTGTCGTATTACACATTGTCTCCCAACATCCGATACTCGTTTTTAATCAGGCTGCTCACTAAAGCCTCATCTCTCAGCACCTGCCCAGAGAATAAAGAGCAGGCACTCCAGGTTGAAAGTGGGGTAAAGGCAATCATTTAATGTTTCCTTGAGAGGACAAAGAAAACTTTTCATTTCTTTTGAAGTCTCCTTTTGTGCTTCACGCCTCCTTGGAGAGCCTGCTTGGGGAGGGTGAAACAGTGCGAGGGAGCAGCCAGGTGTGTGATGTTTCAGTGCTGAAAGGTGGGAGCAGCCCTCTCCTGAATGCCCATGTAAACTTCCACGTATTTTTCAAAGGTCTTTGTGCAAACCAGCTGTCCCCTTAGCTGCAGTGGATCTCGCAAAACCCGATCTGAAGGCGGAAAAATTATTGCGATGTTTTTCTGCAAGTTGCAATGCTGTGTTTAGGTGAGAGATGAGCACACGAACCAGATACTGTATATTGAATTACAGTACATCAGCTTGGTAAGTGTCTGGGCTCATGCTTTGACTGCAGGGTAGAGGCAAGGAAGCTGATCCCACTTCCATTGAGGGATTAGCTGTCCTTGGTTCACTGTGGAGTCGCAGCACGCTGAGGAAGTGGCTGACAGGCCAGATAGACTTGTCTTTGACTCCTTCACAATGCAAATGCCAAAGACCCACTGCATCCCTGTGCTGCTCAGCCTTTTGCATTCTGGATCAGTGGGCTTTCATGGGAGTCTGTGGCAAGTGAGGGTCTGTGTTCCTTTTGAACTCAGCAAGGCCAGTGTGTGCCCCCAAAGGGTTTCACTGCTCTGAGGAGTTGCAACTTAATTTGCCTCGTTCGTGAATTCAAGCCATCACAAAGAAAGAGGTGAATCTTTAGTTCAGCTGATTCTGTGGAACTCCCTGCTACAGGAATCTCTGATACAAGAGATTCTCGGAAAGCTTGAATTTACTTATGAGTATCAAGAATTGCTATGGCATGTGCAAAAAGGGATACAAAAACTTCAGTGAAAAGTGCTTCAGAGTTTGAGTCCAGCCCTTAACTAAAATGGGATCAGGAAAAGGTGTCCAGGGTGCTTCTGTTTGGAGCAGGGATGTAGATCACTGCCACAGTGCCATTGCTCTGATATGGAGATGGGCACAGCCTGAAGGCTTTGGCTGTGAGATCGTTGTGTTCATTCATTCTTCAGCACGGGCAGGTACAATTAGACAGCTCCTGGGAAGCACACCTTGTGGCCCTGTGTCCTCCACATGGCCAGGGCAGCAGTTTCCTTTGGGTGTAAACTCATAGCCTTTTACCTTCTCTCCCACCTCACCTCCTTGGTTCCACTTTTAAACATCTTGGCATTGACAGTTTTGGAAAGGCTGATACAGGGCTCGTGACTCAAGGCTGCAGCTGGGCCTCCCTGCACAGCAATTGTCTCATCATTAGAAGCACTCTGCCTGCCAGTTTTTATGTGCACATTTAGAGCTTTCCTAATATCACTTAATTAGTCAAAATTCAAGTTTGGAATTCTGCCCACTGGGAATTTCACTTGGTTTGGGCAGTTTGCTCTAGAAAGCCAGACTGAACCTCAGGTAAGAGCATGTATCCATGGGCAAATGGAGCCGAAAATAAGAGATGTGGCTGCTGTGAAAGGAAGCATCACCATCACTCTGCATTAAAGCAATTTGGGGACACAGGCGAGTCCTGGTTACCACATCATGATGTTATAAAAGAAGTCCTGTTAAGAAATTAAAATTTTATAGTTGTAAAATCCATCTGATTGTTAACCTGCATACAGCAGTGCCCTTTATTCCTGTCCTGTTGCACTGTGGCTGCAGCACAGAGCGTTTGCTCCATCTCTGAGCACGTTAACAGTGCTGGAAAAACCTCTGTGCTGGGGGCTGTGCACCAAAAATTATCACCTCTCTCTAACTGAAATGTATTCTGTCCTCAAGGCTGGGAAAGGGCCTGACAGAAGCAAGAATCCTGGGAAGTTCACAGCCTCCCTGTGCTGCTTTTGTCCTTTTTCCATAGGCTGAAGACCAAGGGATGGCAGTGAAAGTGAGACTGGGGTTTCTGTGTCGCTGAAATTCTTTTGACTTGAGTAGGGCAAGGTGGGCTTTGCTGTTCAGCTTGTCCCTGTGTGGAGACCACCCTGCCCTGGGTGTTCTGGAACAGGCTTGGTGCTCATTCTGCCTGGGTAATAATTTTCCTCGATCTTCTCAAGCATCTGCATCAGCTGGGAGCAGAGGACCTGGGCCATCTGTTGACCTGTCGAGAGCAGTGTAGGATTGCTGATGGATTTCTTGCCCCCACTCTGCAAAAACAACAGCAGCAAAACCAACCCAAACAGGGTTGCATTGGCTGCAGATGGTTCATCCAGTGCTATAAGGAGGAAAAGCAGGTGTTGCAGCAGCCTTGGCCCAGAGGTAACCCAGCTCTGCTGCTGGCACGGTGTCAAGGAGCTGTTGGAGACGCTGTCAGGCAGATTGATGGTGCAATCCACGTTGAAATGTTTTCTGATAAATGGAGCAGCCTCCTCATGTCTCCTCCAAAGGCACTCCATGGGTTCTGGGGCTGCACGTCAGAGCTTCGTCCTCCTCCTCGCTCAGCTGGGGCAGTTTGGGAGCCTTTGGCTGCTGCAGATGCTGGGAGCTGGTTAAAGGTCACTATCCTGTGCTCTGCACTGCAGCAGCCTCACTCAGCAAGACAAAGGAACAGGCAGTGGTGCCAGCCGGGTTGAGGGAGACACCTCTGAGAACAAGCTCGCTCACCTCTGAGGTGAGAAGATGAGCAGAGGCATCTTCTGAGCCACAAACCACACCCAGGAGAAGGAGACAAGTCCAAATCATTCGTATTTCCTCCGAGATGGAGGTTTGGGCAGCACCAGCATCCCTAAGACCATGGTGCTCCCCAGTGGGGAAGGGGAGTAGCCGTGCAGTTGGATGTAGAAGGAGACTGAAGCAGAGGAAAAACGGATTTTACGGTTTCCTTCACTGGACACTTTTTCTTCCAGATGTTCCTCTCCTGCCTTTTCATCGTTCAGTGATGTATTTGGCAAGATTCTCAAGTTTCTCGTGTTTAAAGAGTGAATTAAATAATTCCAGTTTTCTGGAGGAGAATAGGTATTTTTGGACTGGTCTTTTCCAGCTTTTCAGGAGATAACAAAAGTCATTTGGGGACAGTTCCCTGTTTCCTTATTGTCTCTCTGCTGAGGGTCTTGGTACCAGCTTTTGTGAGGTTGCAGCTGAATTACAGATGTGCACAGGCAGCTCTAAACCCGAGCCTTTTATTCCTTCCCGTGTCTCAATATACCATGATATCTAGACATGAGATCACAGCAAGAGATGCTGATAATCCATGTGTTTTTCCAGTGATGGGAACATGGGTTCTGTCTGTGTTGCAAATGCAGTCTTACATTTACAGCCTTTCTGTGAAGCTCTTTGCCACAGTATCACCACACAGCTCCCTTAAATTAACATCCCACCAGCCTTCAGCAGCAGGGAAAACACAGGGAGGTGGGAGAATGCACATGGAGGCCACAGAGATTAAATACCTTGCCCAGGGGTGCTCAGGGGGTGAGTATTAAGGCCTTGCTCTGTTCTCCTGGGCTTTGTCTCATAACCTTGGTGAGGAAAGGTGCCCTGTGGTTATCCTGCTGCTCTGGCAGAGCCCCAGAGACTGTCACCAGTTGAGCAGAGAGGGGAATTTGCAGCTTTACAGCAGAAATCAGGTCTCCTGACCTGGTGCAGTTTGCTGGTGTGCTGTCACTGCAGGCTGGTGTTGATGCTCTTGCCTGTAGCTCTTCCATCTCTTGGTTAAACGGGGCTTTGACAGCTGCTTTTCTTCTCTCGGTGATGAGCACAGGTTCCACAGCACAACTCCATTGATTTTTGTGGCCCCGGGTTAGAGGGAGAAAGCTCCCTTTTCCCTGCATCCCTGCTTTCCTGTGTGCAGCTGATCACCTCAGCGGGGAGTATTGATTCACTAATTGGGCAGCGATTTCACCTGATTGATAATGAATTGTTGGACAACCTCCCTGCTGAGCTGCAGCTCAGCTCAGCTACCGCTGGATTCCTTGTCCTTTTGCAGCAGATCGTTCCCTGTTGTTAAGTAAACTGGTCTGTTGCTTGGAAACCTGGAATTACTGTAGGAAATGCTTGGAGACAACAATCCAAGTGTCAAATAGAAACTTTGCCCACTGGTGGAGGGGGCTGAGCAGAGGATACACCTGAACAGGCCATGGAAATGGGGTCAGCAAATACTCCAGGCAGCCCAGAGTTCCCTTCCCTTGTGTCCTGTGTGTGTTTGGCCTGTTGAATGCATTGATCCAAAAATCCTTCCTTCAATCCCCAGGGTGGGTTTGGACACCCGAAGGGATTTTGAGGCAGTGCTCTGAGGTGTCCCCTTCAGGACTGCTGAGTCCCTGTGTTGTCCCCAAAGCATGCTGGCGTGGGTGTGGGGCTGGTGTTTAGATCCCTCGTGTTCAGAGGGACAGACAGATTTCTGTTGTTTTTCTGGAAATACCTGAGATCTGGTGCAGGTCCTTACTAGAACTTGCTCAGAGAGCGGCACCTTGGAGGTGTTTGAGGGGCTCAGGTTGGGCCTGGTGTGGTGAAAGGAATGAGATGATCTTTGGGGTCCCTTCCCAGCCAAAGCAGTCTGTGATTCTGTGACCATAAAGAAGAGAGTGGGACCTGCCAGCAGCAGGAGCTGTGACATCCTGTTGTGCCCGTGGGAATGAGGTAGGGAATGATGGGTCCTGCACCCGAGAGATTGCATTTTAAATAACTGAGGGTAATAGCAACATGGATGAGACTTGCCCAAGGTTATAGAGCAGGACAGTGGCAGAACTCGTGGTGGAAAGTGCTGAGTGGGTTTTTATATTTTTAGCTGGCAGTTTAGGGCTGCAGGGACATCCATGTTGGAGTTTGGTGGCCAGGCAAAATGCAGCTACCCTTGCAAAAACCAGTCTCGGGAGAGGGAAGCTGTGAGGTGCATGTGATGGCTGCAGGACACTGCAAGAAAAGAGTCTGTTTGGTTTAGACTCTGGACATTGTAATTTTTTCCCTTGTTTGTTTGGGAGGGTGTTGTGTTTTCAAGCTCTGGATTTAATCTCTGTTTATAAAATGTTTTCATTGTTCAGTGTCATCAGGCTGTTAGGTTATTATTATTATCAATGTCATCAGGCTGTTAGGTTGTTATTATTATTATTATTATTATTATTATTATTATTATTTTCAAACTGCTGTGTCACCTCATTCATCAGCCTTCAGGCGCACCAGCTTCCCTCCTTCTCCCCGCCACCCCTGCAAGAGCATTTGTACAGAACAAAGGCTTGCTTTTAAAAACGCCGTGATATTTTGCCACCTTTGTGAAAACCTGTCACAACAATATCTAATTTTGCATGAGACAGAATTTCAAATCAAGCCTCAAGGAAAGGGAGCTGCTCCTTCGCTGGTGCACAACTGTCACTGTTGGTGGCATTGCAGTCAGAACCCATGGGGCAGGAGAGGGGATCTGAATTTCTCTGCTCTTCTCTCTGCCCAGGTTGGAGCCCACTGGGCAGGAGAGGGGATCTGAATTTCTCTGCTCTTCTCTCTGCCCAGGTCGGAGCCCACTGGGCAGGAGAGGGGATCTGAATTTCTCTGCTCTTCTCTCTGCCCAGGTTGGAGCCCACTGGGCAGGAGAGGGGATCTGAATTTCTCTGCTCTTCTCTCTGCCCAGGTCGGAGCCCACTGGGCAGGAGAGGGGATCTGAATTTCTCTGCTCTTCCCTCTGCCCAGGTCGGAGCTGCTCAAGAAGACCCACGGCAAACACCACCTTGCTGAGATCCTGCGCTCCGAATATTCCAGTGGGATGGACGCTGGAGGAGCCAAGGTCAAGAAGAAGAAGAGAAAGCAGAGGAAAGCTGGCAACCAGCAGATTCCAACATAAGTCAGGGCCTTCCAGTCGTTGGCTGTAAAAGCTGCTTGAGTGCCTCAGCCGGGGGTCAGGGTGACCTGCCAAATCAACTGAGGAGTGTTTCAATTTATCAGGCAAATGTGGGAGGGATCCTGGGCATCTTGGCCTCCTCCCCTTCATTCCATAGGTCCGAATGGAATGGAATCTAGGCGTGTCCTGTTGTACTGCTGCAATTAAATGTGGCCTCCTGAAGACACGCCATGTTTCTAAGGTGGTTTTTAGGAATAAAAAAAGGTTAAATACGATTTCCAGAGAAATGTGATGTCTGAGCAACATAAAATGAGATCAGAGTGTGGAGACAGGAGGTGGTTTTGTGTTTAAGGATCTGTAGAAACACTCCCCAGTCCCTTTACTTGCTGTTTCCAGCCAGATAAACCTGGCAGAGGAGGTGTCCCAGGAGCACAGTGGAGAGGGGAGGCTTCCCTGTCCTTGTCCCTGTCCCTATAAAGGGGCCACTTCTGCTCCTGTCTCAGGTAACAAAGCCACGTTGCTGCCACCTCCTCTTCTGTCCTCCGTGCACTGTGCCAAGGCCTGTCCCTGGCCACTGTTAGTCAGAACTGCCACCTGCAGTGCTGCCCGTGGCAGGATTGTGGAGAACTCTCAGTGTGATGACAACCGTCCCTTTGGGGCAGAGCTCATGGGCACAAAACCTCTTGTCAGAGCTCCTGAGGTGGGGAACAAACGTTGTCACTGTGGGAAGGAGCCAGTGAGGAATCCAGCAGTCTCCGAACTTCTTGCCTGCAGCGTGTTGTCATTCCCGGTTATATAACACACACGGTGTAGGAGCTGTCTCAGCTCTCGGAACATTAAAGCCTTTGCAGGCTCCTGCAAACACTTGCCAGTAGTGACCCAGCCTTTTGGGCTTCTCTGCCTTGCCTGGGCCTATTTTGAGCTAATGGGTTTCACTTCTTGCTTTTCCCGTTCGCCATCCATTTGTTCCCATCGGAGAACGGGGCAGTGGGAAGAGGGATGCAGGATGGCCCCGGTGTGCTGGGGCTGGCTCTCCTTCACCATTGCCCAGTGTGTGAAACAAAACCCAAACTCCCCTTGGAGTGGGAAAATGCCCCCAAAGCCTGCAGATTTTCCCACTGCCCCAGCTCCTACGGGTGAGGACCCACATCCTTCCCATGTTCCTCCCTCTGCTCCTTCCAGCCCCTCCTAGAACACAAGCACCAAGCAGGGCACAGATGGAAATAGCACAAACCTTTCCAAAACACGACTTTCTGCATGTGTCTTCCTCGAGGAAAGGCATGAGGAAGAGCAGCCCACCCGTGACCCGAGCCAGGCATGTTTAATGCAGAAAGTGCTCAAATAGCGGCAATTTCAGACGTCAGAAGGAAAAAAGTACTGGAAAAAGAGTATAAACAGATGAAAATGATGCCTTGTAAATGCAGAATTGAGGGCACCTACTTTGGGCTGTGTGAGTCATGCAAAGGATTGTAGGAGAGAAGCAATCAGCCCCAAAGAATTTAATTTCTGAAGTGAAGGTAACTTTGGAGAACCAGAGTTTTATTTCCTCCCAGGCAATTATCAAACACTCCAATTTCACTGCAATACTTTTTTGAACTGTTCTGAAAGATGATTAAAAGGTTCCAGTATCAACTTAACCATGATTTTGCAGTGAGAATGAAGATACAAGCATTTACTAGATTAAAATAACAACAAAGCCCACCTGATTTTGTTATGAGAACTGTTTGGCAGACCAATCAGGTTTAAGGCAAATGTCAACTTAAACAGAGAAGAAACGCCTGAGGATGAAAATGACTCAGTGATGCAGAGAGGGTAAGTTTGGGAATCATCTTGTGCATGAGAGGAGAATACATGACCTTCTCCTGACTGACTGTCACATAGGAATTAATAGGGACTATTGGCAAATTCATAATAGTTGGAATAAAGGCCAACAGCACAGAGGTGAGAGACATCAGGAAATCTCATTGCTGCCTGTGTTAACTGGGCATGAAACATTACAAATGGTTATGATGAATAAAATTATTTTTTAAAAAACACAGAGTGCCTTTTTCTTTCAGCTTTGTCATCATTAACAGTGCTGGATTACTTGTGTGATTAGGGATGGGTAGAAGAGGAGATTATTAAATAAGAAAGTGTTAAAAGAAATGCACATGGACCTGAAGTTAGGCAGAGTTTGCTCCTAATGAAGGTTGATGGGCAAAATAAGTTTGAATTGTGGCTGGGTGGGCAGGAGTCAAATTCTGCCCTTATTTACACTTGGGCAGCTCCAGATCGGCTCTGAGCTGGCTTTACCCTTCTGCACCACTCAATTCAGCAAGAACCTGGTAGGTTTGGAGTTGATCTTACTCAAATCATCCCTTCATTCAGGTAGGGCAGGGTGTGGTGCTTAGAGCTTTGAGCTGCTGTAGAGTTCCATCATCTCCACCACCTGCAGATCTCCATCACCTGCAGCAGGACCGGGGTGTTGTGTGTGGAGAGGCTCCCAAATCCTCTGAGCCCACAAATGCCAGAGGAGCAGCTGAGGGTGAGTGGATTCCTGTGGTGTGGAGCAGGTGGATGTTGCCTTGAACTGCTCCTGAGTTTGTCCCCTCTTGCTCTGAGGTATGTGGTGTGTCCTGAAGGGGTCTCGGCTGGGTGGGAGCTGCCTGTATGGGAGGGGAGATGGATTTGGCAGTGTTGGTGAAACTACAGCTTTGTTTTTGGCTTTGCTCAGGTTTGCTTGTCTGGATTGGGGTGGAGGGCAGGGCCCTCACTGCCCTGCAGCCTGAAGTGCCTGTTTGCTCTGGAAATAGTGGCACTGTGTAACTTCTGTAAAGCTGCCTGTGAGCCAGACCTGGCCTTAGTTGGGTTTGCCTTCCCTGCTCTCATACCCTGAGATCACAGGAGATGCTCTTGTGCTTTTTCTCAGCTCTTCCCTGGCTCCGTGTCCTTTACCTGTAGTAGGAACACACATTCTCCTCTCCTGTGTGAGTGGAGCATCTTGAGTTCACACTGCAAGGCTTTGGAATAGGAAAAAGCAAGGAGGTGACCTTGGGGCGAAGGTCACAGTTAAACACCCACTTCGGGGGCTGGGTCAGACCCCAGCCACAGCTCTGGCTCCTGACTGCTGAGAAGCCCCAGAACTAGGCAGGGTAGAAAGCAACAGAACCTCCCCGTTTACAACAACTTGTTTGCTCCCTAAACCTGGGCAGAGGGCAGGAAAAGCGAGTGTTCTGGGCTTTCCTTTCTGACATGGTTTAGTTTGGTGCTGGGATGAAACCATGAAATATCTTGGCTAGAAACCATTCTGCTGATTTCAATGACTTTGTGTGTGTGCTGGCATGTCCAGCAGAGCAGCTTTTGTTCTGTGTCTGTTCCGAGGGGACTGGTCCTGGTTAAAGCTGTCAGCAGGGGAGGAAGGTGGCCCTCGAGCTGGGTAAAAGCCCAGAAGGGACTTGAGAGCCAGGGCTCTGTTAGGTCCTGGCAAACCCCCTGCACTGTCTGGACCCAGAGCCTGAATCTGACAGAACCCAACCACCAGCAGCTTGTCTGGTGGGCTTTGTACCCTGGGAGAAATCGATGGAGCAGAATTGGTGTGATACTTGAAAGGTTTCCCTGCTGGGACTGGTGCTTCTGAACGGAACCACTTTTTTTGCTTCATGGAACTTCAACCCAGCACAGCCTGTCCCACCCCCGGGGCCTTGCCAGGATCGTGCCCGCCTGGCAGCATCCTCTGGAAATGAGTTGTTTCCAGCCTGCTTGGGGGTTGCTGCAGGGGAAGGACCAGTGTTGGTGGGCTCTGCTGTGGGACACCAGCTCCCACCTCAGTCCCTGCACGCAGGCTGGAGGTGAGTTTGGTCCTTCAGCAGATTTTGCAGCTGCTGAGATCGCCGTACACACACGATGCTGTTCATGTGGCAAGTGCGGAGCTCTCTGGCTGGAGCCTGTGGTGTCTTCCCTAAACTGATGTATCTTGAAGCTTGACTGCTATGAGATCTCCCTGGCAGTGACAGCTCCAGCCCTCACTTCCCCTCTGCTCTCTTTCCTTCCCACCACAGCCGGCACAGCTATTCCCCCTTCCCAGAGCAGAGGTTTCCTCGGAACTCTGTCCTGCTCTCTCCTACCATCCTCCTGACACAAATTGGACACTGGCACTGTGTTATGGTGCTGGCTCAGACCCACTGGTACAGGGGAGTTGCCAGCTCCTTCCAGATGTGAAATGGCAAATTTAAATATTGCAATTACAAACGTGTAACGAAGCCTTGTACTTCATTAATGTAAGAGGAGGAATCTGCTACGGCTACAAGGACAATTAAATATTAGAGAATGTCTTTGATTCACATTCCTGCTGTGTAAATGGGAGGAAGGTTGCTGTATGCTCCTTGCCTTTGCGCTCACAAAATGAAAAGCACACCCACTGCAAGTTGTCCTTTGATAGATTTTTAATATGATTTTAAAGAGTTTTGTTTGGCCTCATTCTTATTCAATGAGATTAATTTAAAGCACTTATCCCCTGGGTTTAAGTCAATCCATGTAGGATTTGGGACGGGGGTTGTTGCCCGGGGAGGGGGTTGTTTGCAGGCCTCTCTGAAAGACTCCTTTCCCACTTCATTAACCCCGAGCTGGGAGCGACCCCCCCTTCCTCCTCCTCCTCCTCCTCCTCGCCCAGCCGAGGCCCGGGGATTTACCAAACTCCCCCATTCACATGCAAAGGACCAGCCCCGTCCACAAAGGCCGGGGGCTCTCGCCCCCAGGCGTGGCTGTGCATTTGGCCGAGCCGACAATCGCTCTCCCCGCGGGGCTCGGGGGTGCCGGGGCGAAGCCCCGGGGACGGAGCCGGCCCGGGGGCACCGGGCTGGGACCCGGCCCGGGGAGCCGGGGAGGGGGATCTGGAGGGCCGGTGGGTGCCGGGGGGGCTCCGCAGACAGCCGGGCCCGCCGGGGGGAGCGGCCGGGG
>VZTX01018731.1:141575-176503 GCA_013400915.1 Pardalotus punctatus | reverse complement strand
GACCGGCTCGGCGCTTCTGCTCCCGGCCCGCAGGGTGGTTCTTACCCGGGACGGTGGCGGCGCCCCCTGCTGGCTCGACTTGGGAGTGGATATATTTGACAGAAGCGCTCAAATATGAATGATTCGCATCCCAAAACCCCCTGGGCTGGGCCGAGCCGGCCTGAGCTGAGCTTAACTGCGCTGAGCTGAGCTCCCCTCTCTCCTCTCATCCTCTCCCCTTGCGCTGCAGCTGCTACCTAGGGCAATATTCTCAGCGCTGCTGTGGACACTGCCAGGAGGGGACCACCAGGCAGCACAACTGAAGCCCACTGTCCTCGCCGGGCGCTGGCTCGGCCCGCGTGTTCCGCACAGATGCCTGATATGCTGGAGCACGGGAATTGTCCTGCAGCGAAACCGTTTCAATGGCCACGCGACCAACACAGTCGTGTTGGAGCCTTTGCACAGCTCGGGCACGGTCCCGCCCCACTGGGGCCCGCAGGGGGCGCCGCTCCCCGCCTGGGCTGGCTTTGCTGGCCCGACCCGAAACCCGCCCCTTTCTGCGGGAAAACTTCCCAAATAAACTTGTAAAAACGTAATATTAATTATGCTTAATCGTTAATATTTTTAAAAGAAAACGGACGACAATATCTCCGTTTTTAAATTAATCACAAAAACTTCAGCTAGACCGGCCCTCCCGGTTCGCAGCCGTCCACGCAGCCTAGGCTGGTTCTGTGTGCGCCGGCCCCGCGCACGCCGGGCAGCGGCAGCGGCCTTGGCAAAGCAATGAAGCGGACCACGAGGTTCTTTGAGGCAGAGCCGTCCCGGCTCTCACTTTGTGTCACCTGAAAACCTGGAGCAAGGGAACATGCTAAAACCCTGCGGTGTAAGTGAGAGCAAGCTGTTCTGCGGGAGCCAAAGGAGTTCTCTTAGAGAGAAGCCATCCCTGTTTTAGCAAGTACTGTATCTGAACAGAATTTGGTCTGTTGCCTGTATTCTCAAGTCTGGTAGTGCACATTCACATATTAAGTACATATCCTTCCTACAATAATAGGAACCCTAATAAAAACTTTAATAAAAAAATGAGAAAAGAGGAAGACAATATTTAATACAACATAATTATGCAGCTGTCTCTTACAGGCATTATCAGAATACAGACCAAATAAAACACGGCATAAGAACGATAAGCAATAGGGCAAGGAAGTTTTGAGAGATGAAATAGTACACAGGTAACTGAAGCATATGTTTAGGCCTGTGTGGAGAACAATGCGATCCCACAGTTAGCAGTGCAAAATGTTGCAAAAAGTGAATAATGATTTTTCGAGCAGATGTGAAAGAAACAAAAGAGAACTCAGCTCAACCTCCAGTAGCATAAACAGCAGCAGGGGCTGCCCTGGCATCCCTTGTTGCATGTTCAGGACACAAGAGTAAGGGTTCAGCTGCTCCAGGTGCAGGCAGTCAAGTACTCCCTACTGGCAGGCAAGTTGTTCAGGTATAGCGTCACAAGGGTCATCTGACTTCCACCACAACTGATGGCACAAGTCACTTTTGTAGGGAGGAATTTCCCTCTAGACTACCATACTATTAACTCTGCACCTTGCTTGGTCTGCTCGGTCACTTTCCTAAGCATTTGGATAGGAAAGCAACAATGTACTCCACTTTTTAAATGAGTGGTGTCTGTAAAGAGTCAAAACACACACACAACTGATAGCTGACTCAACAAGCTTCATCCTCTGGCTGTGGCAGTGCCACACTTCCCCAGCAGGAAGCTCACGACAGCGTATCTCTGTTTTGAAGATATGCCAACTAATGCCAAGTTCATACTGCAAACTGGGATCTCAATGAGATTCTTAAAAACTCTTGCTACCTTCTCTACTTAAAATGGTGCTGATGAAACTTCACCTGGCAGACTCCTCTCCCCTCCTTGTTTTGAAATGGCCTCTGTCTCTGCCGTGTCTAACAGAAGCCAACTGGAATGGGAATGGATGGTCTGGTACAGCTTTGAATTATGGAGTAGGATTCTGAGATCATGGTGCAGAATTACAAACCAAACCCTCATTTTCTCTCTCGTAATTTTGGAAGCTACTAAATTCTTTGCTAAGATGGATTTCTACATTTATGTGATACAGCATCTTAAACAGGATTAATAATAAAGCATTGTCCTCTGTCCCACCTGATCCTTTGCCAGTCGGGAAGTCCTGAATTTTCTTCAAGTTTAAAGAATACATACTACCTTGCTCTTTTTCATAACATTGCCAGTGAAAGGTTTGGAATATTATATTGGCTCAATATTTATACTGAATTAGCATTAGCAGTCCCCATTAAGAGTCAGGATCCCACACGGCTGAGTGATGAATAAACAAAGGATGTTTCTGCCCAAATATTTGTTGAAAAAGGGATGCAAGACATGGCAGCTGGCTGCAGCACACTTAGTGGATGGAATAAGTGGGAGAAGAGCATTGCGGTGTGACTCATATATGATTATTATTTGAAATACAGAAAAAATCATTCTATATGGTTCAGAGACAGAGAGCACTTCTCAAATTAGCATCAAAACTGTTATGCTGTAAAGCTCCTGTAAAGATTTACTTTTCAGGATTTGGGGAATTAGCAGCTACTTTTGCTACCTTTTTCTACTTTCCTGCTCCAGCATTTTCTTCAGGAAAAAAGTAATGTTTTTAAAGGTAAAATCTGCCATGGTGCCATTTATGATTAATCATGAGTGTGGCCTGAAAAGCATTTTGGATTTCCTTCATGTGATCAGTTCTGCAGTCTTCATGTGATAACACTGACTGTGGGAGCAGGGCTGCAGGGTCACAGCTAGTTTATGAAACCAAAATTCATGTTTTACAAAGGAAGCAAATGGAAACAGCATTAACTAATGTTTGTATGTTTTACTTTTTCCTGAGGTTATGGAAGTTTGGCTCAAATTCATGAATGATCATTCATCTAAGCTTAGAGACCATAATTTTTCTCCCTTGAATGCTTTTTTTATTATAGTATGCTTTTTTAACTCCTCTGTACTCCCTGCTGTGATTGATTTAAATAATTTATTTTCAAGGCTGTGGGTTTCCTACCTTTTCTGTTAGAACAAGAAATACAATGTTCTAATAAGTGAGCTGAAAGGGAATTTTTTTCTTGACTTTTGATAGGCTGACATAGGTGTCTTTCCAAAGCATACTTGTTTGGATATTGAGATTGAGATAGTCTGCATCACCTTGTGTTGGTAAACAAAAGGTCTCTGTAAGTCTTGCATGACAAGATTCTACAATTCTATAAGGACAACAGCAGCTTTAGCTTCACGCTGATGGTGAAAATATTGTCTTTAGGTCTGTTCCATAGTGTTCATATATTCTGAAAGTTTGTATTCTTGGTAAATCTAATAAAATGACACTGGTTATGCTTTGTTGTATGGGTCAGACTTTAACTACTAAACTACTCAGAAAGGCAAACTGGTACTTGTGGATTCGATGTAGATACATGGAAAAGTCTCCTTCTCCAGGAGACTTCAGGTTTGATGCCACAGACCCTGCTCAGATAAACTTCTTGCTGATTTTCAGTGCTCACGAACTTGTCCCAGAGACAAACAGGGAGAGTATTTTTTCTTTAACCAGCTTCTTCATATTTTTTCCTTAATCAGCGTCTTCATATTTTAAAGAAATTTAAGTGAGAAGAAAAAATTGATACATCTGTAGTTATGTAGGGCAGGTCATTTTTATGTTGTCAGTTTTCGTTTTACATTTGTATAAAATTTTATATTTCAGCAGACACTGTCACTAAATGCATTGTAGTGCTATTGCTCAGAAATACAGCAATCCATTAATCTCCCCATTATATTACTGAAGAATTTAAAAACCACTGAGCATTGATGGAAGTCTCAGAAAGAATTATGTATGCATCAAATATTTATTGTTTGCTCACAAAAAAGGGAATGCCACAATGATAAGACAGATACACTTTACAATGTAACAAAAAAAAAGTAAAATTTTATAGCACTAATCAAGAACAGGAAAGTATTCAGTTCCACAACACCTTTAAATTTTAAACAGACACACATTGCAAAGTCCCTTGAGCAAAGCTTAAATAATACATTACAAAAATATAAATTTCTTTCTGCTTCTCCCCAAAAAGGGAAGGCTGTGTGCTGAGAAGACCATCTTATGTTGAAAATAGACTCCAACACTGGTGCGTGTGGAAAACAAACCAACCAACCAAAACCCCATTTATGATCTAGCTATAGACTTGTCTTTATTGTACTTATAAAATATACATAACCTTTTATTGAATTGCCTGCTGTCGAAATCTGCAAGAATTTTATTGCTTTTTACTGTCCTGGAGAGGAATAAAGCAGCAGCCTCTGTGTAATTTCATAAGAAGCAAGGGCAGTAAATCTAATTTTGCTGGATATGGGCTCAATCATAAAAAAACATGCAATGACCAAAATTTAGAATTTTTGAATACTGAGTATCTGTATGTTTCTCCTCATCTGTATTTTCAAAACAATTTCTATTACATTTATATCTGAACACATATCACGTTACAGTGCACTGTGTGCACTATTGTAAGCTTTGCATTTATGTATTTCCCATGTTAGGTGCATGAGTCTGTTCCAGTATTAAATCAGGGTTTGAGTCTGTGCACTTTACAGCAGTATCTCCTTTCTTTCACTTTGAAATGGGGTGGAGTGGACTCCTCAATACAATGGGAATAAGGTGGACTTGGCTATTGAACAAAATGCTTTCCTTGCCTTTTATTGCCTTTCCTCTCAACTTTATGAGACATCAAAGCGTGACATGCCCAGCCTGTCTCCAGAGAAGCCACTATCCTGGAACCTGAAAACTGGGATGTAAAGTAAAATGTGTAGTTTAGCAACTTCTCAACAAGATTCACTGTATGCTTCTGTTGATTGTGTTTCCAACCTTGGGATCCACTGAGTCTTTCCCAAATTTCCCAGATATCCGAGAGAATATTGGACCAATATATGACTGGTTTTTGTCACATACTTTCAGGAGTGAAATAAAGCTCTCAAAAAATTATTTGACCTCCTATTTGCCAAATACTGATGTTGAGCAACAAGGTCAGTTTAACTGTTCAAGGAAAAAGTAGGAAGAAAAAGTGCTTTTCTATTACAAGTTTTGTAGTTTTAAATGAGGAAAGGACATGCAGGAGCTGATATTACCAGGCATGGTCCATCTGCTCTTATTCTGGAGGTTCCCAAAGCACTTCACAGATTAAAGTTCTGATGCAGCTTTGACCTAAGTTCTTGAAACTTTGATCACTGGGAACTGAAGATGTAGAGAATCAAACTGTTAAATTAATAACATTCCAGGACAGGCAGTCAAGAAGAAACAATAATCCAACTGAACTTTTTGAATGCAAGAGGGTATGAAAGGAAAAAAGTTAAAGAAGGAGCAGTATAGCACCCAGATGGCTGAGAAAAAAAAAAACAACCAACGACTTCTCAGCACAGGACATATGAATAAGAGACTGTTTGTGTTGCTACCAGAAGACTAAAGTACCTCAGTCACAATAAAGTATGGAATGGCCTGGAAGCAGGATTTTCTTGTACCATAAGCTGAAAAGCCTCTCAGTCATAACAAGACCTGCCTGTGGGTCATAAACTTGTTGCTCTCTGAAATGTTGAAAATCCTTACTCACCTTTTAATCCAAATTCCGTTTGTAAAGGTCATTAAAGTTTGAATTAACTATGTTTTCACGTAAAAATAGTGAATTTCATCCCAGGGAGAAACCTGCAGAAAGTTCCCAGGGGAAACAGTTGGGCTTCATTTGAGTAAATAGAATAAATTCTCCTTAGGATGAATTTGAGTATCATCAGAAAATTCTGTAAAAAGAAATTAGTGCCTGTATGGTAAAATTCACTAAGAAAAATATATAAAGCAGAAAAACATTTTAACACAGCAGTTGGGGGGGATGCATCTCTGATGTCAAGGTGGTGGCTTTGGCCAGTGCATGGTTGCCCTGCCCCTTACTGGTGATGGACAGAGCCCGTTTCGGGCAGGCAGTAGACCCAGCCATCGAGCAAGCCCGTGGGACACCCATGGACGCCTTGAGGGGCTGAGAGAGATGGGCTGTCCTATCCCACCCTGTTCAAGGCGCTGCACGGAAAGTGCGTATGTGGCTGGAAGCACTTCAGAATTTACTTCTAAATTGTGGTGGTTTTTACAGAGGTTTTCTGAGGGGGAAGAAAGAAAACTCTGTGTCACGTGTCTCAAAAAATGTGCTTTATTCTCAGACATTTCTTTACATGATGTGGTTGCATTCCATCTGAATTTCTTTTGCTTTTGGTTTGGTTTTTTTTTTTAACTGCACAGGCACTTATGAGAAGATACCTTTCTGGAAGCACCATGAACAAAAAGAATGGTAAAATATTATTTGGCATCACATGCTGTATCCTGGTATTTTCAAGAAGCAGCTTCATGCCAAATGACTGCAAGTAGATACATATTTAGGAATAAACTGATGCCAGGAATCTTTTGCTATCAGATGCTGGCTCTTTAAAGCACTTAGATATTGGATACCTGCAAAAATTCAATTCATTCTTTCATGTGAAACAATCTGATTCTAAGTGTGTTACTGCCTAAATTCTGTCACAAGGCCAGGAATGAAACATAAAGCACTGTGTATGTAGTGATGCTGCCTCTTCTTTCAGCAACTTCAATGAAAAAGAAACTCAAATGGAGCTTAAAAATATAGTTACTGAGGAAAAAAAGCCATGTTAATGTTTCCTCAGATGTACAGTCATGAGTTACCCATGTTTGAAGGGCTACAACTTTGAGCGTGTCGCTGGTAAAGGGTCAGAAAGGGTCAGCCCTGCAAAAATTGACTCTATGAATGAATCCTCTGAAACTTCTGCTCGATTCCTAAAAGCACGTTTCAGAGAACTGCTCAGACTGGGAGTGTGCTGGGATGTGCACATGCAGGGCTGGCTCTGTGTGGCTGTGTGCATCTTCTGGAGCTCATGGGAAGGGCCAAGGAGTCAGCTGGGCACTGCAGCAAAGGGTGAGCAGGTCCAACACCTGCAGCAACCCCAGACCTGGTGCTGGGGAAAGCAGGTCATCCCCCAAGGCTAAATAGTTGCAGAGGCCAAAGTGAGTGTTGCCAGCCAGTTTGGCACTGGAATTGCTTATTATTATTATTATTATTATTATTATTATTTATTATGGAATGTGAACTACTGCCTTTGAAATCAGTCTGTTTGGGGATTGGTGGTCATGTCAGCCTTGCTTTTGTGAGGCTTATACCTAGTCTACAACTGTACTGCACATGAAGAGTTTTTGTTGACATGTGGCCAAGTCTCAGGCAGGGCAGCACACAGCCAGGGCTGTCTGCAGTGACTCAGCTGATTAACTCCATAGATCACCCTTGCTGTGCTGGAATCAATGGCTGTTGTTAAAGGTCTGTTAAAGGGTTTTTCCAGCAATGAGTTTATAACAAAGCTGCCACCGAATAGTTTAGTGCCATCTCTTCTCTCCTTTATTGATTTCAATAAAAAGGCTAATTTGGAGATATGCTGGATTGTCATTTCTGGGTGGAGGGTGGTTAATATAACCAATGGCATTGCTGTAGCACAATGGAGACATCGACCCTGACACACTCACAGAGAACAGACAGAGTTCAGCAAGCAAAGAAAGACGTTCCAAGTGCCTATCCTGGGCTTGACAGGACATGGCAGCTACCCAGATGCATGCTGGTGGAAGTGCATGTGAAAATCACAGCCAGATCCACCAGGATCTTGCTTGTTCTACAAAACCAGCAGCGGTCTCCAGGCCTTGTTTGTGTTCTGCCAGCCCATGGCCGTGGCAAGATTGTTGGCCCACTGAGGCTCTCAAGGGACAAGGACATCCAGGCTGAGCAATGCGGCACGTGCTGCTGCAGGCAGAGGGACAGAGCCAGTCTGGTGCATCAGGGTCTCAGCCCAGTGTGGAGCTGAGCTGTGGCCAGTGCTGGGCTCTGCCATGGTCCTGGTGTGCAGGCCCATGGTGGAAGCTGGCTCTGCCAAAAGGGGGACAGCAGGTGCTGTGGACATCATGCTGGTCTGCCCCAGGCCCTGGCTGTGGCTGGGCTGAACTGCCAGAACCACAGTGACATTCAGACCAAAGCTGCTCCCATCTGTGCTCCCAGACCAAGGCAGCATTTGCAGGGTGAAGCAATCGTTGTGCGAGGAGCTGCCTGATCCTCTGAGCCAGGAGATCATGAAGGGCTCCTGAGCACAGCCAGGGAAGTTCCTTCATCTTTAAATACTGCTGGAATTCACAGGGATTATTTCTTCGGGGCTCACGTTTCCGTGGGTTTAGATCCCAATCTGTTCACTGCATTCTCTCATCAGTGTTAGGATTATAAATTCTAATGCTTTTCAGAGTGCCAGGACTATGCTCAGGAAAAGGCTGCTGTCAGAAGTTGATACAAGAATTGCCACAATAGTTTAAGAACATAGAACTTGCCTAGAATAGAAAACATTTTAGTGTTAGTCTCTGTGGTACATGGCTATAAGCCATTTGAGATTGTGCCCATAGCTTTTTAAGGAATTCTGGCTTTGGAAATATTAGCTTAAATAGTTCTGAGCAATACTTCAGGAAAGTATTATGTTGGCTTTAGCTACTGTAAGTCCAGCATTAGTAACAAAACTCCAGTTAAATATTTGATGAAAAAAACCCATTCTAAAAAAACTGGATCTGTTTAAAAGCTGTATCCACTTTGGCTATATTAAAAGTTCCCTTATTTTAAAAGAAGAGGATTAAGCAGATTTTAAAAAAACCCACCAAACAAAACATAACTTGACAATGAAGAAAACCTGCTTAGCTGTGATCTCTTCTAAATACTAATCTCCATTCTGTGCAACATAATGGGAGCCTGCAGCTGCCTGCTAAAGACTCTGTGGTTTGCATCCTGACTTTCTCAATGTCATGATGGAAGGTGAGTTAGTCCCAGTACCAGCTGCTTGAGCAACAGTTGCTTACAGCCCCAGACCCTTGCACACTGCAGCTGGTGGAAGGACTCCCACCTATTTCCACAGAGCTGGCACTAAGCCTGTGGTGACGAGGGCCTGTTCTTATTTCCTCTCCAGAGTGCAGGCAGAGAATGCAACCAGGAGAGAGGTCAGTGAATCATGTCCCTAACTTCTGAGATTATGTGGTACTAAAAGAAATTCGGTAGTCTTGTTTCCAAGCAAGAGTGTATTCAGTTACTCTTGTCTGTAGCTTCTGCTTGTGTTTTAACTTGTGTGACCATAACATGATATGATGCATTTGCTGTATGTTTAGCTTTTGCATGTTGTTTCCTCAAGGAAAAGTTAACTGCTTGGAAACCGGTATGTGTATGATGTATGCATGTGCAAATCTGTGCATGTATGTGGCTGCATCACATGTATGTAAAGACGAGGAGCACACGGAGACCTGCTTTCTCATTTCATCTCCTTTTACTTTCATGTGAGTGGACACATCACACAGGTGCGTATCTCTAGTTTCTATCATCTGATAGGAGAGTTCTTAAGTTTTCATCTCTGCTTATAAATTAAATTGGTCAAATCACTGTGGTTTAAGACAGAAAAACACAACAGAAGCTGCTCAGCTGAATGATTTTTGGCACAATATGAAGAAAAAGATAGGTGCTGGCTTCTCTTTCAAATAAGTGCTGTGCTCTGCAGAGCAAGGATCAAGCCAAAGTTCACCTTATCAGCTGCTGTACCTCACCTGGGGCTCCGTTATTGATAGGTCTGTCATCCTCCCTAATATTGGAGGGGTAATAGCAGCCGATGATTAGGCCACTCTCAAGCTATTAACTACATTTCTTATCCCTTTTATAAGAGCTTCTTAGTCAGCTGGGAAACAAAGGCTGCCTTCAGTGAACAAGAGCCCAAATTGTGGGTCTGCATCCTGCAACCTGAAAGACACAACTGTTGCACTTAGAGGAGCCTCTGACAGCAGCAAGGGGGTGGATGTCAAAGGTTACCCCGTGGTGTTATCTGAAATGAGCGGGCTCTGGCTGCCTCTTGTGCTGACAGAAGCTTGCAGAGAAATTACAGAAAATTGCCTGTTTTGTCAACATTTTCTCGTGAGGCTTAGGGGAAAAAAAGGGCTCTAGTTTCAGCATGTTAAAAGGGCTCAGTCAGCCTAGAAGTGACTGACAAACACTCTATTATTCATCTATGTAAAAAAGTGATATTTTATATCATTTCTTTGAGTGATTGTTAAGTGACTGGATAGTGACACTGACACGCAAGCTAATCCCAGTAATATTTCCAGTTATTGTTTGAAGGCAGACTTACACATTTGTCAGCACTGACAATAGGTATGTTTAAAAAGAAATGGTGATGAAGAACCAGCTCTCAGTACAATCCCAAAGCACTGGGAGGACCTGTACCCTCAGATCTTAGTGCAGAGTACACTGGAATGGACAAGACTGTGGTAGAAAAGGCAGTCATGTGCCCCCTTAACCAACCATTCACCTGGGGTGAAGCTATAGAGATGGCCAATAGGACTTCTGCCACTTCTGCCACACTGTAGTTAGAAAAACAGCTTTTCCTGTCTGGCTCTTGTTTTAGCCATACAGCAGATTATTTTTCTGTATAGACTCTTACTGAACTGCAAATGTTTTTACAAGAATGAAACAGCCAGTAAGCTCAAAAAAAAAAAGTCTTTGTTAACTCAGGGCTTTAGATGGGGGATGGAGGTAATGGAGGAATTGGATCTGTAACTCTCCTTGCTTTCTCACAGAACATGGAGTCTGGTTCCTGTTGCCTGTTGTGAGGAGACTGCGCTGTGTAGTTCACCTTTGGAGGCTCCTTGCTGGTGTCACTGGGAAGAAAGGCATGTTTAACAGAATACAATTCTAGCTAGCCTGCCTTATCATAAGCCTGAAGAGTGGTCATGTTACCATTTATAGCTGATCCCTAGCATTCTACTGAAATGGCTCTGTTGTGTCTTGCAGCATTTATTTAGCACTCAGGGAAGTTGTTGGCATAGGTAGATGACATCTGTGACATTGCAGTCATCACCAGCTGGTACCCCAGTCCTGTGTTGTGACAGTCTTGAAACTGTGATGTTTCCCTCAGCCTTTTGCACTGGGCAGAGCAGATGCTAGAGGTGATTTTATGAAGCTGGTAAAGGCTATTTATGTCTTAGGTGAATTGATGTCTCTTAGCTACAACTCATAAAACCATTAATGACTTCTAGGATTTGCTGTGTCATTGCTGGTCAGTGGATGTTGTCAAATTGCTAGAGAAAACATGACAGAGCAACTGATCTGAAAAGACAATTTGAGACAAACACAGGTGAATATAGTAGGAGACATTATCTAGGATCGAGTATGAGTTTTACGGTGAGTGTAGTTTTGAAGGATTTTACTTACATACTTTTTGAGAAAGGATTGCTTTGGTGATAAGGTGCCTTTGGCATTGGTGCTGCTAGTGACAGAAGGCTTACAAGTGAAGGAAAGATAGAAAAGCACAGCAAAGGCTAGTGGTGCTCAGACTGGGATTGCGCACTTGGAATGCTCACCAGGTGCTGCTGGCATTCACATGTGGAGTCAATGCAAAGCAGAATCTCTGGAAGTGCAGACACTGTGGATGCAGGATGTCTGGGTGCCCTCAGTCTTAGAGAGGAATGAGAACATATTTTAGCAAGCAGAACAGATGGTTTGGGAGAGCAAATTCTGTAGGCAAAAGTTCAGCCTTTAGTCAAAGTAGTACATAAAAATTGGACAAACTTACTACAAACTGTTAAAATTACATTACTGAGATCCAAGCTCTAGGGCTACTCTGTCCACTTCTCTCATTCTTAAAATGATACAATACAAATGTCAGTGAGTCCATAGGCAGACAACAAAAAGTAATTGGTTTTACTGTAAATAACATGGTTTTGTTAGGAGAAGAGATGAAAAAGAGAGAATGTAATAATGAGAAATCAAAAAAACCCACAGAAAATCATGGTCACATTTATCCTTGCTCATAATGTAAGAGCAAATGCAGCTGAGGACAGGAAAGACACTTCTTCTTGGTCATCATGTGGAATGCACGGGATACTCTAGCAGGTGCTTAGCAGATTTTAAACCGCAGAAGAGATAACATCCATGTTTCCTTTTACCTTTAGAGGTATAAAAAACTGTTGCTTCTGATGGGACAAGCATTAATTGTGTGTTTAGGAAGAAACTGGCCCTGCAAAGGGAAGTCAAATGAGACACATGGAGTGTCCAACTGCCAAAATCTTATGGAGAAGGTTTGGCCTCACCTTGCCTCTCCTCTCCAATTTGAATTTGTCTCTTCAGTTCTCTCTCATGTGCTGCTATTTCAGATATGAGGAATGCCTGTATACCCAGAAGCTTGTCTGACACTACTGTATTAGCTAATATAATAAAAGATAGGTATTAAGCTATAAGTCTTGGGTTTGCTTCCACTATTCTGTCCAGAGAAGTATGTTCTTACCCTTCTTAACACCCAATGAACATTTTTTCAGCCATCTCATTGGCAGAGTAGAAAGGGGTTTTCCTTAGGCATTTCCTCATGTATTCCAGCTGTGACTGCGCAGCAGTGTGGCACAGAAGGAAAGGTAAAATTAGATGGTATTTGAGGGCTGTCCCCAGCAATTAGGTTATAAAAAGATCAGTATTTATATACTGGGATTAAATAAGACAAAATAGTCACTTTATCACAGTTTATATAATTACTATATATTAGCAGAACCAGCACCTCTCTCTCTCTGCACTCAGTGCATTGCAAATGCAACCCAAAATAGTTTGCTTTACATTTTGCCCATGGGAAAACATAACATGTTTTGCCTTGTGTTTATTCCTAGTTTATTTCAGTACCTGAGTACCATGGGGGCATGGCCGCTGCTGTCAGCTGGATGGGAACAGCCAGGGAGCATGTGGAGGGGCAGAGCAGATGATGGTCACCACTGCCAGCCACATATTTCAGCTAAAGTTGTCACATTAAACCACTAAGCAAAAAGAACATTTTACATCCTCATAATTTCAAAAATAGTTTCTGTAGATAATGCTTCTGTCACTGCAGTCTTGCCAGGCAGATGTGTAGATGAATAGAAGAATTAAATTAAAAGGTGTCAGAAATTGTGTAAAAATCTTTGTCTCCGTTGGTTAGTCATTGTCTACACCTTCCAGGGACTTGTTATTCATTCATATTGAGCATATTGCTTTAAAAATGTATAGCTTTCAATTCTCTTCAAAACCAGGGAATTTGTTGGAAGAATATTGGCTGTTTAAGCACCAAATTCAAAGGGAACAGCTATTATGTCCCATTTGTAACAGTGGTGATGTGTATATGACAAAATGTCAAGAATATGCTTAGAAATGTGATACTCTACATGAAATCTCTGAGTTCATTTTATTTGAGGACTGTGCCACTCACCTTGTGACCTTGTTAGTAACATTCTTGGCTCTTTCAGAGTACCAGATGTCAGTTTACTATTAACCATTTGGCTTCTCAGTGTAGCAAGGCAGCTCCAGCCATATACAGGGTTCTTGAGGGAGAGCAACCAGGAGGAAGTTTCAACAAGGCATAATCATTTAATCTTTTAATTGTGTCTCAGGGCCAGAATTTTCATCTGAGCCCATAGCAGCTGTCAGAGACCTATGTCTTGCATGCCACTGCTGCAGTACTATCTAAGCATTGCCAGCAATGTTTGGTTATGAAACTAAAAATTGAGATTTTTGCCCTCATGTACAATTAGTATTTAGTAAGGATTTCTGATTGCCTGCTCTCATAAAGCTCTAATCATACAAAGTTTCTTGTCTTACAGGATTAATATGGCAAGTCTTAAATCTTCTCCCTCTGGTAACCCCTATATTAATACTTTCTTTCACATTTGTTTGCTGTGTGACAAATTTTGGGTGCTGGGTTAATAAAAAATAAAACTAGCAACTCTAATGGCAATGTAATATGCCACAGTCCATTAGTCTTTGTTCAGCTTTGCAGAGGAAAAGGAAAAGGAGACAGCAGCTTTTTCACTGCTCTCCCTTCCAAATTCTGCGAGAAGTGAGGTTCCTGATGGCCAGATCTCTCCTCCCCTTGCTGTATCTTTTGTCTCTTGCAAAAGAGTAAATGGTCCTTAAATCCCTGGTCATTGTGGTTTCCCAGCACATGGGAAAAATTCCTCCCCCCCCCCCCAAACCTTCAACAACCTTCCATCAAAATAACCATCCCGGGTAATTTTTTCCTCATATTTGGGATAGAAGTATATGCTGAACAGCATCTTTTTCTGCCTGGATAGACAGTGTACCATTTTCATTTGAAACAGTAAAATCTTCAGAACTCTTTGTAGTTCTACTACCTACAGCACCAATGTCCCAACTAGACAAAGGTGTTACAAATTTTGTGCAACAAGAAAGACCAAACTGTTATCTTTTGAAACCACAGAAGTTCAAGATTCACAATGCTAGTAGCTGACAGTGTTCTGTGATGTGTTTTGTCCATATAATTCTCTTTTCTCCCTTAGCTTATACTTTCCAATTGGAATATTCATAACTGTAAATGAATCTGTTTTCTACCTTGTTCTTTTTAAATTGAATTGGGGAGTGCTGCCTTAGAATTTTTCATGTACATGAAGAATTGATATGTAGAAATAATGTAAACATGACTGTTGATGATGTTCACTGGCAATGTTATTTGGTATGATTTTATCAAGAGAACAAGATTCTTTAATGCAACTTCAGAGAGTCTAGCAGTAAAGTCCAATCTCTTGAAAACTTGGTGTCCCTTCTTTTACTTCTCAGCAGTGACAGTTCAGATCTACCTGCTACAGAGCACTGGGGTGCTTCTCTGCAAGTTGTTGTTGTTGTTGCTGTTTGGGGGTTTTTTTGATAGAGCCTTAATATGGTCTAAAAATGCCTTTCCAACTTGAGTTTTCTCTCAGTGTTATTAATTTTTTTATTACAGATCTTGTATTTTCAGGGTTCCCAAGGGACCTATTTACAGCAGACTTTTATGGAAAAGAAGCATGGTTAAATGGGTGAAAATAACTGCAGAAGTTATAAGTAAGTAATATAAGCTGCAGCAAGGATACCGTGTGTTGTTTTAATTTCCAAAATAGCAACAGTTCAGACATTTAATTGCATTTTTATGACTTTTTTTCATAGCTGTCTGGTGTAAATATGTTGCCAGTAATATGTAACTGCTAATAGCTTTAAATTTCCTAAGCTGGTATTAGATTTCTTATCCGATTGGACAGGAAGGTCACTTAGTATGATCTTCATCCTTATGAGGAAAAAAATGTGGATGATGATTGTATGTTTTTATGCTTATATTACCTGAAATCTTTTCTGCAGTCAGAAAGATACAGAACAGTGAATTATTTATGTCTTCTCATAGTCTTAAGGTGTGTAAAGGGAGCTTTTCTACCCAAGGGATTTTGTGAGAAGCCATCTTAGCTTAATTTTGCAATAACTGACTCCTAGGGTCATATCTCTATCCTACTGTGCCTACCAGCTCTTATTGTGTAGGCACACAGGGTGTAGCAGTGCTTAGCTTGGGCCTTAATATTGACCTAAACAATTATTAATACCAATAGTAACTTATGAGGATGGGAAAATGAAGCAGATAAAGACAATTCTGTTCTGTCTATAAGTCCTGTCTGTGTTGTTCATGGCTAGCATCCTTTGGGAAAGAGCATGTCTCTCCATACACACAGAAGCTGGTCATGTTTTCCTTGCATGTCATGTACTTCCAAAACACCTAATTTGCGGTGTTAAACACAGGATCTCCACGATGGTATGGCGAAGCCACTTTATTACAAAAATCCAGGGTTATTAAACTGTTAGCTTGTTATGAGTTTACAGACTTGTGAGGCACAGCAAGTGCACTTAACCAACCGCCAGAGACCATGATAGGAACAGGCATCAGATGGAACCAATCACAAGCCCCACAGTGTGAGCACTTCTTGGTTCTAATAATTGTTTTACAATTATGTAACTTGTTTTTCACCTCTAGTTTAGCTGAGTCATTCCCAGAATGCTTTTCTAGTTAGCCAAAGTAGCAGAAGTGAGCAAGGATTTTACAAGGGTAATGAGGCCTTCATTCTGTAACGCCTTTCTGCTCTGCAGCACTAATTGTAATTTCTGTAGTAGTGAAAGGAGTGGGGGGCTAGAGGATTTTTAAAACATTGCATAGAGGATGAATGTTCTGTGCCTTGTGGCATGGCACAAAGGTGGATGGAGGCTTTTGAGGTGGTGTTAAGTGCCTGTCCTGGACAGAGTAATTTTCCTCTTCTCACGCATAATTTCTTCCTGGAGTATCCCTTGCGTGAATTACTCAGGTAGCCCTTCTTAGGTTGCTTCAAGGATGGAATTAACTGTAACTAGGAAGGAGCCTCATTATCATAACTGAAGTATGGATTATGTAGACACCAGGGTCTACATTAAATAGTTAGACTGGTAGGTTAGCCACAGGGAGGACTAAATCCCATACCAAGAAACAATCTGACCACTGAATTTAAGTAACTTCCTTCCTTCTCTGCTTCACATCTTTAATCTTGTTGCCAAAAAAGAGATACACGAATTCTCTAAACTCATAGCGAGGTATTAACATCATGCCTCTCTCTTGACCTCTTTGTCTTCCATCCACTGACTTCTTTCTACATCCCTGACAGTATCCTGACAAGTCATTGTATTTATTAGGATCCAGTAATGCATTACATGCCATGCATTCTTCCATGTGATGTACTTCTAATTATTCCCTTGGGGAATATTCAAGCAATACTGATGTTGGGAATATACATTACGACTGTTCAGGTTAATGGCCCAGTGATTCATTAGATGTTCTTGGAAAGTAATTGACTGTATTAATTGTTTCACAGAATAGAGTGAACCACAGCTGCTACGTGGGCATCCCAGCACTGGCCCAGAGCTTCTGCTGTGGCAGCATCAGTGGTGCGAATTGCTGCCAGCTGTTGTGCTACGGGTTTTGGACCTCCTTGTTTTACTTTGCCCAAGGCTGGGATTTGCTGCCATTGTCACTCTTTGACTCTAATTCTTTCAGAAGATCTTTGGTGACATCTCAGAGTAGAGTCCGTGCTGAGTATGGGGAGTGATGTTGAGCTGGCAGTGCTGAAGGTTGCCTGCTCTTTGGCACTGACCAGTATCAGGTTACTGGATAGCCTCACTCAGTGCAGTTGAAAATAGGGCATTTTGCAAAACTCTATTAAGCTCAAAGCAGCAAATGCCTTGGTGAAAGTCATGTTGCTCAGAGAGAATGCAGCTGTGATTCCGAAGACTCTCACGACTGCTGAGGTGAAGACTAAATGGCCTGCACTAGTGAGACGTAAAGGAGGATGACCGGGTCTGATATGACCAACTCTTATGTCACATACCCCGTTTTTCATACGATAATGTTCCCCTTGCCTTTGCTGCAATGACCTAAGGAAGACAATGAATAACAATGCAGCTCCTGTTATACCTGTGACTTAAAGCAGCCTGTTGGCCTGTGCAAGCTGTTTGTCCTTCCTTCCCTGCATCCACTCTCCTCTGCAGCCTGAGGCAAGACACCTGTCCTCTGGGTTTGGCTTTAGGGTTGACAATGGTAAAAGCAATGGAGCAGAAAGTGCAAACCTGTGGGTGCCTGGGTGGATTTCTGCAGGATCTTCCAATCTGAGGTTCTCATTGTCTCTGGTCAGAGATTTATGGCCACCCTCTTCATACTCTGGCAGCACAAAAGTGAAATTTACACTGAGTGGTACCAGACTCTCATTCCCTTCTGGGGGTGACTCATCCCACAATCTTTGTGGGCTGCTACCCTGTCCTGTGTAGCTCTAAGGGCTCATTATTACAGGTCAGAGAGATTTTTTAGAGTAGGACTGACACTGAAATATGTGCCTGACACTGTATGGAAAGGTCTGCTTTAGATCTGCTGGAACTGCTGCACACCAGTGAGAAAAGGAAGGCTTCCTTTTGGAATTAGCTCATCATAGAAGGCTTTGTCCCAGAACAAAATCTAAAAATTCCCCTACGTAGGGAGCGAATCCTGGTGTTTGGTTCTGTGTTGCTTTGAGCTTGCAGAGGGCATTGCTTGGGTAGGAGTGGCTGTGCTTACAAGTAACCTTTCCGAGATGGAATCCCAAGGCATGGCACACCTGAGATGCAAATGTCACCTGCCACCAAAAAGAGAGGCTATCACAGAGGGGCACAGAGATATACTGAAGACCAACATAGTCAGGCTCTATTTGCAGGGGGAAAATGTGTGCCAACCATATAAATATGTATTGAAGTAAAAGCAATGCAAGACAGTGGTGCAGACCTCTATGACAATGGTGCATCCGATTACAGCAGTTGTGATTATGACTCTTACCCAAGTGTCTGGCTGTGAAAAACATAGCATGTTTATCAGGAAATCTTATTTCTGATCATTTTAGGGGTCAGACCAGAGAAATTTGGCTACTTGTAATTAGGGTAACAGATTTGGTGATGAGGAGTTGGAAGTTTCATAGAGAGTAAACTTTTGTTATTACAGTTTGTTTAAATACTCCCTTAGAGATTTCATCACTGTAATTTACTCTTGCTCAGAATGTTATCTTTGTGAGGAGTCGTGGTGATTGATTACTTGGTGAGTATCTGAGCAGTCAAATGGGGAACAATGGGGTAACTTCTCACAGAGAATCCCTAAATCTTGCAAATTCCTGACAGGACAGTCCTCCAGATATTCTGTACCCAGTCCAAACTGTACCTGACATATGTGTGTGTATATATATACATATATATACACACACACACGTGTGTGTGTGTTGTTATATCTACTTATGAAATCTGCACACATTATAGAGAACATTGCCCAAGTATTTGAACACTGCTTTGCTACACACATAAGGAAAGCAGTCAATAAAAAAACTGAAACCAATGCAAATCAGGACAGCTGCCATTGTCTTAGAGCCCCTGTAGGAAGCTGTTTGAGGTGTGGACCAGCTGAACTCTTCACTGCTGCTGGGTGAACACACATGTCTGTGTATATCTGTCAGTCTGTGGGGCATGGGGAATGATACAGTCTTTCAGAGAGATAAAGTAAGATTGGCTTTAGAGAGACTAGGTAAGAACCTCAATTAGTCCGAATTTGGAAAATAAAATATTTTTTTGCTGTATGAAAATGCAACATCACTTCCAAGAAACAAATACCACAAAGAACATACCTTTGTTGTTGATGGCTGAAGGAAGTGACTTGGCTCTTTGGAATCAATAAATTTGACTTAAAGGATGCAGCTCAAGGCAATCTTAACTAATCGTTGTTTTAAAAAGCATATGAAGTTCAGCAAAAAGCTTTAGAAAGAGATATCTCAGACACGATATCAATGTCAGGGAGAGTAAAATCTTCTTTGAACATCCTGTCAACTGCTAGTCACTTACTGAAGTTTTATAGCATTAGCTTAGTAGTGGCGGCCTTCTGTACATGTCACATCTTGTTTTATTTGCATCAGAGGCTATAATTGTATTCATACAAACTTTACGTCATTTTAGAAGCTGAAAGCAACCCCTGATTTATGCTCATTACAAGGCAATTCTTTCTCTTCTGGATGTAACATGTCATAGAGAAGAGTGAAGCTGCAACATTGCTGCCATCCTTCTGCCTCCGCCAAGCGCACCTCCAGGACACCGCAGGTACATGAAACAGGACCTGGGAGCCCCCGCTGCTCTCACCTCCTTTGCAGTGCTCACACACGTGGCAGTGGAAGAGCCCTGGTGGGGGCTGGGGCAGCACTGTTACTTTAAAGAGGGCTTACATTTTAAAGTAAGAAGAACAGAGGAACATGGGGGACATTGCAAACCCCTCTGTTCATACCCTGTCTGCTTTTGGCTACAGCAGTGACATCCTTGCTTGATCTTCAACTTCACTCATAAAATATCTAAAATAAATCTTGGGCAATAAAGCTTTTCTGAGAGAGCAGATACACACCACCAGTGCTCCCATTTCAAAGGCATTGGTGTGAAAAAAATTGCCACTAAACTACTGAATTTTCCTGCAGTCTCCCCTACTCCACTTCTACAGAAATTCAGCTGCGCACCCTGTCAAAATGTCATTAACTGCTTGGAAACATAGGGCTTTTGGCTAAAAGACTAAAATGCAGATTTATGGTCTGTGATGATTCTCTCTAGGGTCATTACCCAAACTGTCATGCAGAAGTAGCAGGCTGACAATGTCCCCTTACCATATGTATGTTTTGACAACTTTTTCTTCAAGCTGGCTTGTTATTGTCTCCTAAAACTCATTTAAAAAGAACTTTCTGAAAGCCCTTAGTAATGTCAGTAAACATGAAGCCAGCCTTCAGTTGCTTAGCAAGGGTTTCTCTGAGGTTGACTGGTATGTAAAAAAAAAAAAATATGGAGCCTTTAGAAAAAATTTGAGCCAAACACTCACAGAAGTATTTCTCACAGACAAATATTACATGGGTTTAAGTTTCGAAATTAATTGAGTTTATACATTTCTGGAGAAGCAACTTGGGAAAGGAAAACCTGACCTCAGAACCATTCCAGTCAGTGACAACGTGTGGAACTGCCAGGCTATGTGACTTTTTGCCTGTTTTATTTTATGGCATTAACATGGGAGCAGTGTGGGCAACCACCCATACAGAGCCACGGGCTGCCGGCCTGGGCCAGCTCCCATCTCCGTTGTGTTCACCCGTGGTCTTTGCTAAAGCCACTGTTGGTTCAATGAGTGGCCAAGTGAGAGGAATGGCCAGAAAAGCCACATCAGCTCTGCCTCAGGTCTCTCCGGAGCTCACGACAAGGACCTTCACAGAGAGCAGCGCCGGGTGGGCCTCAGCCCCTTGCTGTTTCCCAGCCACCACTGGATTTGAATTTTCCAGCATCTTCCCAGCCAGAAAGGTTTCCCTCTGAAAAACTCCTTGCCTACATCATGTCATTTTCTCAGCAGCTTCTGGACCCTCCACAGATGTGAGGTTTCTGAGGAAATGCGGGTCACAGAAAGCTGCAGGAGGAGGAGGCCTCTGGAGCCAGTGCCCAGCGAGTGGGGCCGAGGAACTGACACCCCTCCTCGTGCTCACACTTTATTTCTGCCCACATCATGTGAGTCTTCTCTGTTGTGTCAGCAGAGATCTTGAACACGAGAGCAGGGAGCGTTCCCGTGCCTTGCTTGCTGCTGTTTTTCCAAGTTCCCATCTCTGAACTTGGGCAGCTTTCCCTCCTTCACGGAGTGTGGATGGCGCGGGCTCAAGCGCGTGGGGCGGCGGGCGGCCCTGGGGAGCAGAGGGGAGCGGGCCGGGGAAGGGAGGGAAGCACAAACCGCTCCACCGCCCTGGTCACCGCTGGCCCCTGGACAGGGGGGACTGATGGCCCGCAGACCCTCCCAGGACAATATGTATTTCTGCATGCTCATAAACAAATGTATCTAAACCACCACACTTTATATCCACTTAAAATTCTGAATACCTTTCCATTTATCTAAAGCTTGCTGAGGTGAGTTCCTATAAGGGAAGACTTATTTCATTTCCATGAAATGTTTATATTTTCTGGGAAGTTTCTCTCTCACCTCTTTAAATTTTACTGCAGTTGGCGTGCAGCCTGTAGTAGGGTCCTCCCAAGGAAGCTGGTGAGGCAAAAAGGTACAAGAGGGACTATAAATTTCAAACTTTCTGGGTTAGAATAATTTAAGTGCACCAAGTTGTTAACCTTAAAGGATCAATACTGAGGGTTTTTTTCTTGTAGTGCTGTAAAATTCAAGCTAAAAAAAAAAAAAGTGAAAAAACCCCATCAAAACCCAAACCCAAATCAAAACTAATTCCCCCCAAACCCAGATTTAAAGTAAATAAAGGTTGTATATGAACAGGGGATTGATCCTGAACTATGTTTCTGGAGTTTCAAATTCTGTTGTCCAAAGGATGTATCTTTTGGCTGTTCATGAGAATAACCATCTCAAGAAATCTTTTTTACAAAAAAATATAAATACCTATAACCTAATACTCATCCTTGCAAAATGGATGTAGTTCTCTTTATGCAACTAATTTCTTTGTTTAAAGTCCAGAAGGGACTTGGCCATTTCAGCGCTGATTTTTGGAGTGGATTAGGGTTGGCTGATCTGATATGTGCCCATGGGTGAGTCTGTGGCTGTACAGACAACTTCTCTGCATTGCATCCTGCTGTAATTACGTTTTCTGACCAGTTTGCTGAGACTCTGGCTTCATATCAAGCATCTACATGTCACTTTTATGTTTTATATCCTTTTGTATGGCATTTGTATTAAGACATTGACCAACTTGTTACCTTCTCAGAATGTTAATACATGGCCTCAGTGAAATATCTCGCAGTATATTGAGGCATCCATATTTGTTTTGGAAAAAACCCCAATACCATCAAATGAGGTTCACAAACTTTTACCAAAAAACACACAACAAATTCCACTGCAATATAAAAATCTCAGCTGTTGTTTCTCCAGGAGGAATGTAAGGGAAATGCAATTCAAAAGAAATATCAAGGTGCCATATCTAGCAGAATAGATACCACATTTAGCAGAATATGTGATATCATCAGTGTAATATGGGGAATATAGGACCCTGAGGTCAGTATTTGAAATGCCAGTGCAGGTGAAACTGTTTTATAAAAAACAAATTCCCATTTGGCCTCTGAACCTTCAGACAGTCTCCAACAATAATTTTCAGTCTGAAACCTCTGTCCTCTTGGGGAAGATGCTGCTGAGTCTCCCCTTTTGCAGGCCTAAAAATGACAGGGGATTGAAAGGGTCAGTACAGGCCACATTCAAGCTGTTTTAAACACTTGCTCCCAACAGCCTGGCCCAAAATAAAAATGTGGGACCTAAACAATGAGAGCAAACTAGAGTCTCTGGGTCTGTTTTGGAACTCTCCAGGAGCAGCCCTTTAGAGAAAATACCTAAATTAATCTTCTGGATTGATCCTTTCTTACTTGATCTGGGATTACAGAGATGAAGCTCATTTTGGCATATTACCTAGAAACTCCATTTGTAGATGCCAAGAACTGCTCAGAAGAAATAAAGGACACCCTGTGTGACAGTGACAAGACTTTCCTGAAGGCAAGTATCATCTTTACAAAACACGTGTAGCACAGAACCACCCCATATGCACTGTATGGGCCTTTCACTCAGTCTGCAGATGCACCTGCCTGTCTGATGCACCTGTTGTTCCTGGAAGCACTCGGTGCCGGGCATGGCAAGGGTGAAGGACTGCACCCCTGGCCACGTGTGGGACAGCAGTGCTGGTGTGCCGTGATGACAGTAGGTGACTGTGCTGCCACCACTGCCCCATTTGCAGGCTCGGTGCCTCCAGAGACACCATCCTGGCCAGGCACCTTCTTCTGCAGTGACAGCCCTAGCTTTGCTAGGGTTTAGGAGACATAACTGAATGCAACTGAATCAATGTAAAAGTCTGAGAACAAACTGTGCTGACACCTCTATATTCTAAGGACTTGGGGTACAGGGTAGGAGTGGCAAGGTTTCTCGTGATAGAAACATCTAAATTGGGAATAGTCTGCTGGTGCTGAGAAAGGACTAAAGAAACCAGTGTCTTAGATTTAGCTATTATCTAGTAACCCTATTTGGTAAATTTCCTGCTGGTTTTTCTTCTGACATAGTTCGTAACTCCCAAAATCATCTCTGGGCAGTGACACAAACTATGAGTTTGTACTCAGGAATACCCCCTTGACCCATGAGTGGACCTTCTGAGGAGCCAAAAAATAGCAGAGGTAGAGCAAAGTTCATGGTGCTTCTAGTCACATCAGCTTTAGGTGACACTGGTCTTACCTGTCACCAGCCAATTGAAAGCAATAGGGATCACTTACCAGCAGTATGGTCCATCTTTGACTCTCCAGTGTGCATGCAGCGACTGCTTCTGTGTTTTATGCAGAAAAAATACCCAAACATGTTCTAGCTGAGCATATTCAAGACAGCCACAGCCTTTTCAACAGGTGACTGACAGCACCACAGGGCAGAGGTTTGTCAAGCTGCAGCATGGCAGGAGACAAAGCAGAGTGCCATGCTAAAATACTTTCTCCTCCCATAGCTTTCAAGATAAGAAGGGAAACATGGTATTGATTTACCTAGTAAAAGTGACAGCTCCCAACATGTGGAACCCATCCCTGCTTGTCAGTCAGCTCTGCTCCATCTTTTTGGACAAGACTGCTTGTATGTATGAAGTTATTAGGCAAAAAGAGCCTATCAGAGCAGCCTCAGAGCAGACAGGTATCACAGCAGTTCCAAGAGCCTGGAAAACACCAAATGGCGCTCAGAAATCTGCACATCTAGCTGCAGGAATGTATACAGACACCTGATTCTAAAGAGACACATTTTTGTTCCTGGACATAAATCCTATGATTCATGAGCCTAGTTCAATTAACAATTAATCCAAGCAATTTTTAATCCAAATTTTTTTAATCCAGCAAATCTAAGGAGTGATACGCTTACAAGTTACACTGTTGAGAACAGCTTACAGGATAAAAAGCATAGGAAATGTATCCACAGTTAGTCAATGGCTCTTGCTTTATAAATGTCACAGTTGTCTGGTGTATCTAGTAAATAATTAAGGCTGATAATGGTCAGCTGGTAAGAGGTTCCTCCCAGGGCCTGGGGACTTCTATTAATTGAGGTCTGAGCAGAATAGAATGGATATTTGCCCTTTGTTGATATTATAAAGTGATGAAAGCTGGAACTGTGTCTGGGACTAATGTTAGATGAGGTTGTCTGTATTGAAACGTCAGTCAGAGTCCAGCTCATCCTTCCTCTCTCTTCATCCTGATTGCCTTCCTCAGACTAGAGGGGCAGAGAGGTAGCAAGGAGCAATGCATGTCTGTGACCTTCTCAGGAACAAAGGAGCCTAGTTATTCCTAGACTTAATGTTTTTCACACTTAGATGAGCAGTAGCTTTAAAGTTCTTGCACACATTTTACTCTATTAAGAAAAATTTCCTCTGCCATGACAAATAACGTAAGCTCCAGTGCAAGCTGTGGAGCACTCTCTGCGGTTCTCTGTGCCATGTGATCCAGCATTGCAGAAAATGAGCAATGGCAACAATAAATAATGACAGAATCAAAATGCTTGGAACCCCTTTTCCTGTAACAATATACATCTTTCAGTGAAACACTCTGATCTCACAGCAGTAATGCACCATTATGCCCCTGAGGCCACTCCTCTGATTCCACATTTTATGGACCAGCTCTTTATTCCTAAATTCAGCAGATGCATGGCTTATAGCTGGTCCCAGCATGGAATGCATCACAAGCAGCTTGTCTATTACAAGTGACCTGCTAAAGAGAAGAAATAGTGTTTGTATCCTCTGTAACATTTTTAAAGCTGAAAAACGAGACATGAAAGATTTTTTTTTTCCTGGATCCTTTGTATTGCTCAATATTAAGTATTTGGAATACAAAAAAACCCTGAAGACCCATCATTCATTCATTTTTCTCTTGGCGGGGTGGAAACAGAGGATGAGTAGGGAAAATTTTTGGGAAGACCTCTGCTTGAACAGTAATACAACTAGAAATTATCTACAACTGTTCTCTGGGATTTTGGCTGAATAATTCTTCTCACATTGAGTTTTAAAGGCTTTACTAACAGAATTATTTTTTAAAAAAATGTTTAAACTCTTGTGGAAAGTTTCATAGATTTAAACTTTTTTAAAGATTTCTGTTCAAATGGTCCTTATACTTTTCCTTTTAGTAAGAGACTGTTTTATTTTTTGTTATTATAGCATAGTGTTTTATAAGTAACCTCAGAGATCTTCATATGTCCTTAAAAATGGTGTATTGTATAGCTGTCCTTCCAGACCACAGACTCTTCTATCTAGTGCCTGGTTTTGGGGTGCAGAGTTGGGCTATGTGCCATGTTTGAAGTGGTGCACAGCCTATTACTCTGGTAAACATCTATCCAGATTCCCGAGATAATGCCAGACAAATCTATGTGTGTGCCTGTTCACCTCCACACATGCACACACACATATGCATCAAATCACTGCAAAAAATATTTTGGGGACACAGTCCACGGGACCATCGGAAGCACAGGCATTCTGGAGCAGTGATAAGGAAAGGCTCCAGCTGTCACTGCCCCAGAGCTGGGGCTGTTCCTGTCCTGACTGACAAGTGCCAGTCTCCTGTGGAGATGACTGTAGAGTAGTTCCATGTTTGGAGTGTGCTTCTGATTGTGACCATGAGCAACAAGTCTCCTGTATCCAAGGTCATGTTTCTTTTTGGCAGGTATTACTGGACTGGCCATTGCCAGAAGCATAAAAAGAACCTAAGAGGAATTACTTCATGATCTGTTAATTTCCAATATTTTTCATGTTGTTCCAATCCCAGAATTCTGCAGCTAAGTCATAACAATATAGGCTGTTTTAATTGCTTTCTGCAAATTTTCTTCCTCACACCCTTGTCCGTTTCATTCCCAGAGCTTATTTACAGCTCAGCTTTCTCAGTGTTTTTGGACAAGCGCTTCAAACAGAAACTCTGGAGCTGCTCACTGCAGACACTTACTTGTGGAGGGGTTGCAGCATGGAAGAGGATCTGTATATGCATATGCCCTGGTTAAACACCACCTGTGCACTGTGTCAGGTCTCAGCTGTGGCATCACTTGGGGAATCGAATTGTCACCATAGACTGACTATTCTGTAACAAGACAATAAGCATATGGCATGAAGCAGATCTAATATTTTCTTTCTCTCTTGTTTTCCTTCTACTGGCTCCAGCAGTTCCCCCTGCCCTGCCCACAAAAGCCAGCTTTGTATGTGAAGACACACCAGGCCAGTGCTTTGCTTCTACAACTCCAGCATAGGGAAAAAATGAAAGGAGAAACAATTGGGAGCTGTGAATTAAGAAAAACATTACACTGTGGTATATTGACTGAATGAACACGTGCACCCTAAAAAGTATAGAGAACTGATAGCTTTGATTCCTTCATGGGAAAGGCTGGAGTGGTGTTCTGCAGTTAAGTGCTGACGATATAATGAATATTTAAAGAATAAGTTTGTACTTTTTGAAGGTAAGTTCTTCATTTCCTCATTGGGAAGAGAAGCCACTCTAAAAACCTCAATGTTACCTGATCACCCAGCTTGCTCAGAGTGCTACCTGTGTCAGAGTTTGAAAGTCTCTCTTTACCAATGTTTTCTTTTGCAGAATGTGTACTGCCATTTACAAAGCAAAAAAGGTAACATGTTGGGGAAGGGAGAAGGCAGTGGAAGGACTGGCTCCCATGTTATGGAACAATTTAATCTTGGTTACCTGAAACTGTATTGGCATCCAAACACAACAGGACTGCAGCAGGAAAAGGGAGGGAGTGCTCATTTCTTCCCTGGAATGGAATGAAATGTCTCAAACTAACACTTGGCCAAGAAGCTTTATTATTGTTGCTGTGATTTCAGAATTATAAGGAAAGAGCTCTGAGTACTGATGGGGAGAACTTGCACTCTTGCTTCATGGTGCTTAGAATATTAAAAGAATCCCTTGAAAGAGGAGCGCAATTGGAATTGCAGTTGAATGTGTTGATTCTTCTCCCTGCAAAGTATACAGAGAGCCTTAAAAAAAAGGGCAAAAATCATCTGTGTGGCCTTGAAGCCTTATATAATGTTTCAGTGTTGGGCCAATAAAAAATATCCTAACCGTTATTCTGTCTGAACTCAAGTCTTGAAGGAAATGTTGGACTGAGTAGGAAAAAAGTTCTACAGTTACAGGTCTTATAATTCTCAGAGCTTTCCCCCAAATACCCCCTATTTCCAAGCCCTGTCTCCGAACACTCAAACTGTGGAAGTGATAACCTGCAGACTTGGCAGTGTACATGACATTTTACTAAGGGAGCTTATACAAATATTATCTCAAGTGAAATGAGGGTTTAATTCTATTATCTGTGGCTTTTCATTCCCTGAGGTCAAAAGTACAGAAAGTGGTCATGTTGTCTTAAGATCCCAAGAAACAAAAGACCTGTTTTTAAACCAAATAATTAGTCATCCAGAACTAATGTCCCACAGCACTAGCCAGTAAGGGGGCCTTGGAGTGATCTGAACTAGTGTGCAGTTCTCCAGCCCCATCATTTCAGAGGTGCTAGTGTGGTGCATAGCAGAGGACTCTCTTGAGGTGGCTGATGCCATGGCCAGGGAATGAGGAACAGGGACTCTGCAAGTACTGTGAAGAAACCCTGCCATTGCCTGTTTGTCCAAGATTGCTACTTGTTGTTTTGCACTGCAAATTCCATTTCCTGTTGCTTTGTCTTTACTTTGTGCAGGTTGCAGGTGTGTGGCTGTGCATAACAAAGCCTTGTAACAGCCAGCAGTGCCCTTCAGAGAGCAGAGGGCAGATTGAGGGGGCAGAGTTCAAATGTGAATAGTGTGGTCTGGCACCCTACAAGGCATCTTTAATTCTGCAACTTTGATCAGAGCTGTTCAGAAGGAGGAATCAGCATTGGCACAGATCTGCACTTTGGCTTTGACTAGTCACTCACTTCTAGCAGCTCTTGTGCAAAATTAAAGGGGTCCAGACTCAGTTTTCTGCCTTTTAAACCATTCATGTCCCAGATCTGGGAATTCTGAAATTTCCAAGAGACTGAAAAGCATCAAAGCAATTTTTTTTAGTGATAGAGCTAAAACCTGAGTAACTCCAGTGTCTGGGTCCTGTCTTCTCTGCTTCTGCTGAGGATGTGTGCTCCAAGGAGCTTACAGTCTAGATAAAAGGCTCATGGAAAAGGCTCACAGTGCTGGAGCATTGTTTGCTATACATGCTGGGTGACCCACTGCTGTGGAGTTATGTCTCTGGAGGTAATGAGTACTGTAAGGAGAAATGACACAAGCTCACTCTGACCAGGATTTTGGCAGTGGATCAGGTCAGAGGTTGTGTAAAGAACTTGTGGAACTGGCATGACCTGAAGGAATACACTGGGCAGGATGCGTGTGTCAGTGATGCACACATCCATCATCTCTGCCTTTGCTGGCAAGTGACACTGCAAATAGAGCTGGCTGAGCCCAACTCCTAACAGAACGGAAACCCTGAAATGATCATAGTAGTCACAATATTGGCTCAGGGGCTTATGGAATTAATAATTTGCTGCAGTTCATGTCCCAAGTCAAATCCTTTAGCTGTTCATTAATTTATAACCAGTGCCCACAGGACTGATTATTGTTCCCTAGAAGAATGATTCAAATCCAGCCAAAGATGATTTTGTAATGCTTCCCTCTCAGATGCACATTGTAAGGCCGAAAGCTGGATCTTGTTCACTGCAGGTTCTCAAGAAGGAGGTTAGTTAATTTCAAAATGCTTGTTCTTTTCTCTTACAAATCCCTATTTTCTCTTACCATTTACTATGGCTGCATATGGTTGCCCAACAAATTTTATAGTTACTTCATTTTACTGGTTTTGACCGGGATAACATTACTTTTCTTCCAAGTAGCTAGTAGGGTGCTATGATCTGGATGTGTGAGCAAAGCGGCCTTAATAACAACATGGTGTTCCAGTTATTGGTGAGCAGGGCTTAAACCAGCCCAGTGGCAAGGGGCTGGGGGACACCAGAAGCTGGGAGAGGACACAGCCAGGACAGCTGACCCCAACTGACCAATGATGGGTGTCCCACATCGTATCACATCATGTGCAGGAATAGCAGCTGGGGGAAGAGACAGGAAGGAGCGGATGTTTGGGGTGATGATGTTTGTCTTCCCGAGTCACTGTTACATGTGCTTGAGCCCTGCTGTCCTGGCCATGGCTGAACACCTGCCTGCCCATAGGAGTGCATGAATGAATTTCTTGTTTTGCTTCACTGTTAAATTGTCTCTATCTCAACTCACAAGTTTTCCTACTTTTACCCTCCCAATTCTCTTGTGTTCCCCATCCCACTGTGGGGGGGAGGTGGAAGTGAATGGCTGTGCAGGGCTGAGCTGCTACCAGGGTGAACCCACAACTTTTACATGGTACAGCAACTGAGACTTTCCACTCACTCCGGATTAATTTGTCAGGTAAAAAATACAGAACTTTCTTAGGATTCAAGAGATACTCTCCACTTTCTCCTACTGCAAGAGTAATTTCAGACCTTTCTTTCACATGTTTTTTTCCTCACACTGCATTGGGAAATCTGAATAAATGCAAAAATGGTTGTTTTAATCAAGAAGAAACTGAAAAATATGTTTTGTTGACAGGATGTGCTAGAGTAGATCCCATGCTGCTGCTGTAGTAATTACAAGTGAAATAGTCCTTCACTCTAAAAGATACTCTGCAGGCTCTGTTTGTTCAGATGGCACACTGTCCTTCTGGTCTAAAGCAATTACTTACATTTTCCACATAACAACTTCCCAAAGATGCCTTTGAAAATTTCTAAAGACAACATGTATTTAATACTTTAATATAAGCAGGTTTGATTCAATACAGATTGTTCAGAAGCACCGAATATCTGTGGATGTATCTTAGGTTGTATCTAAATCTGTACTTCCGTGCATAGTTTTGTGTCTGAAAGCAATCCCAAGCCACATGGTCTGTGAAACAGCACAGGGAGCTTAGTAGAAATATAAACCATGTGAACTGTGATGCCACTAAATCACAGATCTTCCTTTTGTCTGTTTTGATAGCCCTTGATCCTCCAAGGACGTGGAAGTATTTTTCAGTCCAGCAACTGAAAAATAAGGCCACTTTGGATCTTGGAAAGAAAAACATTCTGTTTAAATCCATCCCTCTATAATTTTGTTTTCAGATACTGTCTGTCAGTCTAGCCTTTGAAATTAGCACAAATACCCATGAGAAATATAATCCTGCTCAAGGCTCTGAATTAAATACATTGCAGCCGATAAATAGTTGCCCTTTGACTTCCAAATGATGTTTAATCTTTGAAGCAGGTACAGTAACCTTAGGTAATCTGCTCATCAGTTTTCTAAGTTAAATAAATGGATATATTAGTTTCCTCTAGATTTCAATGTTTTATAATAGCAATGGGAACAAAAAATCAGCACCACAAAAAGGAACCCAGAACTGTCTGCTATGCTTTGTGGAGTCTGTTAACAAGCCTCAGAAAAAAGGATCTTCATTGCCCATGAGGTGACCTTGGGCTGGCCAGGGGGACAGTCGGCATTTCCGGGGTGAGGAAACTACTACAGGCATATGAGGTCTGCCTTGCCCAGGTGTAACTGAAAGGACCTGTGCGTTGCTTTGGGCCACAGGGGACAGTGAGGCTGACACCCTCATTCTGCTTGGGGTGGAAATGATGCTACTAAGCTTCTCCTTTCATGGTTTTCCCATTCCTTGTCTGTGTGACAATATCCCTGACCTTGCAGTTACTTGTTGGAGACAAATTTACTTGGAAGAAAACACAGAAAAAGAACATGACCATTTCAAATTTTAAAACCAATATAAAGAAGATTAGTTAAAATATACTTTTACATATCATTGGATATGCTCAGTAAAATCTTCATAGGAAGTAAAAATAATGTTAGTATATTTAGATGAAAATATTTTCAAAATTCACATTCAGCTTAATTAAATGAGTGACTGACAGAACCCATTGTACAGTCTAAAGAAGTCAGGCAGTTCATGATTTTAAGATTCTCCATTTTTTTCCCAAAGCAAATCAAGAAATAAGGTTGAAGCTCATGTAGAACAAAGCGTTCCAAATGAACCCTCAGGACACAGCAATATCAAACTCTGTGAGCCTCTATTCATGATGGTGAGATGGTATCCCACTGCATTATCTTTTGGTAGGACACTGTTACACATTGTTCTCAGTGCAAGTGAATATACTCAGTTTGGCTTCCTTGTCATGCAAATCATCAAAATAATTGGAGCATATACAATTACCTGCCTCAAATCTGTACTTATGTGGGATAGACAGTCAATGAAGAAACTGTAAAATTCATTGTTTAATGTAAATTATTGATCATTCGGAGAGATGATTTATGGAATTACAAAGGTCTGACATTCGCTGACCACCAAATTACCCTTTAAATTATTCAGTGCTTTAGAGATTATTTGCTGACCTGCTGTGACCTAACCTGAGCTGATTCCTGCAGCAGAGGAGAGCACTGCCTGCTGCTGTGGTGCATGTACGACACATGCAGATTTTGCACCCTATTGGCAGTAAAAACAATTAATTATGTCTTAACTGATTTTGTAATATAAAGCTATAAAAAAAACCACACTATTGCGAAGGTCATATCAGTCAAAGTTCCTCATATCCTCTTCCAAAAAGAGAGAAAGTTGCCCACACCTCTACTTTATGGAGGCTGAAATCAGGTTAGGCGCCTGTTTGTCAAATATAACAAACTGTCTTGGTTTGAAGACAGGTGTCTGCTAAAGAAGGTGGGAACCTCCCTTAAAACCCACAAATGTGACCCCTCTTCCTTCCGAATTATGATAACTTTGGAATCAAGGGCTATCAGGCAAAGATACGGGGAAAGGAATAACAGTTCTTTGCTGGTATCTATAGCGAGGCAAACAATCAATAACAGCAGTGGCAATAACAAACAAACAAACAAAAACCAGAAAAGCCGGTAGCAGCAGTCTCGGGGCTGCCCAGCGCTTTTCCCGCTCGGTGCAGTTCCGGTCCCAGCCGGCAGGGGCGCTGTCGGGCTCCCGGCCGGGCAGGGCGGGTGCGATGACTCCGTGCAGCTGCGGGGGGCGCTGTGGGCGCTCGGCTCTGTGGGCGCTCGGCGCTGTGGGCGCTCGGCTCCGTGGGTGCTCGGCTCAGTGGGCGCTGTGGGCGCTCGGCGCTGTGGGCGCGGGTCATGGCGGTGCTGTGGGAGGTGGGTGAGCACCGCGGCGGGACGGGCAGGGCAGGGGTGGGTGTGCAGCAGACGGGGGGCAGAACTCAGAGCAGGGGCGGCACAGACGGGATCACCCCGGCTCGCTGACAAAAGGTGACAGGGACTCCTCAATCCGCTCTGGCAGGAAAAAGCGCGGGGCGGGGACAGCTGGCCCCTTCCGTAGAAACTGCTAGCACAGCCGGGGAGATGTGCACCCCAGGAATGCGCCCCGTTCCCAAACGAAAAGCTCACTCACCAAGGAAAGGAAAAAACGGCAGCGATCCAAGATCTTCCCGCAGCTGGTAGCTGAGAAGATCCGCAGTTCCCCACTGCTGTCCTGTGCCGTTCCCGGTGGTCCAGAGTGTCTTAGCAGGATCACCAATCTCTCCTCCCCTTCCCACACGGAAGCCAACTCTTTGTCTCTTACAAAAGGAGTTAGTAGTCTTTAAGTATCCAGTCATTTGTAACTTCACAAGTGGAATATGGGAAAAATTTCAACCAACTCCCAACCTTCAACACAAACAAAGCCAGGCATTTTCCAAAAGGTAGAGGAGATACATTGTACTTTCATCAGCTTCAGCAGTAATTATCTTTATCTGGTTAGTAAGGAGGTTTTGTGAGAAAGCAAGCAGCTCGGACATGCTTAGTGGCAGTATCTGTGGCACTAGCACTGTACTCCAGAAGTTCCTTGCTTGCTGGAATAATTGTGGCATTGTTTCAACATTTGGTTTACAAGTAGATCTCTGAAAACAAAGAAGAAAGTCACAGAAGCTTCCTAGCTGTTTTGGTGTAATACTCAGAGATAAATAGTCTGTGTCATATTTATAGAAAAAGAAAATTGAAAGTTTTGTTAGGAATTTCAGATTATGTTAAAATGAAAGCACTCACTTGGCATATCATGCTAAATAAACGAGGCTGATGGGGGCATTGCTTTTCAGAGAACCACTGAAATTGTTAGAAAATTATCAAGCATTTAGAGAGATTCATGCAGGAGTTCGCAATGCTGATAGAAGCTGGCCACAGCCCAAGTTAATTGGAGAACGATGACTATGAAAAGATGACAAGCTAAAGCAGGTCTAGGCATATGGATGGTAAAAGGCTATTGCATAAGAAGCATTTTGGTACAGGTGAAGAATTCCCCCCAGATATACAGGTGATATTTAGATGAGTTCAAATTTTGCCCAGAGTTAGACTGCCTAGTTAGCATAAGGAAAAGAGGTATTACTTTTTTAAAGTTTCAATGAGTTCTTGTGAGAAATTATTAAGAAACCCTGTTCCTTCCCAAGCTCTAAAATATGACCCAAAGTCTTTCATGGTGCCCTTTCTCTCATGTGATTTTGCTTATGTAATCATTAGGTTAGTTGCATCATTTTCCTTGTAGTTCCTAAAAGACACTTTAAAGTAGGACAAACTTTCCTGTACAGGTGTGTATAGCAAGCTGGCAAAACTGCATGAATTGAGTTGTGCCTCACCAATGTCCATAGAAAACAGAGTAATCTCTGAATTTCCCATGAGCATGGTATAAACCACTGTTTTATCTAAAGCTGAAAGGTAGAGTGCATGGAATAAATTTCTTCCCAGGTGTGTTACAAGAACATGCTCTTTAGACTGTCTCTCCCAACTCCACATTCTTCCTGTGTTTGTAACAGATTCTGCTGGTAAATATCGTGATCTGCATTATACTTATTCAGTTACAGTTTTTCGAGTCCTCCAAACACATTAACTACAGGTATTTGGATTTCAGAACAGCACAAGTAGTGCTTTTCTCTCCCTGTCCTTGCCATGCACTGTCTGCAGGGGACATCACAGATGCTGCGAACAATCATAAGGATTAGGGAGTTCTTGACCCGTGCTGCTCAGGATGTTACAGGTGCCCAACCACAAAAGCAAAAGGGCTGAAAGTGTTTAGGACAGAGTGTTCTCTGGTCACAGAATTACTGCTCTCAAGTTGCTGTGCTAGCCCAGCGCTGAGAGCCAGAGCTGTCCCTGCTTTGTGCCAGATGCCATCGAGGACTGGTCACTCAGGGAGGCTTTATTTTCTTTCCGGAGATCAGTTGTGCATATGGGCTGAGAGTGGGGGAGTGTGCGTGTATGTATAATGTAAGGTGCCCTGATCAATCTTGCCAATTTTTGGGATTAGTAATTAGATTTTTTCATTTTTTCTCTGCTACCTGTAGTTTCAGTGTTGGTAGAACAGCTCGCCAGCTGCAGGGAAGCAAAGCCGGGGTTCCAATGGCCGTTAGGTGGTGCCCCTGCCTTGAGTAAAAA